>CP099853.1:18772650-19117750 GCA_030062745.1 Capitulum mitella | reverse complement strand
TCACGCATCGCTCAGCCATCCGCGCCATAACAGCGTCAACCGCACCACCTGCCGAAAACGAGCCAGTAAACCGGCGGCAACAGCACATACCCACACATGCACACGCAGAGAGTGGTCCGGCGCAGGCAGCCAAGGTCGCCACGGCCGCGGCGGCCGTGTAGACTGGCCCGCCGGCTGCGACCGTGCGCTCGGCTGCCAGGCCGGGGCGGCCGGATCTCGTAGATGTGTCGGCGCGGTTGAGGATCCGCCTGACGCCAGAGGCGTGGCGAAAGGTCCCGGCAACGGGGGCTCCATTCGGCGCGTGAAGTCAGCTGTGAAATGCCTGGTGTTCAGGGTTTACATACCACGAGCGACATGCGGAGAACCTCAAGAACATTTTGGTTAGTTGGAGGGGGGGGGCAGGCGTTGGAAAATTACCCGCAGTCAATTCTTGTATTCATACTCATATTCATCACATTCACACTGATACATATCTATGAATGACTACATACGTATATATATATATATATATATATATATATGTTAAGAGGACTTTCAGCATTTTTAGGTTATGCAATGGATTCAGTCAGTAAAGTGTTTATTTTTAGCGGAGGATTTCATTGCGAATTTCTTCCATTTGCGCAATGCTTGGTCCATACTCACCAGTTAACGTAAGAGGCTGTCATTCCGTGTGACCACAACCGATCAATTAATACGTAATAGTGAACACGTCAATAAATTACATGCTAGGTGATAAAGCGATGGTTTTGTAATGCAGACGGTTCAACGAAATGAATCGTTGCGGATCAACCATTCTTTCTAACCTGAAGTCGAGACGATTTGCCCGAACCACAGCGCATTTGAAAACGTGTTTCAACACACGGTAGGATCCATGTCAAGATGCTTAAAGGACACTTTTTCGCCAACAGCGACCGCGCGCAACTATCAGATAACACTCATCCTAGGACCGAGATTTCCCTCCGGGGCGGGCAGTGCAGTTCGACGTTCTTCAGCCCGCTGACCAGAAGATGAACGAGCTCGCCTCCGGCGGCGCACCAGGGCGCTAATTTCATTAAACCGGGTTTTTCCCACGCAGCGCGCCGACTGGTCCCGCGCGTGCCGCGCCGCCGCGCGACGCGGCCCGGCGACCGTGGGAAAATCCCGCCGGCGCTGAAACTGACCCGGCTCCGGCCGGCGGTCGGCCGCGGCTGACTCGGCTGACGTCGGAGCCGGCCTGTGGGGACGGACGGGCCGGAGAGGGCGCGGCCGCGGCTGACTCGGCTGACGTCGGAGCCGGCCTGTGGGGACGGACGGGCCGGAGAGGGCGCGGCCGCGGCTGACTCGGCTGACGTCGGAGCCGACCTGTGGGGACGGACGGGCCGGAGAGGGCGCGGCCGCGGCTGACTCGGCTGACGTCGGAGCCGACCTGAGGGGACGGACGGGCCGGAGAGGGTGCGGCTGCGGCGCGTCCCGGCCCTGCACCGCCACTGGGGGTCAGGTCAGGGGCCAGTGGGCGTTGCCGAGGTTTGTCTGTGACGTAGGAGTGCTTTTCGTCCTCTTCTTCCGTCCATTGGAAAGAAAGCGTGAGACAGGTACAGCTGATGCCTTGCGAGAGGCAGTCAGCAAATATGATATATCATAGACCAGTTTCCTTTCAGCGTCGTTCGATTTAGCTCATCTTTCGAACATGCGCTTGAACGTTTTCATGTTCAGTAAGCATTTTGGAGGATATTTTTAAAACCCAAAACCGGCAATCTGTCGTTTTCTATGTAACTTGAGCACTTCTACTTCACAGCCGTGATTACTGTGAAAGTCTACTACAGCCCATTCCTGGAGGCTGGTCTGTGGAGGTGTCCACCGTCCCTGAGTACTGGGACCGGAGATGTCCACCGTCCCTCATTGCCGCGACCACCTTCCCCCAATACTGGGGCCGGAGGTGTCCACCTTTCCCCAGTACTGGGACCGGAGGTCTCCACCGTCCCCAGACCTGGGACCGGAGGTGTCCGTCTTCCCCCAGTACCGGGACCGGAGGTGTCCACCGGCCCTCAGCTCCCGGTCGTGGCCGTCTGACGGTGACCCGGACCCACCGCCGGGACGTCTGGAGGCCACCGCCACCACCTCCCTCCTCCCGGACCGTTATCGGCCTCTGACACCGGACGGCTGGCGGCCCGGGGCCGTGGCTCGGCACGTGGTCGCTCCGGCCGGCCGCCTCCGCGCGGCGGCGCTGGGCATGCTCCACCGAGGCATGGTGAGAACATGTTCCGTCGAGACATGGTCAGAACATGGTGAAGGCATGTTCCACCGATGGCGGCGTGGAGAGGCCATGTTCGGCCGGAGGCGGCGTGACTCAGGCTTTATCGAGGCCACGTTTGCTCTCGCACACGGTTGACTGGCCTGCTCTGAACACGAATTTACTAGGAGGCCCCTCGCGCGGCGGTAGAGGTCCGTTAAGTCAGCAGTGAGGATCTGCTCGGTTTCGAGTGCGGGATGGGCGTTGTTTGGGCGGCGCCGCGCGCGAGCCAATGCCGTTCGTGGCATCGAATCTCTCCTCTGAAGAATTATAAGAATGGGCCCGGGTCACGCTGAGTCTGTCAGAATGGGCCCGGGTCACGCTGAGTCTGTCAGAGCGGCGCAGAGGCGTCTTAGGCGGATCCTGGATTAAATTAGGTGGACGGAAGCGGTGGCTGCGTGACGTTCAGTGCGCACACGAGTGATGAAACGACAGCACCCAAAGGTGGGAGCAGTCCTGCTAGGAAAGAGCAATAAAATATTAGCGAAAATATGCGTGGAACACCGCGGTTTTTGTGCTAGACATTATTTAGTGAACGTACTATCGTAACCTAAAGTATGGAACCAAACCTTTCGCTAATGAAGAAGGGACCCAGATGTGGCAACCGGCAAGTAAAGAAATAGTAGTCTACAGTTACTGTGATGCACATAGATGTAAGATCGCGCAATAGAGAAAAATCACGATGGGTAGCCGGGTCGCTATATATGCCCTGGATGGGCTACGTAACGACCAGGCTTTCAAAGGCGCGAGGACATGGGGTCAACGACCGGGCGCCGTCTGGTATTCCCGTCCGGTGATTGAATTTCCACTGTTTTCCACGTTCTGTTTGTCTCCGTAGCCTTTTCAAAGAATCATTCAGTGGGATGTAGAAACATGTGCTTAGAGACACTGCGCTTACCTCGTGCCTATGCTCTTCGGCAAAAGGTTATACATGTTCTTGATTCCCGGTCCATGATGAATCCTCAGTTTGATTCCTTGATTCCCCAGTCTCTGATCATTTCGAGGCATTTGGTCGACCCTGTACCATCGTGGCATCCCCATTCACCACGGGTCAGTTTGGTGGCACGAGCGTAAACGCAGGGCACGCCTTCGACAACATACCGTTCTAAGAAACCAGGCCGCATGCCAAGCCCAGTGTCCGACAGAGAGAAGGGCAAAGTTTACCCGTGGGAAGTAGGTGGCCATGCAGTAAGTTCGAAATAGCGGCGTCGTGCAGTTCGCAGCCGGCGCGTGGTGCCAAGGCATTTGCGAGCCCCTCAGAACTTGGTGACATGCAAAAATCTGACCAAGAATAGTTCGCGAAGGAAATTGTACTTCGTGCTCATCTTGAAGCATCTCAAATCCACCTAACGAATGGGTGATTTCCCCAGCGTAGTAAAAATGAAGATGAAATAAGTAAAGTAGCGATACAGAAGTTACATTCATATACCATTGGTATCATCTAAATAGCGATAAATAGATAACATAAATAAAAATGTCAAGGAAGAAAAAGCAGCAACATTTTGCCTTGCCACTGCTAGTAAATACCAGGCGACGAGTTCGCGGCCCAGCGGGCGGCCTCCGCTAGTTCCGGTCCGTTGTGCGCGCGGCCCGACGTGGCCGCCGGAGGAGGCTGAGGGCGACGGAGCGTTTCCAGCCATTGTCGGCCGGCTGTTAACCGTCTCCCGCCGGCCGCCGGAGCGCGGTTCAACGACTAGACGGGCCCGCATCTGGTCCGGCGCTGCCGGCGGCCGGCGCGCCGTAATCGGGCGTAATTGGCGCGCCTCCGAGCCGGCGGTTACGGGGCGGCCCGTGCCCGCTGCGGGCCGCCGGGTTCAATTAAGTGGCCATATGGTGCGCGGGAGGAACGAGCTTCAGTTAGCCCGGCTCCCACGCCGCCTGTCGACGCGACGTCGACGCACGCGTCGGCCGTCCTGTCGTCAAAAGGTCCGGAATGGCTCGGCGACCGAAATTGGCAGGTGCGTTAAGGTTTTCATTTGGGAATGAGCATATCGAGCCTAGTTTTGCTCACGGATTACGGTCGCAGAATGGTTCGTCGAGACCGTTTTGCATTAGTGGAATGGAAATAATGCTACTTAACATGGAAGTTGTGATGTTATGGTTGTAGGGATTCGTTGGAAACGGTTCCTCACATTTTCCTTTCGCATGTGGGCAGCGTAGACCTCACCTTGTTGCGACGCAGACAGTTATAATGCACCGGACTTGTACACGTATGATACTGATTCATTATTTTGATTCCGTCTCTTCCGTGCCACCCCCAGAGGCCTGGCACGCGGCATGACTCGCAAGCTTTTCTGGGGCATCCCACTGTCTCGTCTGCGGCAGGTTCATTGACACGAGGTCTCGACGCGACAAGCCTGGGAATTGTTCGCATGCGAACACGGGCGTTTGGGATTCCATACACGCGAGTCTTCCTTGTTCGTCGTTCTGACGCTTGTCATTTTTAAAGGAATGGTGTTACATTAGCGAGTTCCTGTCTGAAATTAGCTTGCTTTCTCGCATGCCACACAATCTTGCTACTAGAGTATGTACTAGGTCCGATAGCTCTGGAAATGTTGTAATCTGCATCTTGGTCCATGGGTCTTGTGTGAGTAAGAGTCTGTTTTTTTTTTAAATTCGAGCTTTTATCGCTGTGCGCTTTTGCGTGGCTTAAGCAGATTGGCTTTGTATTTTGCATAATACGTAAATGAGTTTCCCAGAATCAGATTGCATTGTGCATTGTTGAAGATCCTTGGTCACAGTACTGCATGGCATCGTCATAAGATGAGGGCTGACTGTTCATGCCTGGTAGTGTTGTTTTCGGCCTTCTACGTGATAAGAACTTCATGTTAACCGTCATACTGCACCTGCAGGCACCTCCTTGCTCTGCATTTTTTTATTCAAAGTAGTCTTCGGTGAAAGCAAGTAGCCGTTGTTAATGTAAAGCACCACGTGGATCCCCAAGTAGTCGTGCTCTTTATTCACAGGCACATCGATTGGTCCCTATGAACTTGATTCTCCACCATCTGCGTAAAAGCGACTGGCCAGTTTGCACTTTCCAGGCCTGCTAAGCTGTAATGCTCGATAAACATGACGGTCTAGTGAACCGTTTGCCACCCAGCAACGCGACTGTCGTAGCCCACTGACCTGAAATCGAATGGCCAGCTAGAGATGAAAGAGCATGCATTTTTTCATCTTTGCCTTCGACTATGAAGTGATTTTGCAGCTGAGTGATGTGGACTGTGTGATTGGGCCATTGACTCTGGTGCGATCTACTGACCATAGTACGTATCTTAAACGAACAGCAGTACCGAAACCACGAAGATAAATTTCCCTTTCGTTCCTTTTTCAGCAGATCGCCGTGCTCTGCTGGACAAAGAAAGAACAAACTGATTATCCTGTTGCAGGGACACCAAAATGCTTGCCGTTGTGTACGACAACACTCATCACTTGTTAACACAGTTTACCATCCGTATTGGGAGACTGATCGGGTCTGCTTGGTGCATGAACCGTGCAGCTGACGGTTCCCCAGGGTCATGGGGACGATTTGCCTCGACTGCCGTTTCAGTAAGCCGCCTGCCGGGCGGTCCGATTCTGGGTATGAGCTGAAGGCTGTCGCATCGGACGAGGTTGACAGGACGTGAAAGTTGTTCAGCTCGGATAAGTTGACGTCCGTCCTGTTGTTTTGAAGATCCGACTCGTATTCTGCGCCCTGCTTCTTTTCGCCGGAAAAAGTCACGAGTGAAAGTGAGAAGACTGCTGTGAGACCTACATGAGATCCGATAAAGGCATACACATGTTATCGCTTCCACGAATGGTGTACTGCGCTCGACTAATGCGGGTCAAGGAACCATGCGAAAAAGAGACCCAGGAAAACTCAGCTACATATATGCAGCAAAAAGAAACGTGACATGGAGTGACGACACTTACAGCCAAACAAACTGATGTAACGTCACAGGCAGAGCAGAGCAGATACGCCAGGCAGCACCGATTGCAAATTTGTTCCTGGAACTAGCGGCTCTGGACTTCCCTCTGATATTAAAGAACAACTTCGACGCTAACTAGCCCGCCCCAACAGCTTTTTTCTCTCCCCGTCTCCGCGTGTTTTGTCGTCATCCCCGTAGCTATCAGCGTAAACATTTGGTGCCCCGCGTGCGGTGACTGTATTGCCTGCAATCAATGGTGACAATTATCCCTGTGTTTGAAAATTGACAACACGTGGCCATGTTTATGCATCATTGATGTTACGGCTGTGACCGGTACTACTGACCTGCACCAGATTGGCAGTCGGCGCCGACCACGCCCGACTGGGGGGTTGACCGCTCCCTCTGAATTACGAACGGTTGGTCGCACGATAAAAATAAACGCACTTTTTGAATGCTCGTGACAAGAAGAGTTCGAAACTGGTCCGATTTCTTAGTTTTGGATAATATGTAAGCCATTTACGCCCTATAAATGGTTTCTCACAGCTAACCGCATGAAACCGAGAAGCGGCCTGGACCTCAAGGGCTGTGATCAACAAAGTCTAGGTAAAGGCACTACCGAACAGGTGAAAGTCCACAGATGCCGTTACACGTCTAATTACTCTGCTTTATTCATATGTTCGCCGAAACGTTGAGTTAAAGACAAGGCGATTTTCGCGCCGTCTGCCGGCGGGAACCAAAGCCGAACGTGAAATCAAATTAATGAGAACTTATTTTGGCGTTTCTTTATTTTTGCGACATAAGCCTTTCCGTGTGATTTTCTTGATTTTAATGGTTTTTGTGATGGTTTCTCATGCTTCAATTTTGAAAAAAAATCATTAGCTGGCAATCTACACAATTGGCGAAGTTTTATTCTCAAGAGCTTGTTTATTTCCAAAATAAGCATTATTTTTAAAGTTTTCAAGTTTCTTAGTATTACTCGCAACTGTACGAGCCAGTTCTGCCATTTTTTATCCGTTCTGAGTAATTCATCGCCGATTTTGACTACGATGCATGTTGGCTCATAACAGTTATTCGTGACCTGACCTCATGTCAATGGCTGGACGTCATTGATACTTTGTCCATTGACGGTAACTGGTCTGCATCACCCCACACTAAAAATGTTGTAAAAAGTTCCGTCGTATACCGAGAAAAAACGACGACATTTCTTGAAAATGGCTTCACCTTGAGTCAGTGCTCCGGAAAATTCTGGAAAATCCAAGATAGCAGTTTTGTTGCATCTATCAAGAGCTGTAATTCCCGAAAGTTTTGTTGTGCTGTAATGTTTTTCAAAAAAGTTGCAGGGCGGTAAACTTTTTTGACGTAGGTCCACATGACTTGATCTAGGTCAGACATCTCACCGGACCTGAGGTCAATACTTTGACACAAAATGTAAAAATTATCAAGGAAAAGGTACTCAAGGTTTCGTGATGCTGCATTCGTTCGTTCTCTCGCAGTCTTGGAAAAACCTTGCGGGGGCAGTCAACCGCTCTCCCCCAGTCGGGGACGGGCTAGAATACTCAATGCAGCTCTCTTGACAATAACTGAACGGTGCTCGTTATGGGTGACAGGCTGCTGCGTCCTCTCCGGGTTAAAGTTTGCTTCGGCATGTAATGATGTCACAGCGTTTTTCTGGTCACATAAAATTAACTGAAGTGAGTTTTAAAGGTCTGGAATGAGGGACAACTGACGAAATAACCCGAATATTTCCACGCAACTTTCATATCTAATCGCGGAAGAACTGACATACACGGTTTGAAATCAACCGGAGAAAGAAATGCTTTCATCTTGTGTATACGTCTATCCAACTCTTGTACAGCACAAGGACTTGAAACGTGCAGCAATCGTTCAGATCCAGTGACAAGAAATAAGGCCCCACGTGGGAGCCTCGGCGACTTTTACTTTTCTCGATAGCCATTCTGCGGTCAGTCGGTGCCACAAGACGTGCCCATCTACCCGGATCTCGTCACGCTCTCGCACGGAAGTTGCAGCCCTCGGTGCTGTCCATCGCTTGCGTGTCTGAGATAGCTGATAATAGAATAGACTAGTAAATAAAGCTGAGAATAGAATAGACTAGAATAGAAATAAAAGAATAGAATAGAATAGAAAAAAACTGGTCAAAGGCCGACGCGTTTTCGGATCTGTCTGCTGGCTTCTTCGGGCCGGCCGAAGATGGCTGCTAATTAGGGCGCGGTGCCGGATGGCGTAAAGGAGCGAGCCTGAGCCCTTCCGTCGGTGGAGGAACCAGCCCGAACCGTCCAGCGGCCCCTACTCAGGCCAGAGATATACGACGCCAGCTGGTCAGAAGGGTAGGCTGAAACGGGTTTTCAGGCGCAAAAAATACGTAACTGGAACGGCGTTTGGAGCCAGAACCGCACGAACACCGGCTATTTTCGGACATTTGTAAAAGTCTTGGGCGCTGGCGGGGCAGTGGTTTTACGCGATGGGAGCGTGTTTGAATGAAATTTGAAAAGGTCGCACCAGCAAGACATGTCAATTAGAACATAAATTCTGTCGTAGTCAGACCTTGACGAGAACAAAAACATGACACAAATATCCAAATTACACAAATCGTATTGCGTTTTATCCTGGATGCGAATCGGAAGGCGTGCTTCTGCGCAACCGCAAGTCTAGTTTTCACTGACCCATTTTGCAGGTTGGGGTGAGTTCTCACGAGACCTACTCGAACGGCACGATATTCCCTTGCGTCTCTCCTGCCCAGAAAAAACGCTCGCTGATCTAATCTGATCGCTGTCGTGGCGCTTGCATTAAGCTTATCCTCACTGATACCCGAACCACGCTGAAGCGGTCACGAGTGGTGGATCGGAGCGGCGCGTGACTGCTGTGTCCCCCGGCGGTGAGTTACACGCACGCCTGGGCCCCAAGTGCGGCGTAACAAAGAATCGCGTCTGCCTCGACACCAGCGGTGATCGGCCATTTCCACGCATAACAGCCAGAAACGCTGCCCGTGTTCACGGTTGTTTCCTGTTCGCGACTCACTGTCAGTCGGCGTCGGCGAAGGGCAGAGGTGCTGCTCAGAGGATCACGAGCGATGCGAAGTTTTGATGGTGTTCACACGGGATATATACGGAAAATTTTCATAGATCACCATTTTACTGGGAAATGCGAGCACCGTAGATGCAATGTCTGTTTTGCGAGACCAGCTCACGATAGAAACATCTGTAACACTTACATTTCACTCAAGGCGAGAGACATTTGTTCGGTTTGTGCATCCGTGTGCTCACGCTGGTCAGCGTTCAGATAAGTCTGGGCGTCTGTTGAATCGTTCATCCTGCGACAGCTATGTGACGTCAACATTTCACACTTTATCAGTCACCGCGGTCCCATCCCTCGCTCCTCCTGCTCCCACCGAGCCACACAGCCAGCGTGGCCCTGCCTGTGACGTCCTGCCGCGCCTGTTCAGCGTGGGCGATATCTGAATCGATGTCGCGGTGACTGGATAACTGGGTCAGCCGGTGTACCGCCGCTGCAGTCGCGCTGGTGTCGCTGATTCAACCCTGCTGCTGGTGAGGGCTCCCGCATGCCAAGCGCTCCCCCCCGGAATACACACTGTCACGTGCGGGGACCGCGTTCGGTGTAGGAAGGCCCGGGGAGGTAGGCGATTGGAAATCAGAAGGTCGGCTGATGGCCTGTTTTTAGCAGTCGATGTCATGCTGACATGCTATTACACTCTGGTACTGGTGCTAGCGAACTGACCGGTACTATGTTGGTCTCTTCCGCCAAATTCGCATCACGCCGTCAAGGATAGCGAACAGCCAATTACGTAAGCCGGAATTGTTGGCAAAATTATGCCAGGGCCGTTTTTGAACTAACAGCGAGCTTTCAGGGGCTGGGTTGCATTTATGAGAGTGCCTCGGACGTTTGCATTCATAATGCCGACCGGTTCGTTCCTGTTGCAATGATGCAGCATCGGCCATGCCAAGGCTCCGGCCTTCGCTAAGCTTTTGAAGGCAGACTTAAACCGTTGCCGCCAGCAGCTGGTCGTCGTGTCTGGAGACGATGTCTCCCGACTCTTAATTGTGACGTCAAATCACCTCATAATTATCTGTCTGGAATAAATCACAGCGGTTCAAGAAACACCGGTTTTTCTAAGTTGCATGCTTGCAACTCCATGGCCACCAGTGTCAGCTTACGATATCTAGACATGTTTAATGAGCTTAGACTATTTTCATGTCAGCCAGACAATGCATATTTTACTCGTCATGCGACATCGTTATATCGGCCCGTTTTTGGATGCATGATTGCTTGGTAAGCTGCAGAAAGCAGCTATTGGTCAATACCCATGCGTCTCGCCTGCTTCAATTCGGATTTTCTTGGTCAGTGTACAGCTTTTTAGGTTGACGACGTATTTCTGACAATGCGTGGCAGACTGGTGAGAGACAGCCGTTTCAGCTTGTGAGTTAGGTAAATGTCGACTTGTTCTGGCACCTCTACATCAAGTCGTGGTGCGGATCCTACCACATGAATCATGGCTTCATCCCCTCTAAGCACATATCTCCAGCTGGCAGTCGCGTTTGCTGGTGCAGAATACGATCTGGCCGTACGTTAGCTGACGGGATGCATTCTCGACCAGCTACGCCGTCTTCGTCGCAATCTCCTCCCAGCTCCAGTCTGGTACCGTGAGCGACAGTTGTGACCGCCGAGAGGCCAAACAACGGCCGCCGGAAACGTAAAAAACGCCCCAGCATCGTTTCCGTCATTGTCCGCACGCGTCGGCGGGCGCGCCTCCCGGCCGCCAGACGAAGTGGGTCGGCTGTGTCTCGGGGGAAGCTCTTCCGTCCGCCGGACGAAGTGGGTCGGCTGTGTAAGCTCTTCCGGCTGTCTTGATTCCGGTCCCGTTCGGTGGCCATCGTCGCCCGGGGCTGTTGTGACGACTCCCGCGGCGGAGGCGCGGGCTCCTTTGTCTCGACGCGCCGCCGGAAACTGTGTCAGCGCGCCGGGAGCGCCGCGTTTGCCGCAGAGCGCCGGCGCGCCGCGTTTGTCGCGCAGCGTCGGGGTGGAGTGGGCGTGGGTGCGGCGAGGTCGCCTGAGGTGCGGGCTAGTCGGCGCACAGAACCTGGAGCAGACGCGCGCAAACACGGACGTGCGGAGTCAAAATACGCTGACCGGCGTTTTCCTGGTGGAACGGGTTTGACGGGCGAGGGAGTTTGGTCGCGTCGGAATCTTACTGCGATTGTCGCTGCCTGGAAAACAGCGGTGGAATCAGCGTCCGGTGGACGAAAACAGAATTCCGGAAAGAAGGGTGAACAGCAGTTGTGAAATCAGGCTCCTTGTCTTGTCCAAGGTGATCTCTGTGCAGGCCGATGGCGGGCAACTGTTCGAGGTAGGCGATTGACTCATCAGTGTTAAACGGGTTGAACTGTCTTGCGTGCCTCTTCTCCAGCAAGGAACGCTCTCCCACAGTTAAACAGTGAGGCCCGTGTGACCATCAGCCTGACAGCTGACCGTTTCCCCTCCACCATGACAATGAACTTCCGTCTTCCCACGATCTCACAGTGTGGAGCATTTGCCCGAAGCCTGACCCGCTCGCGACGTGAACGCATCAGCACGGTTCGCTCTGTGCACCGTCTCGCCAGCCCGGACACTGTGCGCGATTCCACGTGAACTCTCCCCTGCCGGCCGTGCCAGGCTCCCCCCCCCCTCCCCCTCCCGGAACAGTGGCCAGCACGTCCGGGCCGGGCCGCCGTGTCCAAACGGGCGTGGGCCCGGTCCTGACCGCCGGACACGCGCACACGTGACCTGCGCCGGCCCGGGGCAGGGGAGGGTCACAGAGGTCTGCTGGGAGATCGCGGGGTCGGACGGCGGCTGCCGCTGTCGGCGGCTAAGCAGACAGTTCCGCCGTCTGAACCGCGCGGACCGCTCTTTCCGGTGTGTAGTACAGCGGCGATTACCAGCAGCCTGCTGCCTGGCGGTATTGCGGGTCTATAGAACACAGCCGTGCATTGCTGTGGCTTTTTGGTATCGCGTCTCCATCGCGCTGGACCTGGATCGTCATTTACCACCCGAAATGCTTTACGGCTCCGGTGCATAAAGTCAACGCTGTGATCTCCTCGGAGTGGTGGACAATGCTGTCGATGCTTGGATCTACATCCACTCTGAGACGACGGGATTCTCGCGTCTCCCGTTGTCGCTCCACTCGCCGGCCGTTCTACCGTGCTTCAGTGGAGGCGCCGTTACGCGGAGCCCGCTCGGTCCCGGTGCACAATGCGGCCGTGATTGTCGGCCGGGCGGAAGAGGACAGGGGTGGAGCCGCACAGTTATCGCCCCCAATCCGGAACCCGGCCCGCAGGCTGCGCTGCTGGCCGGCGCGGCCCGACGAGCGTAGCGTGCTTCAGACTGGCCCACTCGCCTGTTCTGCTGTTTCGCTGTCTCGTTGAATCGGAAAAGATGCACCGATGCATTTTTATCTCCCGTTTCGGCTTGGGCGTGTTGAGTGGCGTGAGCGTCACGGATTCGCCCATCGTTTGAGTTCGCAGTCCGGCAGGCCGATCGCGGTGGGGTTGTGCCGTCTCCGCTGGGTTACGGCGTGGACGTTCTGGTGTCGTGCAGGCCTTCAGATGTCCGATAGGTTGGCCGGCACCTGCGAGAGGACCGCTGTGACAGTGATGCGGGGCCGGGCTAGGAGGCGCTGACAGCCTCTGGGGGTCGTCTGTCACCGGGAGAAATCCTGCCTTCAGCCGTATTGGGTACTCCTGCGGGAGCCGCCTTTAAGCCAGACAGGGGTTGGCGTGGGGCAGCTAACGGCCTCTGGAGGTCATTTGTCGTCCGCAGGAGCCGCTCCCCCTGTTGAGCAGGATGCTCTCGAGGTTCCGATTCAGATCAGGTCTCGGGGAGGCCGTCCCGGTTTGGACATGCAGTCGGCCTTGGTAACCTGCCAGAGCGCTGCGGGTCGCGCGAGGAGCGCTGCTGAAGTGGTTGCTGCGAACTTTGGTCACGTTTGGTGCCGGAGACGGTATGACTGGCTGGGATTCTCACACAGGGTGAAGAATTCGTGTTTCAGGATAGAGAAATATGTTTTTTTTTTCGGTGCTGGGAATCTGCTGAGAAGTTACAACCAGTTTAAGGCGCTGCAAAATGCGTCTTTTATTGCTGCATTCTCCGGACAGATTCTGACATCCCTCATTCCTCCCCAGCCCAGTCCGTTAGAGACAGACCTCTGTTTGGAGTGCTGACTCGGGGTCCTGGCAGTGGCGATCGGGCCTTGTGAGGCCATGAGCTGTGGGGCTTTTCTGGTGGTGACCACGCCCCTGTTCTGCTGGCCGGTTCCTGCAGGTGGCCATGACGTCTCCGGACACGAGCAGCAGCGATACGTGAAGGCCTTGGGTCCCATCTCTGGGTACAGTTACGGGGGATGGGTGTTGTTAGAACTCAACGACGGAGTTGAGAAGTGGTGATGCTTTACTTAGGCTACGGAGAACACATCAAAGCACAAATAAAAGTCATCTGGGCAGACTTTCTGAGGCGTACCAGATCAGTAGAAACTGATTTCTTACGGCAGGCATATTTTGTAGGTGACGGACCTGGTAACAAAACTGCTGCACTGAGGCTCTTTCGTCTCGACTTACAAACCATTGGCAGTCTAATAAATTGCTTCAAAAAGCAGCAGAGCGAACGGTAACGCAGTGAATATGGTTACAACGATCTCGCGATAGCTAAATCAAACACTACCAGTCCTGGGTGGGTTTGCAGGTCAAACTACGTGCAGCTGTGTGTTCTTCGAGGATACAGCTTCGCTCAAACCCCACCTCAAACAACAGGGAGCCAACAAACTGCCACAAGCCAGCACTGCCGGCCCTCGGCTCGGCAGCGTTGGCGGACGGCCAGTGCCGCGGCGCCTGCGGGCTCCGTAAGTGGGACGAGCATCACGGAGCTCCGGCCGGTACCGTGACGACGCTCCGCTGCCGTTCGTGACGACGCCTTGGTGACGGTCGTGGTTCTGTTCCAGGATGACTGCGCGCTCTCGGCGGCGGCCGGCGGCCGGCCGCCTGCTCTCTGCCCTGGGAGTTCTGCTCTGCGTGCACCAGATCAGATCAGAACGTGAGTCTGCGACCGCGGGCAACCGCGGTTTGCGGCGATCGCGCCGGCGTTCGCGGATTTTTTCCGCCGGAACCGGCCAGTCCGGAGAGAAACCGCATGTCAACGGAAAGCGTGCGATTTTTTTAGTACGACCCCTGACCTACTGGCACGGTGACTGCTCGATGGCTCTATCCGTCGCGCTTGGAGTAGCAATGAAAGTGGCCCTGACGTCTTAGACGGTGAAACATGGCATGGAAGAAGTCATGGGACAAGTGCGTAGAAGAGCAGTTTTGGAGCAGATTTGCTTCAGCGAAATAACTCGTAACTTGTTTATCATTCATATACCGGAGAAGGACACGTTGACACACGCATTCATCATTTATGAAGGGAAAGACGAAAGTCTGAGGTCAACAGTCCCGAAACAACGTTGACAAAAGCACGTATCTTTGCCGAATGCATTTAACGCTCGGACATTGTTCGACTGTCAGACCGGAACAAAACATGGTTAACCGAGAGTTCGGCCAAGGTTTATCTTACTTATTTAGGACATTCCGTTAGAGAAGGCAGTGATTATTTCCAACGTCTTCGTTCGATTTTTCCCATGCAATGTCAGACGCGTGCCAAAAAAGTAGATTATCGCGCCGACTGCCTCTTGCCGCTTTTCCCTTGCTATGCCCATGCAGTTGTGGCAGAGCGGTTTATGCTGTACGCAATTGTGCAAGAACAGTCCCTTTCGTGTCCAACTGTCACAGACCACTCTATGCTATGTGCGGCAATCGCATGCCAGTCTATACTACGTAGCTGTGACAGAACAGCTTCTGCTGTGTACGGCATTGGCATACCGGTTCGCGGTTCGCCACTATGACGGGTCAGCGCCTGCTGTATGCAGCTGTAGAGACCAGTCCTTGCTGTGCACGGCTGTGACAGATCAGCCTCTGCTGTGTACGGGTGTGAAAAACCAGTTTCTGCCGTGTACGGCTGTATCAGACCGGTCAGACGGCGGCAGACTCGGGCGACAGACTCTGCGGCATACAGGTGCAGACTATGCAACAGACGGCGGCAGACCCTGCGGCAGACTTTGCGGCAGACGGCGGCAGACTGTGACAGCCGGCGGCTGATTCTGCGGCAGACACCGTGGCAGACGGCGGCAGACTCTGCGGCAGACGGCGTCAGACTCTGCGGCAGACTATGTGGCAGACGGCGGCAGATTGTGACAGGCGGCGGCAGACTCTGGGGCAGACATTGTGGTAGACGGCGGCAGACTCTGCGGCAGACGGCGGCAGACGGCGGCAGACTCCGCGGCAGACTGTTGCCGAGCGCTGGCACCGTGCCGGGTCACAGGGGGCCGGTTTTAGCCGGCGATGTGTGTCAGAGGCGTGGTGGCGGCTCCGGCCCGCTCGACCTGCTACGTGACCGGCGAGAACTCGTCTGGTTAGCGCTCGAGTCATTGTTTACAAGCTGCGTGAACGGGGCCAGTATCATGGGACGAGCTTTGTTCAGGACCAGACGATGGGCTTGTGTTTGGTGGTGAGTCGAAATTAAAAGTGCCAGTCTGCAGCAAAGCGGAAGAGGCCACGTGTTTGTGAGGAATCGTCCAGCGGTCGGCGTCTGCACAACTGCTGCAGATTTCTCTGAAGTCCATTTGGGTGATCAAAAACGATGTGGAAGTACCAGTTGCTAGGGTTTAAAGTCGGCCGTTTTTTGCAAAATCCGAAGCTGCATCGGTGCCGTGGTAACACGTCCACGCGTACCATACCTGCAGACATGTTCGCAATTTTGGCTCCCGATTCTCCCATGTTCGAGCAATGCATCAGATGCACGTCATCTGAAGATGACAAAGCACGTGGTTAATCTTGGGGTAATCAGCCCAACCGCTCTTTACTTGACAGCAGCGGAAAATTACCGTGAAACCTCGAGCATCGTTTCTTCCACGTACCTCCGCCTCCGCTGCCGCATTCGCGCGGCCGCGGCGCAGCGTCGGAGCGAGCGGTGTCGACAAAAACGGCGCACGCGAGGCAGAGTGGAAAACCGGCCGCGCCTGGCACACTTGCCGCCCAGGGAAAGGAGCGTGACCCGAATCAGCTGGCCGGCCGGCGATACTCGCTGACCCCAGCCAGCTGCCTGATGTCAGATAGGGCCGCCGCCGGTTCTGGCCGGCCGAGCTCGCCGGTTTCTCTCGATTCCGTCCGGGTACTTGAGTTACGGCCGAGGCTCGGATTTCGCTTGGCTGAGCTGGCAAGTCAGATGGTGATCCACGGCCTCTGCATGGTTGGTTGCAATTGGTAAACGCTGAAGACTGGCTTTCGGCCTGTTCGTTATGTCGTATAAATTTTACCCGGCACTGAAGCGTGAGAATTTCATGTGCAGCGATCTTACAAGGGTGTTCAAATGTCTTAGGCCGTCGTGTGCTCTTTAAGAATGTTTTGGGTTGCTATAAGATCGTCTGAACTTTCAGCATCATCAAGGAGAAGTCATACAAACTGGGAGTCTGGATCAGCGTAAACCGAGATCGGTTCTACAGAGCGAAATGTGTTTTGCGTTTACTTTTGCGGGTCTCGAAATACGGAGGACCATGACACCTCATACCGTACCGTCAGCTACGGCAGAAGAAGGCTTTATAAGAAAGTCTTGGCGACTTTTGGCTTGAACGTTTTCTTTTTTTTCCTCTAAGCTAAGCAAGTGTTTCGACATCAAGCTATCAGTCATCGGTAGCCCAGAACTGGAATGACAGGAAGCATCTCGTTCTGCATGAAGTGCCAAATCGCTTCCCGTTATACACACCACTCGGATCTCACGGCTCAGCTGACGTCACGGAACAGAGCCCAATAGCTCAATCGCTCACTTTCCCAGGGCGGCTATCTGGGCACGTTTCACATCTACGACTCGTGGTGCGTGACCTACGCTGATCTTGGCGGTTTCGCCTGACCTCGTGTCGATCACTGAGATGCCAGATCGCCCGGCTGATGAAATGATCTCGATTTCAGTGTGCGACGTCCGGTCGTCAGAAAACGTCGTCATCGTCGACATCATGGAGAGCTTAGGCGAAGGTTGGTCTCGTCATTATGTTGAGTAAAGTTACCAAGTCGCGTCGATATGGTTCGCAACACGCAAGCTCATCAGTATTATTGCCGTCAGTAGGGCAATTTGGAGGTACTGCACCTTTGTAATTTTTGGTTTTTCTTGAATTCGGGAAAACTGGCGCTTTTACAACACACAAATAACATTGCTGATTCTCAGCAGACACGATGCAATTTCATTATTTTCCTTTTCACCTGTCCGTCGTAGGATTAACTATGCCTGTGCATGACAATAAGTTATGCTTTCTACCAGTTCCAGAAACCACGGGAAGCATGACCCGGTACTGATTTTTTCTGTTTCAGAGACAGATCAACTGACCTCCCCTCGGGAGCTGCCAATAGACGGTTCCACCGAAGACATATCCCTGTCCCTGTTGCCGGACGCGACCAACTACTTCCGCCTGGAGGGGAAGTCGCTGTATCTGCTGTCAGCCCTTGACAGGGACGCCAGTGATCTGAGCTCCATCGTACTCAGAGTGAGTGCCCGCAGGACGTTCAGCAGGCGCCTCGCTTTTGGATCAGCTTTGCGTCAACAAACAAGTGCGACGCCAGCAAGGCGACCCGATTCTTATCTTGAAAAATCGTATGCTTATGATGAATAGTTTTGTTACCAGATGGTAAAAGCGCTGTTGCCAGAAGCAAAAATTGTTGTTGTCAAGAAACAAACGTTCGTTATTCAGTTGAGAAACTGTGCCTAGCCAACTCCTATGCTGAAAACTCTGCGATACAATCATGTTTTTGCAATCCGCTACCAGCCGGAAGCATTGCGTGTTGTTTTCGCGAGACCGGAACCCGCAATTGTCTTTGAAATTACCGCTCGTGTTTCCTATCTCCGTGTAGTTAGTCTGGAACAATCTGGGCACTGTAATTCCGTTCTAATTGGCTAAATTACCACCCTCATGGCGGGCCCAGCGATAACAAGCGTCAGATGCATTCACTTCAGCTACTGAACCGGATAACATTCTGATTTTTTCTCAGACGTCTGTTTTGCATCCTTAACAGAAACCGACCCATTTTCTTCTTTCTCGATCCCAGATGGGTTCTTTAGCATTTTTCCAGTGCAGTTTCAACCAGACTGAAAAAGGATTAATTATAAGGTGCATTTCAGATAAAGTGTGACACGTTTAGCACAGCATGCTACGATTAAGGTGTTTTCTTTTGCAGGAATTTGAATTTGAATGCGTGAAAAAAGAGATACTACTCATTTTTGTAGTCCTGCCTCACGCACTTTGCCAGCACCAGTGCTTCATGTTTTAGTGACACTGCATCGCATCAGAGTCGAAAAACTTCATTAAATGGTCACCATAAGCAGTCGGTTGCCTTAGATAGCCCTCGATGGTAGCTCATAAATGCTCAGTTTCGCACATTCCATCGGCGACCAAGATTCTGCGGCGTGCAGACGGCCTGGAAAAGGTCACGGAGGGTCATGGGAGCATCGCGGCCCCCGGCGCTTTCCTGGGCCGACTCACACTCGTTATCAAACGCAGCGGCCGCGCCCGGTTCCGCCGGCCGCCGGCCGCAGCTCATCCCTGCCAGCGCCGTCCCGACCTCAGCCGGCGCTCCGAGCCGACGTTCCGGCCGACCGGCCAGGTGCTAACCCCGCCTGGCTCCGGCGCCGTCCGGCCGGACCGTGACGACCGCTGGACCGTGACGGAGAGACCTCCCTGGGCGCGTCGCGCCCGCCGGCGCCCGCGCGGCGCGGGAGGCTCGTGACCGGCCGGCCCGGGAGACGAAACCGGCGCCGCCCCGCCGTCGCCCGCGCGGCGCGGGAGGCTCGTGACCGGCCGGCCCGGGAGACGAAACCGGCGCCGCTGTCCGGCATCCGCCGGCCGAGGGAGTTCGTGGGAGTTTGGCTGTTGGAATGGGTGGGAAAGAAGTGCAAAAGACACATCAGCGCGAGAAAAGCGGCCTTTTCACTTTCGCACGGAGTTACATTACATTGTATTGTCAACTGCAGATATACTGGAATGACGAAGAGCGACTGCAGTGAGAAGAAACTTCATGTTATGCGCCAAATTTTATTTCTTAAAGGTTTTTATTTGTTGGTAAAAACTGTTGCAGGATCCTGCTGACCCATCATAACATATGCGACAGTAATTGCGTACATTATTTGTGCGGATCTCTGTAAACTAAGGACAACTTTACGCTTAGTTACTAATTTAGTTGCCACTAGGATGGAACAGGGCAGTATGAGTTTATGTTGACAGTTTTTCGGTATCATTGCGCAACTTTTAACTGATGGGGGCACTATGTGTTCTTTGCTGTTATTTTGGAACATCAACGCATCCAAAAGGACTTTGGTCGCGATCTCTCAAATTCATTTGGAGAAAAAAAAATAGATTTTTCATGTTGAGCATTCGGCCTCGGTCGGCTTTGAAAGATTTACTCCGGGACGGCTGTGCTTTAGGACGTGTACGGGCCAACTCTAACTCTAGCGGTGTCTGGACTAACTCTCCACAAAGTATTGTGTCTGTTCGGCTGGCAGCAGTGTTAATGAGAAGGCCGACGCGCCCGCGGCCGTCCTACGATGTCCTGTTGTATTCGTTCCATCACATTCCGAATTTGATTCATAGATGGTTGAGTCAGGCATGCGTTATAAAAGTGTATATTTCTTCTACAATATCGAATCTTTATCCAGTGGAATAGGCCGAATGAAAAAATCAAAGTTCGATAACCATAAATTACGCGTTAAGGTTAAACCAGAATGTCATAAGTTTAATCCCGTCCAAAAACTAAAGTTTTGCAGCGTAGCCGACACATGTTTTTGCACCACATTGTTGCCTCGTAGATATTTTTGAAAGAAGTCCAGAACGTTGTGCAATCACGTGGTGTTCTTATGGTCTTTGTCCTCTGCAACCTTACTGGATCATACACTTACCTGATGACATGATCTGACGATAACGTCTTTGAGCTCAGATTCTCATTGCTTGACCCAATGATTTTAATCCGGACCTAAAAACGTTATGCCTTCCTTATGACCTATTCATCGAACGATATCTGGTCTGACGACATCGGTACCTGGTTATGACCTGATTGTGATCGGATTGTGACCTGATTATGGCCTAATCATGACCTGATTTTTACCCGTCTCTTAGCTGAAAGTGGCCAGTGGCCTGACTTTGATCTGACTGTTAACTGATGTTGCCTGACCGTTAGCTGATGCTGATCTGACCGTTAGCTGAGCGTGAACTGATTGTGCCCTGATTGTGACCTGACTGTGACCCGGTCACCGGCAGGTGTCGTGCCAAGTGCGGGCCAGCGGCTACCGTAAGACGATCCCGGTCATCGTGAGGGTGACGGACATCAACGACAACTCGCCGGAGTTCGTCCGCCTGCCCTACCGGACCCGGATACCGGAGGTATGAGGTTGACCCGGATATCGGAGGTAGGGAGCTGACCGGATACCGGAGGTGGAGAGCTGATATTCTCACCGAGGCAGAGAGAGGGGAGAGGGAGGGAGATGGGAGAAGGGTGGGGGAGAGAGAGAGGGGAGAAAGAGATAGAAGGAGAGGGAGGGAGAGAGAGAGAGGTAGAAGAGAAGGAGAGAGGGACAGATCGGTGGGAGAGGAGCAGGAGGAGAGGGGAAAGATGGCGACGAACAGAAACAGAGGTCGCCGTTCTCAGAGTGACTGTCACTCTCGGTAACGCTGTGTGCAGCCCCAGATCAAGTCCAACCAGAGCACCAGTGCGTGGGACACGGCGATGGATCGCCACCGCGGATCGGAGCAAGGTTCCACCCCGGAAAGAAAGCCAGTTCGTTTCATGGTTTTCCATCCTCCACCGCGTTGAACTGCCTCGCCACGGTACATCGACTCCGTCCCGGGTCCCGCACGCGCGCATGAGTCCGTCTGCGCCTGCGCCTGCGTGTGAGGCGCGCCTGCGCCCGCGTCTGAGCCGGCGCCGACCGCCGGTTGCCGGCCGTTCAGCGCCGCCACCGTAATTGCCGCCACTGGCGGGAGCGACCGGCCACGTTACGTCACCGTCACGGCTGGGCCCCGGCGCGCCGGGCCGTGACGCCACGTTCGGTTTCGGGCTCGGGCGCTGTGTCGGGCGGACGGTGTGGCGTTACGCGGCGCGCGCCGGGCAGGAGCGCTGTGCGGACCGGGCAGGAGCTGCGGCGTGCTGTCCGAGCTCGTCTCGAGCTTGCTGTGGGGCGTCAGTTTCGATGTCTACGGCTGTAGCGGCAGCTCTGTGGGATTTAGGCGGCGTTCGTCGCTCGCGCAACAGCGGCGTGCCAAATGGCAGCAGTTTTGAAACATCGTCCATTAGGTCTTTTCTGATGATGTTAACGGCCTTGTAACGTGCTAGTGGTTACTTCAGAAAACCTTGGCAAGATGGGATGATGAAGTTAGGAGCAGAAAAAAGATTAAAGACTGGGATCGGGATAAAGAGAGGAAGAAAAAAAAAAGGCGGAAAGAGGGATTTTATTTTTTTTTGAAATTTGTTTGAAACTTTTGCACCTTTTTCTGTAGTTTCTTTTTTCCATTTTGCTCTCCGTCTTCTCTCGCCCACCTCCATCTTTTCTCCCCTCTCCCTCTTTCTTGTTTTCTTTCCTCCCTTCTTTGTTCCTTTCTTTCTTAATTGTTTTCTTTCCTCCCTTCTTTGTTCCTTTCTTTCTTTCTTGTTTTCTTTCCTCCCTTCTTTATTTATTTATTTATTTATTTATTTATTTATTTCTTTCTTTCTTCCTTTCTTTCTCTCTCCCGCTCCCGTGAGGACCGCCCGCCACTACGCCGCGGCGGAGCCATCACCGGTCGGCTCACCACCGCAAGACTCCGCCTCGCCGTTTTTATTGCGGGACTGCGGTCTGCGGCCGCGGCTGCGGCCAAATCGCGCCGCAAATGCCGCCGGTCCGGCAAGCCGCCAACTTAGTGGCGCAATAGGAATTGTGGGCGCATTGTTTTCTGCTTTTTAAAGACAGAGATGGCTTGATGGCGTGATGTTAAGCCTCAGAGTCGGCCGATTTTCTGTTGTTGTCCTTTTCGGTTGGTGCTGGGGATGAGCTTGCAGATCTCAGTTACTGAGAGGTTGCCTTCGAGTTTTCTTACAGCCGCAAGCCGCACGCTTTTCCCCATACCCTACATGTGTGATCTATAGTCACTGTAGTGTCATATAGATCTATAGTCTATGGTCACCTGACTATAGATCTACATAGTGATCTGTAGTCAGGTCAGACTGTCGTTTCATGTTGGCATTACCCTTCATGCACGTTCTACGCGGGTCATCACCATTATGTTAAGGCCACGTTGGTTGAGTCGCTTACTGAATGCGTTATGAGTACCTAGAGCGGCTATCGTGAGATTATATTCATGACAAGAATAAATAACTATGAACATGCCCTTGCATTCTCGCCCGTTGTTTTGCATCAGCCCTGTCATCAACGGCATCTCGCTCTCGGTCATTTTTTGTGTGCCCAACCAAGATACAAAAATATCTGGAAGATATCTGTAGCTCATAGACATTTTCACATCATCGTTCAGAGTTTCGTAATTGTCTTTTCTGCCGTTTCGCGAGGCGTGGAAAGCAATGGATACTTGTGATACCTGATGTGATGACTAAAATCGGGAAGCGGACTGTCTGTGTCTGTTCGTCATGGTTTTCATAGCCATTGCTTGTGGTAGTAACCGGCCAAAACATATTATGAGGCCAAAACAAACAAAACATATCATCTATATACAAAACATATATAGAACGTATGAATGGAATTTTTTTCTAGGGTGGTGGATGTCACGTTATTATTCACCCCCTCCCAACCACCAGTATCCTTTACGTAATTTTTTTTATAAAGATAATCACCGATGGAATGTGTTTACCAAGTTGGTGAAAGCGTTTATACACCAGCGCATGTAATTCCCGCTTATGCCTCTGTTCTCACCACAAATGATACCTGGCAAGAGAAAGGGACATCGTTTACCCGAATCGACCTCAATGGCTTATGAAATGACGTCAGCAAAGAAAGTTTGTATGAAGCAGGCACGTAGCCAGGATTTTCCTCAGGGAGGGTGGCCAAATGTCAAATTTTGTCGTATGCCACTATAGGAAAGAGCAGCAATTTTATCTAACTGACCTCATACTGAACCCACAGGAGTACATATAATGTTTGCTTTTGCAACACGTATATATACATATGATCACTATTCCATATTCGTGGGAAATCGCCATAAATCTAGCGTAGACCGCTTGGCTGGGGGGGGGGAGCATGGCCCCATGTCTCCTTGGCTACGTCCCTGGTATGAAGTGACTGCAGGTCGGAACGTTACGTTTCCCTTTTTATAAGCCGTCAGTAATGACATTATATTTGAATCGAGTGAAGCTCTGTTGAGGTAACCTTCATCGTTCCCGGAAGAAACTTCCGGGAGTTGCTTAAAGAAAACTGATTTTTATTTGATTCACTTTGTTACAAACTAATATGCATTGCACCGATACATATCTACAAATATCTACACATCCACATATATCTACACATATCAGCCCGTCACATAACACCTCAGTCGGTCCGTAGCCAATCATACATCACTAAGTTCAGCTTTACGCGCAAGACACAGGGTTTTTAGTTGTGATCATTCTTCTTGAATTTTCCTTTTTGTTTCCTTTTGTTTACGCCATTCCAGGCCAAGAAAATGCGCGTATTTTGCCATTTATGTATTCATCCGTAGATGAGAGCAATGACTAGTTTCTCTTATCTACGGCTCTGGCGCAGCCGTAGAAAGGTGGTGGCAGGAGAACAAGGGCCATTTTTTCTCCACTGTAAAGGAATCTTATGACTTTTCATTGGAAAAATGCCTAGATTCTTTTTTTCCTTTTTTTCATTGTAAAACAATGAAAAAAACATTGTTCATTGTCCGTTCTTTCAGTTTTCCCTCATTGTAAAACAACCATATTTTTTTTCCTTCAGAGAACTGCCTTAAATCTGTCGATGCCTCTCCGTCCCGAAGTTCTAAGGACGCTGTCGATTCTGGGCTCCCGTCCTTCCCGACCACCGTGAGAGCTCCTCGACACCATCAGCCGTAACAGCGATCAGCGACGCGTGCCCGCCCCCGTCGCCACCGTTACGTCACCGGTGTCGTCTGCCGTCAGCCGTCTGCGTCCGTCCGTCGTCTGTCGGCAGACGGCTGGCGGCTGCGGCGCTGATCACGTAATCAGCTGGGAGTCCCGCCGAGAGGCCGTCCGCTTCGGCCCGCGCGACGACAGCGCCCCTGGCGGCGCCGGCCGGAACCGCGAGACAATCGGGCCGCCGCGCCGACTGTCGGATAATTGCCCGCAGGCGATCGTTCAGAGATGCGTGCCTTTGTCTCTAATTTGCTGACGGGCGAGGCCCATGGCTGCCTCCTTTGTTGTCGGGTTTTTGCGGCTCGAGTCTGCCCTCCGGCTCTGAGGAGCGCGTGAAATCGCGTCCGTGACGTACCCCCACGAGCGAGGAAAACGCCAATGAGAGAGCATGACACTGCTTTCCTGATCGTTGTCAGATGCGTTAACAATGACCCCAAACCTGTCCTGAAAGTGTACGATAGGTTGCTTCTTACAAGTGTCGGTGTTTGGACCGGGATGAACCGGCAGCCCCAGTTCAACGATGAGGTGATGATGGGCCCAGTCGGCTGCGGATGCCCAGGAGCCCGCGTTACGTCATTACGTACGATACCCGATCAGTTTCTTTCATAAATGAAAGTGGTTGCGACTGGAGATTAGATATGTAACTGTACAGCAAAGATGCATTGCTTACTACGACTTGCAAAGCCCTTTGTTTTTTCTCAATGTTAATAATATTCAGTAATAAATAAATATAAGGAAATAAGTCATACTTAAATCATAATTTCAGTCCAATAATAAATTTAATAATAAATGGATCGTAGCATTCTGCACTGTTCCAGTGAGTCTGAAAGAGAGAAAAGCACCCCAATCATTTCGAATCCCTGTTTTGGTCGGATGCCGTAAACGTTTGTTCGCCTAGCCGACAGTGCAATTTTATTGCTTTCAGAGAACGTTATTTGTGAGTTTGTTCTGCTGATGCAAATGGATAACAACTCTTGCGCCAGTGTGTGTTGTGTGTCCACATAATTTGAAAAAGAAACATTAAAACGCAAACACGAGAAAGATGATAAAAAACTTACGCATGTGAGGAACGCACGCACAGCTTTAAGTTCCGCGATAATAATTTTGGTGGCAAAGCTGGGAGCATAATTAATTAGCGCCGGTGTTTCTCACAGAACACAGCCCGTCGGGGAAGTCGTGTTCCGAGACATAGCGGCCACAGACCGGGACGCCGGGATAAACGCCCTCCTGGAGTACTCTCTCGTGCCAGGCGACGGTGGCGCCACCGACGGCTACGGACGGTGAGTCGACGAAACTCAGCCTTAAATGCCTTCACAAGATGGCAGATGGCAAAACCGTGTTAATTTTGTTCCAGCGCAGTAAGTGACGCATAGTTCAGACAACATGAAAGGCTGAAAGAACACGCGATTTTTTTGTCGCGATGTGTACTTTGATTTTTGACTGTGAGTGGTAATTAACAACGTTCTCGAAAATGGCAGTTCCTCCTGCGTAGTTTGTTCCACTGGGTCCAGGGAAATCACACTTGGTGACAGGATAGAATCAGGCCTAGAATTGCGCATCGCACACACGTTTTTCAGCGTGATTCTTTTAGGTTCGCCATCGCCTCTCGCCGTCTGACCTGCTGGTGTTTTTTTTCTCAGGTTCACCATCGCGCGATCGCACCAAGGAGTGGTGACGGTGGCTCGCCCCCTGGACTTCGAGACCACCAGCGTGTACTACCTGACCGTGGTGGCCAATGTGAGCAGCAGCCGGCGCTGCGCCTTTTCCGTGCCGAGGTCGACACCCTGTTTTTCGCGGTCGGCGACAGCTGGCCATTAAACCACGGGATTTTAATGTGGACGGACGACTCCGTTACAGGAGGCCGGTTGTGTTGTAACGGCGGGACCCAGTGAGCTCAAGGTGACATTTTTCCTGTCCCCGACGCGGTCCGTTCCTCTGGTCTGTATGATCCGATCCTCTGATTGCTCCATGCCGTTCCTGTGGTCGATCAGATCAGTTCCTCTGATATATCCGATCAGTCATTCTGACCGACCCGATCTGTTCCTTCGGTCGGTCCATTGCTCAGTGCCTTGCTCCCAATCGAATCCGTCGAAGACGACGCTGTTGGGCCAAAACATCGAGTCAACGAAGCTCATTAATCACAGTAACCATGTTACTGCAGCATTTAAATAATGAAGAAGACACGAGAAGAGATGAAGTGCAATGAAGTCGGACCATAAGAACAGAGTGTGACATTTCCAGGGGTCAAAGTTTCCTGTTTGTTGCTTGCAAGGCTGTTAGCTCCTTTATGACGTACTCGTTGCATGCACTTCTAATGAGGCACTTAGGTCGTGATCCTGTAATTACGTCATCACAAATTACGTGTAATTGGCATGGTTATCAACAAACGCGTGCAGACATGCAATGGACTCGGTCTGAAGACGTACGATGATCTATTGTTCATTCCGTCCAAGTTCTGGGCCCATTTCAAGCATACCTTCAACGAAGCACCAATATTTTGTAACGCCACCGAAATGCCACTTCCAAGTCTCCACAAATGTCACTCCGCAAGACCGCGCCTTCGCGATTTAGATCTGTTTCGACCGACGCTTAGGCACGGCCTGTTGACTTTGAACTCTGACCGGTGACCTTGACCTGGCAGGACCGGGCGCAGCCGCTGTCTGCCCGTCGCTCGGCCACCACCACGCTGACGGTGGCCGTGGAGGACAGCGACGACCTGGGCCCGGGCTTCGTCACGGCGGACTGTCGGCCCACGCAGCGGCAGTGTCCCGTGCCCACGTACCGGGCGACGGTGAGTGTCGGCCGTCCAGGGACTCGCACAGCAGCAGTGTCAGCTGTCCAGGGATACACACAGCAGTAGTGACCAGAGGCCCACACAACAGCGGCGTTCACTGTCCAGGGACCTACGCAGCAGCAGTGGCAACTGTCCAGGGACCCACACAACAGCACTGTCCGCAGCCCAGGTGCCACTGGTGTTACCAGAAAGGTTGTGGCTGGACTCAGATCATCAGTTTTGCAGAATTTCGCGCTCCGCCTGTGGATGCTTTATGCCAGGATGGTGCTAGAAATCCGAACGTCCCGATTTCAACTTCTGGCCTTGGCCACGTCCTTGGCGAGGATCAGCACAGCTTAGCACTGTCCATTGTGCAGGGAATAACGAAAGCAGGGCTCACTGTCCAGGCACTTTGACGACAACGACCTCACCGGCACTGCTCTGATGTTGACAGTGAACACATCGGACTTGACATACGAGGCAGCATTCTCTCCGTCACAATGAACTGATGACGTTAACAGCCCTGTCGGCGTACAGGCAGTGTGTATATTGTTCCCTGTTCTGTGTGGCCGGACCGGGTGGGTCGCGACCTTGACCGCCGGGCGGCTTGGGCCGGTCAGGTCGGCCTGGCGGTGTGACCCTGTCAGGTCAGCCGGGCGGTGTGATCCGGTCAGGTCAGGCGGGCGGCGACCCTGTCAGGTCAGCCGGGCGGTGTGACCCGGTCAGGTCAGGCGGGCGGTGTGACCCTGTCAGGTCAGCCTGGCGGTGTGACCCGGCCAGGTCAGCCTGGCACTGTGTCCCGGTCAGGGGTCAGGTCAGCCTGGCCCGGAGCAGCCTGGCGGTGTGACCCGGTCAGGTCAGCCGGGCGGTGTGACCCCGTCAGGTCAGCCTGGCGGTGTGACCCGGCCAGGTCAGCCTGGCACTGTGTCCCGGTCAGGTCAGCCTGGCGGTGTGACCCGATCAGGTCAGGCGGGCGGTGTGACCCGGTCAGGTCAGCCGGGCGGTGTGACCCGGTCAGGTCAGGCGGGCGGCCATTGGTCGGCGGGCCGGGCAGTGGTCGATACGCTCGCTGGGTGTGCTCGTGGCCGACCGCTGCCGGCCGGGCCCGGCCGGCAGCGGCGGCCGACACCGTGTCGCTTGTTTCGGCCGATGTTCGGGAGGTCGTCCGACCTGCGGTCTCACCTGACCCCGCCCGGCCCCGGGCTGCGGCTGCGGCCGGGGTCGACGCGGTCAAGGTCATTCACGTCTGAGCGTCAGGGAAATGTGAACGGGGAGCGCAGACTGGTGCTCTCTGTGGAGTTCCGATTGCTGAGCAGAGGCAGAGCCGCATCAGGCTCACAGACGCGGCAGGCGGGCGAGCGTGCGGCCGCTCGCCGCCACCGCGGTGTGGCCGTGCGGCCCGACTGGAGCGTGGCTGCTGCCCCCTCAGGTGGTCTCAGGAGAGCTGGCGGGGGTGCTGGACGTGCGCCCGGAGCGGATCCACGCCGTCGACCGTGACACCCTCGGAGCCGACGTCGAGTACAGGTCAGGCGGCGCCGAGATCCCCAACAGCTGGCGGCCGGAACGCTTTGAAGAACACGTTTGTTAACTGGCGGCAGAGACTCAGGAAATGCTCCTGGGAACTGATATGGACTTTTTGCAACGTGTGATGTACAATACTGATAAAACAAAAATAATAGTGCTCAAATGAGGCCGATTTTGGACAACGATAACACAAATCATAAAATGAGAGTAATGTTAGAATAATAGTGGGACTAGAATCGGAGTTATGCTTAAAGATAATGCTCATGATAAGAGTAATTGGAGTAAAGTTATAACTCCTTAATAGGACTGACTAAATGCAAGTGCTAGAGTACAACTCGGAGAAGCATGCTTGCCGAACGTTGTGTCTGGCCTGTTGCAGGGCTGTTTCTGGTCAGCCACCCAACTATCACCAGTTTTTCGAGATTGACCTGAACTCAGGTCAGGTCAGGCAAGTCCAGCCGGTGGACAGAA
This sequence comes from Capitulum mitella, assembly GCA_030062745.1. Taxonomy (NCBI): domain Eukaryota; kingdom Metazoa; phylum Arthropoda; class Thecostraca; order Pollicipedomorpha; family Pollicipedidae; genus Capitulum; species Capitulum mitella. Next base: position 19,088,608 of record CP099853.1, on the reverse strand, counting down.
CGTTGGTCAAGAAGTTCGTCATTACTGTTCAGGTGAGATGGAAGCAGCACTGGTCCGAATATTGCCTCTAAAGTTGGCTCTAAAGAGTCATACTGGGATATTCATGTCCTTGATGTTCCAAATTTTGACTAGAAAGCGTCCTTCTGCACAAATACACAAATGTCATGCCAATAATTCCAATAACGCCAACGACATTACCCCCAAAATATCAAAATCTTCAGTAGTGTTTCGCCGTCATCACCGAATTTGACGCTGAGTTCTTCTCAAGACAAGCTCGAAATGTATGAAAACACCATAACACAGACGTTACATCGAATACCCTAGACGTTTGCTTGTGGGTACGATTAACCGAAAGCTCATCGCTGGGGGCCCTGCACAGTTTACCCATGCTGTTCCAAAACATATCGCTCGATTTGTTCGTCCACTCTCCACGACTCCTGTTCCAGGCAAGAGAGCGAACGCCGGCGGGAAGGTCAGAAACAGCTGACCTCGTCATTGACGTCAAGGCCATTGACACCAGTCCCCCGGTCATCACAGTCACGTCACCAGAGGGTAAGAGTATGTGTGCAGCTAAAACTAGAGACGAGCCAACGCGTTACGCGGTTGGCTTGAAGTCAAAATCAGAGCTCTGTGTCACACTCAGACCTGTGAACCTGCTTAGAATCAGCGTTATCGCTACTCGGAAGTAAAGGGTATTTGCAAGTTTTTCTCCATTATCGCAGCAGCATGTTGGCACAGTGAAAAATACGCATAGCAATGGCGTACTATGAATTATCGAAACAGCAGAGGCAGAGCTCTGACCCACGCCTTCTGATTCACAGTCAGACGCTCTGACCACTGGGCCACGGTACCACTGCTGCTGAAGAGTGTCTAGGATGGGATGAATCAATAAACTGCGCTGCTCGCGTCTAGTAAAGGGCCCACAAAAAGGCGTGGAAAGTGCCTTAGGCCATGTTCTTCAACACGGCTCTGTTTCCAGGCTACGTTTCAAAAGCCACTCTGCCCTCAGGCTATGTTCTGGAGAATTCCCCGGTGGGAACTCGGGTCATGACGCAGCCACAGAGCCGGGAGGTCATTCACCTCAGCGTGGAAGATCCTGACTGGGTAAGCAAAAGCTCGGCAGTTTGTTTACGGACGTCTGGTTAAATACTCGGCATTCATAAGAATGACTGGCTGCTGGCTGAGTGTTCGGAAAGAGAGGGGCGTGAGCGGCATATCCTCGTCGGCTGATCGTTGTTTTGTTTGATGAAAGCTGTTTGTGCTCGATGCTCCTCAATTTTTGAGGAGCGAAACTCGGCATCTTTGTTCCATTCCGCGTTACTATAGGTATAGAATCAGACATCGTTTGCATTAACCTTTGGGAGGGTTGTTATTGATCTCCGATGGACTAATTTTTATGTGCTGCTTCTGGTCTTCAGCCTGAGGAAATACACATCAATGCGTCATATGTCTCTCATATTGCGAAACACCACGATAGCGGGGTTATACGAGTGCACGTAAGATGTTGCCTCGCACCGTTTCTGAAATCATATCTGATCTCGTGATGTCGTACAACCCACGTTGTGGTGTGTCTCGCCCGGAAAGCCTACCCAACCTGTAGACACTATGTGTTATGTAGTGTCGGCACTATATACTAACCAATATCGACACTAAAGCATTTACCGTATGCTCTAGGTTAACCCAGCGACGTATTGTACCTAACCTCATGTCCTTTTATTGTAGTCAACGGGCAAATCGTCTGTAAAGTACTGTTCTGACCTCCCGGGATTATTACCTGACCTTGTGACCTCGTCTGGCCTCGTTCACCGGGCGAGGTGCAATACCGGTCCGATCTCACGGATGAGGTGTCTGACTTCGTGACCTCTTCTGACCTCAGTCGCCGGGCGAGCCTCCGGTACAGTACCGGTACGAGCTGACCTCCGATTCGTTTGCCGTGGACGAGAACGGCTTCCTGGTGGTGGCTCAAGGTGACCTGGACCGTGACCCACCCTTCCCCGGGCAGCTGACATTCCAGGTAAGGTCAATTGTGGCGAACTGACCTTCAGGCATGGTTAAACGCGGCAAGCTGACCCTGCAGATGACTTTGTTTGTGAAGGGTTGACCTTTCAGATGAATTAAACGTGGGAACTGACCAAAGTAAGGTCATGCGTGGAAGGCGGACCTTTCATGTGAGGTCGAGCGGGAACAAGTGACCTTTCAGATGGGTCGGACGTGAAAAGTTGACCTTTGGATGAGTTCATGTGTGGAGGATCGGCCCTTCAGATGGGGTTAAACGTGGGAGATGACCTGGGCAAGGTCAGTCGTGGAGGGTTGACCTTTGAGGTGAGGTCGCACATGGAAAGTTGTTCATCTAGATGAGGTTGTACGCGGAGAGTTGAGCACTCATTAAAAATCGTTATTGGACAGGTGGTATTCCAGACACAAACCAGCTGCGGACAGTGTGCTATTCCAGTTCAAATGATGTTTGGGTGGTGTTGTTTTTCTGAATTTTACCCTTGCGGAAAGCCGGAACGATAGTCTACATCCAACAAAAACGTAGAGGCGATGTCTGTTGTGTATTTCGAACTACGTGCACACGCAGCAAAATTCAGAGGTAGCACGTACCTGCACTCGGTTGCCTGTGAATTACCAGCAATAGCGCCAGTCTTCCAAAGGCATTGCTGGCTTCTGACCGTGCCGCTCCACTGCAGGTGGTGGCGCGGGAGGTGGGCAGGGAGGCCGGCCGGGCCAGCATGCCGGTCACCATGACGGTGCGCCTGCTGGACGTCAACGACAACGCGCCGCAGCTGCCGATGTACCGGACCATCAGGATCACGGCCGGCGAGGGGCGGCGGCGCATCATCCAGGTCAGGCCGCCGTCAGCCAGAGGCGGTGGCGGCCACGCCGGAAGGTGGCGGGGGAACTGCCGCTCTAGCTCTGGAAAACTTAACATCCCAGTGGCTCTGCATGAAAACAAAAGATTCAAAAATGTCGTTTGTCCCGGCTGTCCTGAATACTTGGCGCCGTCAGTGGCCAGAGGTCAGATAAAGGTCACCCAGAGGTCACTCAGAAATCGGCAGAGGTCACACAGAGGTCACACAAAAATCATACAGAATTCACGGGTAAAGGTGACCATAGGTCCCATTCAGATCACGGAGTAGAAAGCAGTGTTAAAATACAGTCATCTGCCATTGCATCATGTGTTCCTGCATTTTCTTATACACATTCGTGGATACGCACACAACATAGCATAGTCCAACAAAGTAGAGACGCTGGCGTTGTTTTTGATGGATGAGTGACTGACCATGGCGCTGACATCAGGTACAAGCGACGGACATCGACTCGGGGGCCAACGCCGACATCTCCTACGGCGTGGTGCACGTCTCGAACAACGGCAGGTCCAAGTTCGAGATCAACTCGCGCTCCGGCGAGCTCGACGTCCTGCAGAGAGTGTACAGCGGCGAGCAGTACAGCATCACCGTCCAGGTCTGTCAGAGGCTGTATGCCGATCGCAGCGGAGCAATTTGCGCAGTAGAATTGCAGGAGATAAGACAGCTTTTTCATGGCACGCTAGATGGTGGCTTCTTGTTTAGTCCTTTTTCTGCGGGCGCAGAGTTTAATATTTTTGCATTTTCTGTCCGTATCAAGCAAGTCAGCAGAAGAACAAGACAGAACCAACAGCACTGAAAGCCTGTGAACCTTGTCAGCCTCTTCATCCACCTCCCCGTGTCAGCCTAAAGCGGATTCGCGGACGATAGCCATGCAAAGACTTTCCCCATCGAAGAGTAAAAATCAGAACGCGTGCTTCTTTCGGACACTTCGCGACGCTTTACGTTTATTCCTTACTACCAACGTATACGTATTACGCGTGACGTCATACGTCCACCGGCGCAGTATTAGTTCCCCATTCTGCCGGCAGGCGGCGGACCGCGGCGGTCGGCAGTCGCAGACGATTGTGGACGTGGCGGTGGTGCCCGGCCCGAACTCGGGCGGGCCCGTGTTCCGCCAGAGTCTGTACGACGCCTCCGTGTCAGAGGGCGCCGGGGTCGGCAGCACGCTGCTCACCGTCGCGGTGAGAAAGCTCACAGTTCCGCCCTCTGGGAGGAGGCCGACAGGTTGTCTTGTTGAGTTGTTTACTGAGAGGGCATCCCTGACGCGGAACTTCCCTGCGAAGAGTTCCCGCTTATTTTTGATGCAGATTTGTTCTTTTTAACGTGCTGAAGCGCCTCTTGCATTTCCTGCCGCTGGGCAGCCTTGTGGGAACCTTTTACTACTGTGGAGTGCCCAAATCTGTGTATGCGCAGCCAAAATTTGAGCTGGGTGGTACATCGAATGGGATGGGGTTGTCCGCGATTTACTAAGTGTTTATCCTGCGCAGTTTTTCAGCCGTGGATGCAACTGACAACCTTCGGTGACCTGGCCATCACTGTCCCCAGGCTACTGACCCGGAGAATGATCCGGTGACCTACTCTCTTGTGGAGGGCACCGGTCTGGAGGAGTTTTCCATCAGCCCCACCATGGGCACCATCAGCGTCGCCAAACCACTCGACCGGGAGGAACTCAGCAAATACAGTCTGGTAACTCTCTCCGTTTCCGTAAACTCTGCGTCCTTTTGTTTTTGCGACGGTCGGAACTGGTGGGAAACGGTACAGTTAATGGTGTCTGGCCATCAGTAACACCGCATTGGGCAAACCTAGTCATGATCTCAGTGTGACATGCAGCTTAAGACAGCTAGTCGGCATGAAGCATCATTGTCCGATGTTGACGTGACTGTTGTTGGCTAGATATATGACACTCTGTTGTGTTAGTGCGAGCGTGCGGAAATGAGGTGCGCTGGGGAGGGCGTTGAAGGGCGTTGAATCAGCTGTCCCCGATGTCGAATCTATCGGTCTACAACTTTTTTGCCTCCATTCGAACAACTGGTTTATTTGATTTTTGCCATGTACTTCATGTCTTCGCTTTCTCAGTTTCACAGCACGCTTTGGTGCTGTAAATGGGCTCAACAAGGTATTCGCCTTTGCTATGAAAAGTCCAGAATCGAGACTTCTAATGAGAGGAAATATAAGTAGCGTCGTCTGCAGCAGTTGTATTTCCGATTTTTCCCGCCAGGTGGTGCGCGCGTCGGACCCGGACGGTCTGTCCAACACGGCGACAGTCAACATCAGGGTTTCCGACATCAACGACAAGAACCCGCAGTTCCTGAACGTTCCGTACACGTTCCGCACGAGGGAGGGGGAGTCGGGAGTTTTCGTCGGGAGAATCAGGGTGAGATAGGAATTTACAGGATTGGAGTCGAAGGTAGGATGTTTGTAGCATGGTTCGATATTTGGCAACCTAAAAGGTGATTTGAATTTTCTTATAAAAAGTAGTGAGTTGTGAGAAAAAAATTAACAAGGACACACTGATGAAACTTTGGCCACTTTAATTACCATAAGCCGATATCAATAGGCGTACTACACCTTAGTACTGCAACGATGCATTGGTACATTTGGCGCCTTTGTTTCGGAAGTTTTTGCCGTCACATCCACTGATAAGCTTGCATCGAGAATTTTCCCTGACCCGTTTTCCCCTCCAGGCGGTGGACGAAGATGAAGGGGCGAACGCGGCCATCCTGTACTCTGTGCCCGAGACGGTGCCGTTCTCGATCGACGCAACGTCTGGCGAGATTCGCACCAGACGCCCTCTGGACTACGAGAACCAAGGCGTGAGTGGGGCGGCGCGCCACGTCCCGGAAACGCCAGTCTGTTTTTCGAGATATCGAGATCTTCTGAATATGTGGAACAATTCTGCTGTATCATGTAAACAACCTGGTGGTAACCGCCGTGAATCTGACGGAGCGGTGACCGCCGTAGCATAAAATGCCTCCAGAACCGACGTGATTTCCCTCCTTCAGGTTTGTTGCCTAGCGGCGACGGCTTGGTGCAGATGTCTCCAGATCTGACGTACTTTTACCTCCAGTCTCCAGATGTTTCAGATCTGACGTAATTCTACCTGCAGTCTCCAGATGTCTCCAGATGTGACGTAATTCTACCTCCAGGTGTACTACCTGGTGGTGACGGCGCGAGACAGCGCGGCCGACCCCCGGATCGCCACCGCCACGGCCACCATCTTCGTCAGCGACACACAGGACGAGCCGCCCGTCTTCAAGGACACCCTCTACCAGGCCACCGTGCCGGAAAACAAGCCCTACGCCGAGGTCGTCCGAGTGCAGGTCAGGCTCTAATGTCACCGCGGCGGCGCCGCAGCCACGGCGTACACCAGTGAATGGTGGCGTCCCTGTCGAAGTTAGTTGAATTGATGACGTCATCAAAACGTTTTAGGTACGCTGCTTGCGCACTAAACCGGCCTTTTAGACCCTCTGGTTTGGTGGGCAATAGTTGTGGACAGATTTCGGAATGACTGTCGATAGAATGCAAGATTATCAGAGTGTACAACGTCCTGGATAAATTATTATTGTTATTTTGTTTCCAGGCGATTGATCTGGACTCTCGGCCTTCTGTTCATTACGTCATCCGTAAGGGGTCACGTGATCTTTTCAACATCAACCCGGAAACAGGTCAGTGACGTATGTTTGTAATTATATTTTGTTAAGATTCAAAACATTAAGAATGGTGTGTAGAAACATGTTGTCGTTAAGCTTTATGGTTTTCAGGAAGGTGCTTATTTTGAGCAAGGCAAGAATGCAAAAAACATGCATGTATCCCATTAGTTCAAGCATCTGCTGTAGAACAAAGTACGTGAGAGGTGAAATACAACCATGCCTTGTTCTCGTCGTATTTCGTTTGTCTTTGCTTCCACCGCACCATTGTATTATCTGGGTTAAGGAAATCCCATTGAAAACTTTTTCGTTGGCGAAGACGTCTACTTGTGCAGGTGAAAATGCTGCAATGCACTTTTGCCTGGAACATCAGGGGTAACTTGATGTTCCGAAGCACAAATCGCGTCATTACCTGTCCTTCCTAAAACGACTGCCAAAATCGTCCGTCTTTGTCCTTAAGTTAAACCCTTCATACACCAACGTACCTCTTGGTCCTGCGACTGAGGTCCTTTCGCCCCGTGACGGTGACCTTTTGACTCCGTGACCTTGAAATTGGCTCGGCAGGCCTGATCTCAACCATCCGTGGCCTGGACTTTGAGCGGGAACAGCAACACGTGCTGGTGGTGGGCACGGACGAGAATCAAGCCGACTCAGCTGACGCCACGGCCACCGTCATCGTCAAGGTCAGACGGGGTCATGCCAAGGTCAAACGGGCTGCAGCAATAAGGCGCCGGGCTGAGGCTTTTAAATTTTTGAATTTTGATTTTTTTGGCTTCGATTACACGAATACGACCGCGATTTCCTCATAATCATGGTCTCGAATTCCGTTGGACATAACGCAGATTGCTGATCAGACCATGACTACTCATGGGTACATTTTACCATCCCGTGAGCTCCAGCCTTTGACCTTGACCCGCCATCCCTGGCGACAGGTGGAGGACCGGAACGACATTCCGCCGGTGTTCTCGGAAGTTCCCCGGCCGGTCCGTCTGAGGGACTCTGACCCTCCGGGCCAGGTGATCGCCACTCTGCGGGCAACCGACTCGGACGGCACCCCGCCCGGAAACAAGGTACACTGTCGATCCGGAGGTCCCGGGCTCGAAACCAATCGGGAGTAAACTTTTCGTCAGCGCGCCATACGTTTATAAAAAAGACGGTGGCTTTATTGAAAGGAAAATAGGATTAGACAGGTCAAATGGAGTAGTTGTAACGATATATATAATAGGATTTGCTACTGATTGGCAAGCTGTTTTCATGTTTTCCTCAGCGGCCACTGTTTCTCTTTTTAATGATCGTGTTCTGTAACTTCTGTAATTGCCAGTAGCGCAGCACAAATCCTCACGGTATCTCCTCTCCGGTATGGCCCGGAGTGCTTGCCAGTGCGTTTTAGTATGGCAGTCAGAGGCGGGCAGAAGCGATGCAATGTGTTTGCGCTGCTGGCAGGTTCGGTACGCTGTGACCGGCACCGATTCGGCAGAGAGATTCTTCAGCGTCAACCCTGAGACGGGCGACGTCACCATCAGGGATGACCTGACCTCAGGTCATGAGCGGAAATACGAGGTGAGGCCAGAGCGGCTGCTGTAGGACTGCGCCGCGGGCGACGCGTCGCCGAGGGCGCCGATGCTTTCAAGGCATCTCTTTCAGTGCAGCTTCCTCAGACGTGATGTTCGCTTTGACGGAATTAGGCACGGTCGCCCATGGCCTCCCGCCCGCAGAAGAATATTAGCAATAGCGGACGGAGGATTGCGGGAAACTTAACATCGTGTTTTTTGTCCCAAATCACTGCTACTTTCTCGTATGATGAAGGGTCTGGGCATCACGTTTTCCTATTCCGACCTAAAGTTGCAGTTTTAATGACCCGTCAAATGTCTATCGAGCGTACATCATGCCCCTGGCTGACAAACAAAGTGCTTCAAATGTTTTACGCAGGCGCTTACAGATCTGTGCTTGTTCTCAGTTGGAAGTGACAGCGTTTGACCTCGGTACCCCGGAACTCAGCTCGTCGGTGATATTGCCCATCTTCGTGGAACGCTTCGGAGAGCCTAGTCATGCTTTGGAGACCAGAGGTAAGGCGGGTTTTTGGCAATGTATCTGCTTTTGTCCATGCAATGCCAGGACCCAGGATGCCAAATGTATCACAGCTGGGTTGCATTTGCGTCTGTAGTAAGCTGTTGATGTAAGAAGCATGACGGTTCGCTTTTAAGGGAGTGCATGGAATCTTCTTTCCCAGAACAATGCTCGAGTTTAATGTTGCTAATCCTGCTTCTGCGGCTGCATCCCCTTCTTATCAAGGGTTTTTGTTTTCATTTTTCCCCACATCATTTTAGAGCCACTTGATGCGGATTGTGGTCGTCTGCAAAGTTTATATCTTGTGTCACGGCCAAACGCCGCTTGATGACGTCATTGCTGTGACGTCACCAGCGGGAGCATCATTCGCGGACTCCGAACATGCGGCTGAGCTGATGGAGAACTCGAAGCGGGGCGCGCTGGTGAAGGCGTTGACGGTCATCAACGTCGCAGAAGACTCTGATGTCCGCTGTGAGATCAGCAGAGGCAACGACGCAGGTGCGGAACTGTGGACGCTGGACAGCGGACCAGGGGCCACGGAACGGAGGAGCCCGAGTACTGTTTGGCGGTGGCGTCTCGTAGCGTTAAATTTAGGGTTAATTCACCTGCGTAAAACAAGTTTCGTACCGCTTTTAACGAACTTGCAAGGACTGTCTACTGCAGGTAGGTCACGACTTAATGCGTAACTCTGTATGATGTTTTCACTTTGAAGAACAGGATGCGTGCGCCACCTTTCGAAGGCGAAGTATTCATAAATAACAGAATCGTTGAGCTACAATCAAAGATTTAGTAGTTTTCATACCAGCATGAAAGAGCAATTATCCAGTTGCTCCAAGAGCAATAATCCAATTGCTGTTGGTACTGCGTTTTCATGTTTTATCTCCCTTGGTTTTTATGTTTGCAACCATTAATGTAATCAGAAAGGGTCAGAATGGATAATTCATGCACATTTAGTACTGCGTATTCTATTGTCTAAGCATAAACTGGCCTTTTTTGACGAAATATTTTCCTAATTACGCTTATACTTTCGTTCATGGAATTAACAAGTCTTTCCCGTAATAGCGCCACCTTTGACGTAACCAACTCCGCTATGACTCGGTCAAGTACCTAAGTGGTGCTATGCGATTCCAATACAAAGGTCGTTTGAAAAATACCACCGAGAGTGACGTGTTGTCGACGGTGAGCTGGCCTCTGACGTCTCACGGCTGGCCCGGCAGGCCGTTTTTCGGCGGCCGTGCGGGACAACAGCTGTGAGGTGCGGGTCAAAACGGAGCCGATCGACTTCGAGGAGCAGAGCCGCTACGTGCTGACCCTGAGGCTGCGGTCGCCTTCCTCTCGTATCGACCCTGACGGCAGCACGGCCAGGGTGAGCGGTTCAAGGTCACCTCGAGATGACCTTGGTTTGAGTGGGCCAGCACGTGATTTGAGGTAACTCTGCTTGGCAACGTTTTTTTTCACGCGCGCGGAATCTTTCATCTCGTTCTTGTGTGACTTGGCACTATGAGCCATTGAAGACGTGGTACGGAAATGTCACGCGTTACCTAGCCTTTAAACTGCTATCTTCACGTGTTTTCATCCACCTGTTATGTCACGTCTTTCGACGCTAGGTCTGATTTTCCCAACGGTGGTTTATTTTATTGGGTTTGCTGTGTGAATGCGCCTTCATGAAACCGGGAAACACTTCATTTTTCCTAACGCGTTTGAAGGTGTTCGAAGATGACGTCATATTCCGTCCCGCCAGCTGACGATCAGCATTCAGGACCGGAACGACCACCGGCCCGAGTTTGTGCTGGACGCCCCGTACAGCGCCGTGGCTCCCGGCCGGTACCTGGCCGCCGTCGACCGCGACGCCCAGCTGGGCACCCACATCCTCCGCGTCCAGGTCAGTGACGTCATTTGACCCACGCCTCCGAGCCCGGGCCAGTGACGTCATTTAGCTTACGCCATCCGAGTCCCGTTCAGGGATGCAATTTGACCCCACATATTCCGGGTCAGGGTCAAGGATGCCATTTGACAACTCCACATCCTCCAAGCCTAAAATAGTGACGGCGTTTAGCTCACATTCTGCGAGTCCAGGCTAGTGACATCTATTGACACACCTCACCCCGAAACATGCTAGACATGTTATTTCATTGCTCTATGTGTGTTGTGTGTACTGCACTGCACGCATGAAGCATTGGGACTAAGAATCCATGACTGCCGGCAATATCTGAGTTTTCCTTTACTATATGGAAATGAGAGCCTCAGAAGCCCTTTGAACCGGCCGTGCAGGAGTTTCTCTTTGCACGTTGGGATTGATGAAGTCTGTATTTCGCAGTTCGTATGCTTTATCATAACATTTTTAGACTGGTATGTGTACTTTTCTCTTGTATTTATTCTGTTTGAATTTTATGTGAGAAGAACTCTGGTTCAGTCGGAAAATAACTCCGTTCGGTCACCGTTTGCCTCCAGGCCCGAGACATGGACGGCGGTCAGTACGGCCGGATTATTTATCAAATCCTGCGGGACACGAATCGGTTCGGATATTTCGACATCGACTCCGATTCTGGCATCATCACCAACGCCAAGACGTTCAGGTGAGATGGGCCGCGAACCGCGTCTGAGTGCTTTGCGTAAAGTTGCGTGGCTTGCGATAATTTCAGCTCGATAATGGCGCGGAGTTTTAATGCCGACAACTTGCTAATTCTGATTCCATTAGACAGCCTTTCACGGGCCAGCCAAACAAATTGATGAATAATGGCTCTTCGTTCCGAACATACGACAAAATCAGGACGTGATTTCAGGTCCGTGAAGACTGAACTGCTTCCGTTCAACCTGACAGTAGTGGCGAGGGATAGCAGTAGCACAGGCGAGATTATGGAGGCGCAGGTACCTGTGGTGGTAAGTCCCGACGTCTTCGAATTTTTAAAGCCTCGAGGAAACGTTTGTTGGCGTATCTCTTAAATAATACGATAAGCATGAATGTGATGAGTTTCGTAAGATCTGAAGAGACGCCGTACTCATTTTTTCTTGATTGTAACGTTATAAGTCTGTGAGGCATACCCTTGTGTTTTTCAAGAACGATCCCAGGAAACTGAAGGAGGTGGCTCGTATTCGACGACAAACAAAACTGAATCTCTTTAGAATGAGCTGCATTCAGCCATTCAGTTTGCCTTGCTTTATCCGAGGTGGGTTTGGTAGTGCGGTTTGAATGGCATACGCAGGGAAAACGGAAAGTGGGATAGGGACTGCAGGCGCATGTATCCTATGACTGGAAAAGTAAAGTAAGTCAAACGGCGTAACATCAAAAAATACCAACAGTGAAAACATCTCGCAGAGCATTCGTTGGTCATCTGTCCATGGGCATTTGTAACAGTGCAGGCATTGATTTAAGCGATGGCAATGTGTAGTAACGCACAGCAATGACCTTGATCCAGACATTTAGCTGATTGGCGTGAAGTCTACCGGTTTTTCTACCATTTCACGTGATCTCCGCCTGGGAATAGACCATCGTACTGACCTTCGCCTGCTTTCGATGTTGGCAGATCAACCTGATCGAGCCGGAGAACAGGATGGTTCTGGTGGTGCGGGATGCGCCGCCCGAGGAGGTCAAGAAGGCGGAGCGCAAGCTGATCACGGTGCTACAGGACCACTCAGGTGGGTGGGTCGGCGCGCCCCGTCCCTGAGCGGCCTTGAACGGCCGTCGGCGGCCACTTTCGCAGCATCAGCTGTGCTCTTCACCCTGTGCTCTTTCAGTGCAATGTATCGGAAGTTGTTCAATGACGTCTTGTGTATGCGAACCGCTGCTCTGTCGGCTTCAGGTACCGTTGCAGATCTGAATGACGCAAAATCACAGAAATATGTTTATGTGTTGCGTTAATGTTTTTTCTGTCATGAGTGGTTGATCCGAGCAATTCATGCTGCTGTGGAGCGCCACAGAAAAGACCATGAGAGCTCGATTAGGTGAATGAAGCTATGAGGACAAGTAGAATCACTTGTGTGTCTGTTTCGTGTAATGAACCTCTTTAAACTGAAAAATCGCAGTAATGCATGTATGCGTTTACTCTTTATTTTCGTTCATTACAGTCGTCTTTTCTGCCAAGGTAGAGAATTTAATGTATCTGGATTTCATCTGGCGTAGATTTTATCTATCCTCTTTGACCACGTTCTTTGCCTGCAAACGTCACACCATCCCTTGCTGGCCACTTCGTTCACAGCCGCATCTTGCCATCTTTGCCATCACGGCGGTGATTCCTCGTTTCACACCACCTCTCCCTGGTGCCTGACCGCCGGCAGGTATGGCGGTGGGGATCGAGAGAATGGAGTCTCGCCATTACCTGGCCGAAAACGGCTCGATGCTGACGGACCCCAGCGGCGCTGACGTCACCTTCTACGCCATCGACCCGCGCAGTGACGTCATTCTCTCTCGGCGGAGTCGCCAGCTGGGCAGGTGGGACGGTCGCGGAGAGGGAATAGTGGAAAGGAGGGCAAAGGGAGACTTAGGGAGATGAGAGTTGCGGGAAAAGGTGCTGACAAACGCGTCCAGCTTATCATGGTTTTCATACGCCAAGAAAATGACAAAAAGACGATAGCGTAAATTCACGCAGACAAAAGAGCAATACCGAGTCGCATTTCACCGGACCCGCCCTGTACTAAAAAGTTTATTCTTCATCGAGGGTTCTCATGCTGGTTGCCACTCTGACGCCTGCAGGGTTGGACATTTGGTTTTTGGTCTTGCGGTTTAGGGATGGGGAGAGACAAAGTTCTCTGCGTGTAGATTTGCCCAAAATCGTACTGAGGAATGTAAAAGAACAAACTTTTGGACTATGGAATTTCTTTTGGAACAATTTTTTTGCTCCCGTGTACACAAAAGATGACTTCTTTCCGTCCAAGGCATGCCCCTACATTTGGGGCCGTAAATTTAACGTTTCTTTACTCAAAAGTAGCGAAGATTTAAGGAGTTTTCGATTTTGGCGGGGTTTAACCCTATTCCCGGAGGGCTAGACGGTATGGCCGATTCCCGGCAGGGGGGCGGATTCGGCCCCCCCCTGAGATCTCGAGAACTACTTATCCGATTTCATCGCAACAAACGGCAATCGATTTGCCGTGACGTGAACTACATTTTTATAAAAAGAAATTTTCAAAATTTCGAAATTTGTGGATACAGGGGGGCAAAAATGTCAAAATGGGGGTACTTTTGGACTTCTTATAACTCCGTTGTTTATGGACCGATTTCGATGAAACTGGCATGAATCGAGAGATCATGGATAGGGCTTTTACCATGGGTATGCAAATTTGAAATTTTGAGAAAATTCATGGGCGTTCACAGGGTTTGAAAAATAGGGAGATTAGTTTTCTAATAACGGAATGAACAAAAGAGGCCAAAACACTTTTTTAGCTTCTGCTAGTCATGTTATGCTAAAGAAGTACAAATCGCATTACAATGTTTGTATAATGTTAGCATAGGCGGTGCCAGGGACATAAAAAAAGGGGGAACTGTCATGGTCACACGTTCTTCAGATCAACTTGTGACCTTTGACCTTAAATGACCTCCAGTGACCTTGGGGTCACCTGGAATGATGTCGTGTGCATTCAATATTATCTGTAAACGTTTTTAATCGATTGAATTCACTCTATTCCAAAAAATTCATTTCTTGGCTTTTGCGATATAGGGTACGCGCACTGACATTTTAGGTCATAGCTCCGTGACCCAACCTGATATCAAGCTGAAACTTGGTACACAAGTAGAGGGCAGCTTTCTACGTCATATATATTCCGAGTTTGGCATTTGAAAAAACGGTGCCGAAATTATTGCAAAAAAACAAAGTTTGACTTTTGACCTTGACCTGACCTTGTAAAGTGACCTCAGATAAACAAAATTACATATGCACATTGCCCAACTATTTAGCTATATATTCATATAAAGTTTTAAGTTCTATCTTGAAAAACTCTGTTTTTGGCAGACATTTTCCTTTTACCCTCAACATGGCCAAAAATGACCTGAGGTGCCTCCCAAAAACGTTGCCTGGCTCCGCCCCTGAGCAAAAAAGAATTTCAAAATTTTGTCACGGCGCGTAGAAGAAATAGCTAGGAAAAGTCACCAAGTTTCGTGAAGCTGCGTCAAAAAGCCTGGAATTGGCAAGCAAAAAAGCCGAGGGGGGGGGCGGATTCCGCCCCCCCTGCCGGGAATAGGGTTCAGTTAGTACTGGAACCTGCGTTGGCGAAGCTACGCCCAAACTGGGCGCCAGCGTATTAAGCGCCTGTTCCGCCCCCAGCGCCATCATCGGTGAACGGGTGAAGAGCCAGATCGCCTACTACGTGTCCGCTAACCTCGGCGTGAGAGCTGAGGACATTCGGGGTCCGCTGACGGCCAGACCCGCCGTCACCACGCGGCCCGTGGCCTACGGCAAGGTGAGGCCGGCCAGCGGCGCCGTCCGCCGCGAGGGTGTCGCTGGCTGCTTGGGTTAGCAACGCACGTTTGCTGGTGGCTGCCGGCTGTGTGGTGGGCTGTCGATTGACGCATTTTGTCGTAGCAGCTTATCGCGTGCGTGTCTGGAGACTTCCGAAGAATTATTGGAGTTGGAAGGGGAGAGGCGTCGGCATGCGATGTCAGACCGTTTCTTTTCAGTCTTTGACTTAGGCCTTTTGTTAACAATCCCTGGGCATTGGGGGGAGGGGGGGGAAGACTCTAGAATGTCCTCCCGTCTTCAGGATCCCCATTCACGATATGGCTTGAAGTAAAGTTTGGCTTTAAATAAAGCATGGCTTTAGTCAGTGAAGGCGTTCTTTGTTCTGGTACGACAGCCTCTGGTGACGATGTGCTGCGTGGTTATTCCAGTCGCTGCAGGGGTACCAGGTGGCCCTGATCGTGCTGGCGTGCCTGATCGCCCTGCTGGGCCTCTGCGGCATCGTCTACCTGTGCACGCTCTGGTCCAAGTACAAACGGCACCGCCGGGGCAAGGCGGAGGGCACGCTCATTATCCCCAAGTACGAGCCGTACCTGGTGGAGCCGAGCCTGAAGGAGTACGAGACCCAGGTGAGCTGCGCTCCTGGAAGGGAAGTTGGAGCGATTCGGCGGCATTGTAAGACATGGGAGACCTGCCCAGTTTCTTCAGCATGTCGATGGTTTGAAAACGGGATGAAGGCCATGCTTTGACATCAAACGTTGTGTTCTTGTTGACATCAAACTTGTCTTCTTCTTGACATCATCATCAAACAAACGTTGTCATGGTCACAAACATCAAACGTTGTCTTCTTCTTAACATCAGACTTGCGCGCAACTGGGGCTGCAGATCAGCCATCGCCATTACAAAGGTCTGCCGTTCTCCAGGCCATGTCCATCTGGAGAACGACGTGGTCTCAGGAACTGCTTGAGCTATATAAGTCATTGGGGCACCAACCAGTAGAGACATGAATATGGAACTAACGACACGCGATGCTTTAAATCACTTTATGCGGTGCCGGCGCGCCTCAAGTGAAGCGAACCCGTTTGATGAGTGTCGCAGTTTGTCCTTCAGCAAGGGAACGAAAAAGTCGCGCTGATACTCTTGCATCCCGAAATTACGCTGGACTGGAACCTTGATTGGATGGAATGGTAAAAATGGAACTGTAGTAGGACAAAGCCCAGGTCAGCGATATTCGTGAAAATCGAAAAAGGAGATTTTATCGAGAAAAAGAAGTGACTGGTGTGCAGTTTTTCTTGCTTGGTATCTCTCCGCAGAATGGCCCGTGGCCTGGTTTTTAAGATTTTGCATAAATGTGATGGAACAAGCACTGGAGGTCTTGTATTCCTTACTTTTCCGTTGCCAAGCTATGTCTGAAACAGAAACTGTTTTTTTTTCAGAACTCTGATGTGTGCGGAGATGCGTTCTGCGACGTTTTAAATGAGAGCATTGGAACAAGACGTTCTCTTGGTGGTGCCATTTTGCCCAAAATGCCGATGGTGTAAAGCAGTGCCGAAACATGGCCTTATTTCTGACGCATCACCAAACGTCATACCTTACTTGTGCGGTTTTTCGTTTCTCCCATCGGATTTTCGAGCCTGACGTTGGCCTCGAATCGGCATTTACAAAAAACAGTTTGTCGGGTAAAAATGAGATCGTTTGGATCATTTGACGTGCAGTTAGCTCCGACCATTCATGACTGCTGCCTTGAAATTGGTCGAGAATTACGTGCCAGATTAAGGGATTTTTCTAGTCTGCAAGGTCATCAGATAACGAGAAGTACCTAAGGCTTCCGAGTGTCCAAGCTTGCCCATTGTTTATGAGGTGACAAGAACCCTAGTCGAAGCTGGGTTCCAAATAGGGAGTTCTTTTGCCGCCAGGGAACGGTCCGGGTAGCGCTGTAAGATCTTTGTCGCGCCAAGCCATTTCTCGAAACTGCCGCCAGTTTTGGTCTCTGGCCTTGTAAAGGCACCTGTCCTGAGACTCGAACGTAGTGCCTTTCACACACCGAATCCGTCTTCTTATCCCTCTTGGCCAGGGAAGTGGCGCCCATAAACGTTGTGCTATCATCAGTTCCAATAGACGTGTCAACTGCAGTCTCAGATGGCTAGTGCCGTTAGCAGCTGGTCCAACCATTTTTGGTCCGTTTACCTTCTTTATAAAAACAAACTGGCTTTTAGTTTGTTTTCTGGTTTGATAGTAATAGAATTACGTTTCCGAATTCCTTTCAACAAAACAGTCATTGCCAGGTCGATGCCTCTACCTTACTTGAGTCACAACAGTGGCATTTCACAGTGCCCGTATGGGCAGCGCTGACTTTAAGCTGTTGACCCGCATTGATAGGGATTCGGAAACTTCGCTTGAGCCGTTTGCTGAACTGCAGACAATACCGATAATGGCTTGCAATATGCTGACTGGCCTCGTACTTAGTACTCACCTCACTCGTTATCTCTGTCGCATTGAGATGTCGCTGAATTTTAATATATTTAGCCCAGTATGGCATGTGTTGTCCGTATTCGTCGTTTCGTCGTGTTAAGCGACGTTTAAACTTCGTCATAAATTTGTAAACCCGACCTCGTGACGCAAATGTTTGGAAATTTTTAGGATTCTCGAGTAGTCACTGGCCGTCCGTCTCGTCTCTTACCACTGTAAATAGTGCTGTTGAACAATCTCAGCGCTTTGCTCTTTTGTTACATGTGCTGTTTGCGAAATTCGGCAACAGAAATAAAAAATGAATGAGCGTGAAAAATAGATTGCATTTTTAGGATTTCATACATCAAGGATTGTTATATTATCATATATTTGTTATACATAGAAACATGTGTAATACCTTGCCGTAACATAATAATAATGTTTGCTTGTTTCTGATTGTGAACAACGCCCATGTATTGAAATACCTTCCATCATTACAACAAAACTTCACGGCATCACGAACACATCCCCAACACTTATCGACACCAAAACCGATCGGCCAACACAACTCGGGAAACACTCGCGGGGCGCTCGCGTTCGTGGACTGTATTCTGATGCCTATCCCTTACAACAGGTGCTACAGATGAGCGTTCCAGTCGACGACGACAGCGTCAACGACTTTCAGCTGGACTTCCGAAGTGACAAGTCCCACTTCCTAAATCTTGACAGCATCAGCTACATCACCAAGGACGGCAACTCATCCACAGGCACGTCACACGGTCCGTGCTTCTTCTTTCCTGTTCTATGGGGGCGCCCTCGTCTGGTGACTGGATTCACATCGAATCGCTGGTGGCTTTACTTGAAATCTCTCTGATGTTTCTGATCGATGATTGCTTTCCAGACCAGTCCTGGGTATGAATGCAGTCATGAATGCTGGGCATCTGATAGATTTGTGAACAAAAATGACTCACTTTTCTTACTAACCGGCGTCCCAGTGCAATTTTGACGCATAGCGGAATCATTGCCCATTCATCACGTCAAACACTAATGCGGCTTAAGTTACGTCAAAAGATTTTTGCAGTGCATCCAGGTCAGTTCTTGCAGCAGACAGATGTAGCGTCGCTCGTGATAATACTATGGCCCTTACCGAGGTTTTGTTTTTGTGGTGTAATTTTATGTGTAACTTGTTAAACGAGGAACAGTTATTTGCCTTTTTCTTTTCACGTGCGCTGTGAGTGTTCAAGCATGAACTAAGTGGCGCCTTCGCAGGGAAAGATTCCGGTCACGCCACGCCCTCTGACCTTCACGCGATGCGTCCGTCCACCTTCCAGCACGACAACAGGTTCGACAACAAGATCATCAGGTAAAACAGCAGTGCAGATGGACGAAGCTATTTAAATGTGCCTCCCAGAGTAAAGCGATCCTTGAGACGTGTCCTTACTCAGGGTAGCATAACAACTCAGTCGCTGAAAGCAAACGTTTTTGGTTAAGGATTGGGATGATTTGATGACTAAATAACGAAACCGTCTGCAAGTATTTCTCGACGCACTCGCGCTATAAACCCATTGTATTTACTGATGCTTTAACAATGCGGCATGCTTGGAATGGGTTGTGGTTACATAAGGTACAGCGCAAAGCAACATTGGTACAGGTGAATGCAGTAAACTAGGATAAGAGTGTGGCGACGTGATGACCTGGCGATAACAGAAGACCGATGGAAAAGCGCACGATTACCTCGTGGCGTTCACTCCAGACTATAACAGGCTACGTTCGTCAACTCGTGAGCACGTGTAGCTGGTCCAGCATTTAACATGGTCTCTGGATATGCCACGTCTGTTCACTATCACTGTCTGCCACTGTCTTCTCAACACCAGTGGCGCTAAACATGTCTTGCTTCTCCTTGACCTCTGATCTTCTGATCATGTCTGTTGCTGACTCGGTGGTCGGACATGCATGTGCAGTGAGATCCACGAGGAGATTTCCATCGTCAAGGACGGTGTGGAGGAGTACAAAGTCACGCGCGACATCCTCCGGGAGGTGGAGGAGGTCGAGGAGGAGCTCAAATCATACGAGAACCCCCTCTACGAGCAGTGAGTGCGGCGTTCGACAGTGCTCTGGGACGCCAGGTCGAGGCTGGAGCCGCCGTGAAGTGCACGCCGTGTTCAGCGCACCGTGTGCACTGCACTCAAGACGGGCCGTTTTGCCACTCTCCTGCACACTTGCACAGAGTGTTTGCACAAAGCACCCAGGAATTTGTGTCTCGTCTCGCCAGTACGACTGGCACTGGAGGCCTGAACCTGTAATGAAGCTCCATCGCCACTGGTCAGAGTGGCGTCATGACTGTGGCGCTTTCTCCGCGGTCGTAAACTCTGCACCAAACTACGTTTGCTGTTGAGTCTTTTTTCGCGCGTATGGTGACGGAGAAAACGTCACCGTCATCAAACGTGAAACGTCATCCATTTACCGTCCGCTCTCCGTGCGGGACAACGTTTACTGGGAGCCCGTAAACCAACCGCCACGACACGTGCTCGAGATAGCCTCATTTTCTGCCTGCACACAGTCTTACTCGCTTCGATACTTTTTTGAAGGACGCGAGCTCATATTTTGGAACTCATTCATGAAATCCTTTGTTATCTAATGCCTGAAACCAAAGACTGTACTGAGCGACTCATTGAAGACCTCGCTCTTGGCTCCTGGGACAGTCAGACTGTTACGTCTAGGCGATGTCCGTCCACCTAGAAACCTGGATGGCCCTCGATCAGCTTCCTTAGGCACTTGGAGATTTGCTGGAGGAAAGCGGTGGGACGCCGTATCTCGGAAGTGCCGCACAATTGCAGACTACACGTGATTTAGACTCCCAGGTACCATGAGAAATAGTCCGCGGACATTTCCTGGTATTCTTGGGCTTCTTGGTTAATGAATTTCGGTGATTCGGTCACAGCAGTCGATTTGTCGTGGACTTTGGCCTGCGCTGTGCCGTTTTTGTTTCCCTCTTTTAGAACATATAAAAAACAGATACATTTTCAAAGACTGCAGTGATACAGAACGTCGAGATTCACTGAAATCGAAGGATATCGAGCCAGAAGTCCAAGAGAGCCTGAAAATCCGTGTCTGTGCCCGTGAAAAACTGAGGTCCGCGCTGTCTCTCACAACACGTGGGAATGTGCAGTATACGCAGTCTGCAGCACGTGAAGAGGTGATTCAACATGACTGCGCTGTTCTGCTGGCCCCGAGCTCATTCTCTTAATCCGCACCTGACTGGCAGTCGGCGCCAACCACGCCCGACTGGGGAGGGCTGGCCGTCTCCCCCTCTAACTTACGAACGGTTGGTCGCACGATAAAAATAAACGCGCCATTGGAAAGCTCGTGACAAGTGTAGTTCGAAATTAATGTCATTTTTAGTTTGGCGTAGTATGTAAGTCATTTACACCTTTTATATGTTTCCTGACAGCCGAATGCATGAAACTGAGAAACGACCTGGATCTCAAGGGCTGCGATTTTTTTTTTTTTTTTTTTTTTTTTTTTTTTATTTTTTGGGGGGGGTGGGGGGGGGGGGGGAAAAAAAAGGGGGGGATTTTTTTTTTTTTTTTTTTCAAAAGTGGTTCTTGTGATGGTTTCCCATGCTTAATTTCGCAAAAATTCAGTAGTTATCAATCTACACAATAGCGGATCTTTATTCGCGAGCGCCTGTTTATTTCCAAAATATGTGATTTTGACTTTATGGTATTACTCGCAGCTGCACGATTTAGTTTTGCCATTTTCTATCCGTTCTGAGTACTTTGTTCTCGATTTTGACGGCGGTGCATTTTGGCTCATAATAGTTATTCGTGACCTGGCCTCAGGCCAGTGGCTGGAAGTCATCGATACTTTGCCCAGTGACGGTAATTGGATGTCTGCATCACCTCACACTAAAAATGTGTTTAAAAAAATCCTTCAGTTTCCAAAAAACGACGACGTGTCCTGAAAATGGGGTTGACATTAGGGGAATGATCCAGAAAATTCCGAAAAATCTGAGATAGTAGGTTGTTGCATCTATCAGTATCTCCGATCTAAAAATTTCTGCTGTGATATCGTGTTTTATATCTTATTTCTATATTTATTTTTGTCATGTTGATATACGTATTTATATTTGTCATGTTGAAATCATTTGAGGGCAAGTTAACCCTCCCCCGACAGGGGAGGGAGCGGCTGACCCGTCATGAAACCTTGTGTGCCTTTTGCTTAATCATTTTTCCATATCTTGCAAGGTTTTGACCTCAGGTCAACCCAGTTCTCTGACCTAGGCCAGGTGGTGTGGACCTATGTCCAAAACCGTTCAATGCCCTGTTACGTTTTCGGAAAACATGATATCACGATCAAACTTTCAGGGATTAGATATCTTGATAGATGCAACAAATCAGCTATCTCAGATTTTTTTTGCGAGATTCCCTGGGCCATGGATCTAATGTCAAACACGTTCAAGACGTGTCGTCGGAAATTGACAGAATTTTTTATTATATTTTTAGTGTGGGGTGATGCAGACATCCAGTTAGCGTCAATGGATAAAGCATTAATTATTTCCAGCCCTTGACCTGAGGTCAGGTCACGAATATCTGTTATGAGCCGAAATACACTGCCGTCAAAATCGGCAATGAATTACTCACACCAGGTAGAAAATGGCAGAACTACCTCGCACAGCTGCGAGGAATACCAAAACGATCAAAAAGTCCAAACGTTGCGTATTTAGGAAATAAATGGGCTTTCGCGAATAAAGCTTCCCAGTCATGTAGTTTGATATCTGCTGAATTTTCCCAAAATTTTGGCGTGGGGAGCCATCACAACAACCGCTTAGATCATCATGGAATAATATATGGAAAGGCTCGTATTGCAGAAATAAATAAACGCTAAAATTAGCTCCCGTTAGTTCCATGCCGCGTTCGGATACGGCACCTGCCAGCAGTCGGCGCGAAAATCGCTATGTCTTTAACTCAACATTTCGGCGTATAAATTAAATAAATCAGGGAAATTAGATGTGCGTCAGCATCTGCGGACTTTTACCTGTTCGTTGGTACCTTTACCTCGACTTAAGTAATCAAAGCTCTTGAGATCCAGTCCACATATCGATTCCATGCAGTCGGCTGTGGGAAAACAAACGAGGCATAAATGGCTTACATGGTATCTAAAACTAAAAATGAGACCAGTTTCGATTTTCCAGAATGAGGGCAGTTTCGAGCCCTACTTATCACGAGCTTTCCAAAGGTATGTTTACTCTTATTGTGCAACCAACCGTTCGCGACTTAGACGGGGACGGTCAACCCCCCCTAGTTTGGCGTGGTTAGCGCCGACCGCCAGTCGGGCGCGGGTTAAAAAGTAGTATTAGTAAAAGTAGCAGTATTACGAATGTGTAATATGAGTGTAATATATAAGTGTGCGTATATATATATATATATATATATATATATATATATATATATATATATTACACAGTTACGCAGGGTAGCACAGAATGATTACTACAACGGGCGTCCAGCCCATTATTACGTTCGGCGGATGGCTGAGCTTAGGTGTTGGACAAGGTTGCTGGAAGTAAGGTGAGCATGGAGATACAGGTTGCAGCTGTTCTGGCGCTGCGCTCGACACAGTTTCTCAGAAAAAGGATGAAGGATGACGAAAGGAAGGAGTAGCTAGATACGCTCATGAAGCACGAACAAATTAGCCTATCGCAAATAGTGAAAATGAACTTGGAGTACTCATCGTTTTTATCTTGGCTGATAACAGTAATATTAATGAAGAATTAGCTCTTCGATGGTCGTAAGCAGGCAAGAATAAAAAAGTTTCTCAATGCAGACACATGTGCCCGCGTCTCCGACAAGTGTCGAAAAAGATGCCTGCCGTGGCCGGGTAGTGTTTACGGAGTTCGACAACATTGACATTAATTTTAGGACAATCATTGTGAAATAATGCATAAATTTTTGCATAATGACGGTATATATGTAAATGTATATCATCTATCTCAGATTTTTCGGAATTTCCCTGATCATTGACAGCACATGTTCAAGACATGTCGTAGGAAATTGACGTATTTTTTATCTTTTTAGTGTGGGGTGTATATATATATATATATATATATATATATATGTATATATAATTATTATTACTGCTATATATATATATATATATGTGTGTGTGTGTGTGTGTCAGTAATTATAATTATCGT
Source organism: Capitulum mitella (assembly GCA_030062745.1). NCBI lineage: Eukaryota > Metazoa > Arthropoda > Thecostraca > Pollicipedomorpha > Pollicipedidae > Capitulum > Capitulum mitella. The sequence continues at coordinate 19,064,994 of CP099853.1, read as the reverse complement.
GGAGTTAAAATTATTCCTGAATAAGAATGACATTTTTTCTCGAAGGAAGGGACATATGGTGACGTGAATAAGGATATATATTACACATATATGCATTCTACGTGGAGCACATGGATACCTTTATCATCTATATATCACTAACTAATGCCATCAAAGTATGCCTTGGACCAACGTGATGTTTTCCTTAGGGGTTCGGATGCCTGGAGAAAGGTGGTTTCCGGCATAAATATTCGCATGTTTTCTGCACGTTTTTTTTTGCATGCATCCCATTCTAGACAAAGTGCTTCCAAACCACATGACATGGATGTTCTTTTTCGTGTTTATGCAGCAATGTCCCAATTTTCTTAAAATTACCAGTGATGAAATGAAGTGGTTCGTTGCACCATGAGATAGGGTTAAGTAACCAGGAATAAACCTTACAAATTTTCCCGTTTCAGTTGCCCTATGGCACTGAAAAAACTAAGAAGTTGTTTCAATGGCGATCAAGGACTTAACTTTCTCCGATTTTGGCCACTGCAGTAAGGTTGAGCAATATTCGGTTTTGCTAGGTTTATTTTTTTGTTTGTGAGTTAGGACCCACAGCCTCTTGGGCTCAGGTGTCCAACGTCTTGGGTCAAGTCTTGTGTCTCGTCGGGCGTCAGTCAGTCGTCTTGTTTTGCTTGGCCGTTACAGTCGACCCCAGGAAATGCCACGTTTGCCGCAGGTCGTCATCTGAAGACGAGGCGGACCCGCAGTCCATCAGCGCCACCAATCAGAACGTCACGTTCCGCGAGAGGCGGGACTTCAGCTATCTGGAGCGGTCGCCGGTGGAGTCCACCACTGAGCTGTGACGGGGTTATGGGCAGCTGCTGGCCAGGACCGCGGGGTTCACAAACTCTGTGCCGCGCCAAGCGTCCGTTGCGTGTTGTGGGTCCGCTCGGCAGCCGACGAAGTATGTGAATCACTGCTTCGTCAACCACTTGCAGCAGCCGCGGCAAGCACGCCACAGTGACGCAGTGCGCTGCTGGGTATTGGACATCTAATGAAAGTTGTCCCAGCTCAGCACTGCCACCACGGCCGTGGAGCTGGGAATGTTCCTCCGTAGGTCGCAGGTCACACAAAGGCTCGTCAAGGGGACGGTACAAGGAGGTGACGGGCTCGCAGTCGGCCCTGAAATATCTAGGAATTGCGATGCGTTTCCTAGATAGGCGATCGCATTTCTGCGAGTAGTAGCAACCGTGACCGCTGACTTGCTGCGTACGAAAGGTGTTCGCTACAATGTTCGCGCATAGTATGCCCGTTTTGTATATGTGCCATTACGCTGAACTAACTGTGCCCTATTTATTGTGTCATGTTGAACGGTTTCCTGCAAACTACTCATTTTCCGACGGTCTTTGTTCTGCTGTACCGAGGCAGACAGGGTCTGTGACCGCGGTTTACAACAGATTTACTGAAAACCGTTCGTCTTGCAAATGGGCAAGGGTGGCCATTTTTATTGGTGACGCATGCTACTGTTTATTTCACTGTATGTGCATTGTATGTGTTCGGACGGAATGACGACTCTGGCTCGCTTCTTGTAATAAAAAGACGACCTACGTGTGTGGAGATTTGAGTAGCCTTGGCCAGATGACTCGGAAAAATTCGATCTGCATATAAGCAGCAGAGTTCTGACGATGTGCGGGTTGCTGCGTCCAGTGTGAAGACCAGAGACGTGCAGCCAGAAAATTGACAGCGCAGTGTCAGGACCGCAGTGGTTAGCAGCGGCTCAGGGCAAATGGATTCTCGATTTCTTGATTTAAATATCCGCGTGGCGCAGCCTGTAAACAGTTATCGTGAGCGCCGAACGAAGTTCTATTGCCTCCCACGGTGTCCCGACTGGGAAGGATGACAGGTCTAGAGACCGCCTCTTGGGGAGATGACGATCCATACCATCATTTTGTTTGGAAGCTATCAGTTGCATACATCTCACATCTACCAGGATGTCTCCACCTGGACCAACAGAGACTTCTGTTTCCTGGCATGTTGTGGAAAAAGTGAAATAGCTTTCATCATCCATAAGCATCTCCATGTTCTCGCATGCTTGTAATAATGTTGGCTTCAGGTGACTTACATATGTTTTGTGCTGGATTTTTTGTGTTTTACTGGTATTTGGTGCCTTTTTTTGCTTTCGATACTTAATCCCTCGCTCCTTCAGGATTTTTGCCACGTAACTCTTGCACTCCAAAACGACGCGCCAAGAGGCGGAGTGACACCCCAACTTTATTGGTCGTCGCCTTCAGAGTTGTAGCCTTCTTTCTGACGTCGGGTTTGCGGCACGGTCTTCCCGCTTTGCCCTTGCCGCCGTGCTCAGAAGTTCCGCTCCTCTCGAGCTTCCGTGAAATATCATATATTGCGCACCTAGCTATCCCCATAGTTTTTAAGCGCCTAATAACATCGCATTTTGATACATTTGGGTTGAGCGCCGTAAATCTGCGTACAATTTTTCTAACATTCTTTTTGCGTAGCGACATCGTGCAGATTGAAAAATAAGGTAGCATGAAAATTTTTAGAATAGAAATATAATTTTTAAAATAGAATACAATTATCAACGCGTTTAAAATGTCATGAACCTCCTCAGTGCAAAATTTCCCTTTCAAGCGACTTACAGTTTCCGGGATATTAGCAACTGAATTTTGGCCGGTTAATCAGTAGACACATGTTAATTGTGACGAAACCGCTTTTAGCTTTATGAATATCCAAACAAAAAGATTCACCTCCAAACAAAAAGGTTCACCCATGGACTGAACCGTTGCCGCCGAATCGGCCTCCGGAAACACTTTGCTGGGCCAGGAGGGAGGTCATGAAAACCCTCCCTATAAGCCCCACCAAAAAGTAAACGCACCGTTGGAAAGTCTTTGGCGAAACTAGAAGAAAGCACTTATATTTCATCCGTCCAGAATTACCTGTTGACATTTTTTGCCGGAAACTTTGATGTTCAAGTCTTGTACGTGGCTCCAAACAGGTTAGCGGTAAACGGAAGGTCTGATTTACTCGTTTGGTGCAGCAAAAGAAAGCATTGGGGGTCAAGTTTGGGTATCTTAAACAAAGCTGAAAGTAAGGAAATATTGCGTCATTTTTGTAAAGGCAGGAGACGCGTTTTTCTTGAACATGCAACAAATTGTTCAGATTGTCCACAGTTGTGTTAAGGACACATTTCAAGTCTGTAAGCATCGTTTTAAGACCAAACAAGGTCGGCCAAGGTCAAGTTTGGACACCTTTAAGTCGGGTGTTTTCGGGGTCCGTGATTTCATCCACCGCATTACCATTGATCAGACACGACAAAGCATAAAAGGCTGTGATATCGGTTCATGTAACATCCCTTCAGCATCATCCCAAACCCGTGCTCCAAAACCTTTTTTCGCATAAGTCGCATAGATACCGTGCGGTGGGCACGGTCGCAGTGTAAAACTCTGAAATTTGGCGGAAAGTTTTTTTCGAAAACGAGGGCTTTTATTTTGGCTACCAAACACAGCACGGCTGGGGCAATATGCAAAGTATGGAAAGGAGTCTGGTTGTAGTTTTTATCCTTTGTGGTCATGCAAAGTGTATTCACATAAAAATAAAGAGAAAATTCCGAAAGGTCAAATCAAGTCGGCCTGGGTCACATGGGATTAGGCCGCCCTTACCGATTAAGTTCTTACTATATATAAGCGCCCCGAAACACGTACGAATACTGACAAACATTCCGCATCTGTAGACCGATGAGTAATATTCGGTTGCGGACGAAAAAATTCTGAATGAAACGCGACCTGACCTAAGGTCACGGGCCAAGAAGTGTACTTACGTGTGAAAGGAACGTTAAAAGCATCAGCGCGTATTTTTAAGGCTTAAAACCGCCGAACCAGACCTGAAGTCTCAATAGCAAATGTAAAAAGGCCAAAAGTTTAGCTGGTCTAAGGTCAACGAGCTGGATATTCTACAAATATATGAGATAGCAGGGTTGTTCCATTCGTCACGTTCCATCAACATGGCAAGTTTCATGTTAATCAATACATTTCGTAAATCAATATATTTCAGGGACCATGGTCCTATTTGTCCTCTCCTAGATCAACGGCCGAAGGTGACCCTGAGTGCAAGGATTAGAAAATACATCGTTCAAAAAGGATTCATGAAAGTACCCCAAATTTCATGTCTGCGTCTTTTCGTTTTCGGCTGTCCTCAGAAAACTGGAGGAGATTCAATTGGATTCCCCCACGCTCAGCGAAGGTTATGCGAATATGTATTCGTAACTGCATAACGTGGGTTCGAAAAACCTTTTCTGCTGTGATCGAAAATATTTCTGCATTCCACATCATGTGAGGGCATCCGTTCCTGTCCCTATATATGTGTCTTCTTAGATCATCAGACCCGTAAGATCATACTGAGACGACTGAGAGGGCACTACACTAAACCATTGGTTTAGTGTGGTGCTGCCACCTATAAGCCGTATTCCAGAGCTAACAGCCCGTTAGACGGCGCCGCAACAAAACACCTCACATGCCCAGATCCACCAAACGCCTCTTAACACATTCAGACCATCCACTGTCGTTTCAGTCTCACTGCATAACAACTGTAGTGAGCGGAAAATCAAGGCTCGCGAAAATCTACGTTTGCTGCAAGTTTTTACATTATTTCTTCTTAAACTGCCTGCAAAGTTTTTTATATGAGCTGTTGGCAACAAATGATTAGATATCGAAGTCAATACTTTGGCTTGTTTAGCCAAGGCCTTTGAGTACCATTGAAAAGAAGAACTTGGTTTTCTTCTTTATTTTTCTTTAATCGTATTTTATTACATAAAGCACCAGAAAATGCACCTCGTGGTTTGCAAGCGGTGTCGGCGCACGTTTCGTAAGTTAATATTTAGTCATTCTTGGAGAAAATTGTATCGTGCCTAGTAATGCACATATAAAAACCGGATCTAATGTGATATGGACTTCGTATTATATGAAAGAGCTTTAAAAAATGCGCAGAATTGGGAAGTGGCCGACATGGTGCTGTTCATTCAGGAAAATGGAAAATGCATTCCTCTTCGAGAGATTATGATGGCGTGGCATGTCCTGGCTTCATCATCATCGGATTTTGTTGAATAATGGTGAAAGCATTGAGGGAGCGCCGCAGATGATTTTTAAAATGCCTAAGCACTGCCTGACAGTGTGTTCTTAGCTTGACTGCGCGGTCGAAAACAAGATTTAGCGTTAAATTTCCCTGATTTAGCAACAACACAAATAGATATCAGTTTAAAGCATACCGCACTCACCCACAGATGTAAACTGCTTAAGGGGGCACCAGATTATGATTTAATGGTTTCGGAACCAAAGTCGGATTTTCTGGAATGGCCATGACCAACCGTTAGCACCGTGGCCGTCTTGCTGTGGATTCGCTGTCACATTGGGGCGGAACAATGCACCGTCATAGAACGCGGCAGTCGTTTCTTCTAACGGAAAGCGCTCAGATGCGATTCCTAATTTCTCCACACCGGGCACCGAAAGGGCACGGAGCGACAGGGAGCTGGGGGTCGGACCGGCAGAGGGTCAGAGAGAGGCGGGGAGGATCAGAGGAACAGGCAGGGGAGGATCAGAGAAACAGGCGGGGAGGATCAGAGGAACAGGCGGGGAGGATCAGAGGAACAGGCAGGGAGGATCAGAGGAACAGGCGGGGAGAATCAGAGGAAGCAGGTGGGGAGGATCAGAGGAACAGGCAGGGAGGATCAGAGGAACAGGCGGGGAGGATCAGAGGAAAGGCAGGGAGATAGGGGAGGGAGATCAGAGGAACAGGCGGGGAGGATCAGAGAAACAGGCGGGGAGGATCAGAGGAACAGGCGGGGAGGATCAGAGGAACAGGCGGGGAGGATCAGAGGAACAGGCGGGGAGGATCAGAGGAACAGGCGGGGAGGATCAGAGGAACAGGCAGGGAGGATCAGAGGAACAGGCGAGGAGGATCAGAGGAACAGGCGAGAGGATCAGAGGGACAGGCAGGGAGGGATCAGAAAAACAGGCAGGGAGGGCCAGAGACAGGGCGGAGAATAATCTTCGGCGTTCGGAAGGGAAGGATAGGGGCAAAAGAGAGTTCTATGTCTACGTCCCGGCGTTGGCAGAGACGAGATAAAGGAGAATGTAGGAGGCAAAGTAATTGGCTTCAAGGTCGTTTGTCTGTCATTCCATGTACCTAGGTCTCACCACTTTCTCTGCGTTCGTTCTCTGCGCTTAGTTCAACTGTTCCTCAGCAAGCAAATGAGAACAACGCCAAGACATTCCCATTGTGGGTCAAAAAGCTTCTTTTGTAAGAACGCATCATACGGTATCATTTTGCATCGTGTGCTTGGGAATCCATTGGAGATTTTCCAGCGATGCATTTTGAAATACCCATGTTATGTCGTGAAATTGATGGCACACGTACTCTTCACAATATTTCGTGCTCCTTGGATGAACTATTCACAAGCAAAGTGAACTGGGCCTTACCTTCGCTCCAGTTATTTGTGTTAAATCGCTCCAAAGCCGACGCTTGGTGCACAGAGATTATGTATGTCAGCGACGGCTAGATTTTTCCAACTGTACTCATGGATGTACTGCGGAATTTCTGTCCCATAAAATAAGACTGAGTGCAGCAAGGAGGAATAATCCAGTCTGGGCATATGGTGGGCTCAGGCTCACTAAAACATTTTCATTGTCAGGTGAGCTAGATAAGCTTCATGACACGGGATGCGATTACCAAATCCCATCCCGGTCTACCAAGCTGTAAAAACCGCCTCAGGATAACAGCCTAGATTCATCTCGGATCCTCCAGTCCTCTCGCGGCTTACGTTTCAATAGTTACCGTAGACGGTAACTCAGAGAGAAAAGCATATGTCGTCTGGTTATGAAAAGCTGAACTCTAACCACTTCGGGCCCGATTTTTGGCTGACGGGTCGTCTAACAGTCTGCACAGTCATGACTGAGATTAGGGTTAAACCAGTGGTTTCTCCTATTTTGTCTTTGTGTGCACCTTGAATGGAAAAGTTTTCGCGAAGAAGCATAAACCTGAGGAGTGTCAGCTCTATAAAGTGTTCAACAAGATGTTTGGTAACGACCAATGAAAAACATTCACAGGAATCGTACGCCCAGAGTAGGGCCAGCAAAGCGAAATTCATCGATGGGATATAGAACGCAACTCTGTAAACGAGCTTGCGGAAACGAAATCAGTGGTTCACTGAGTTAGGGGCCGGCAGTCGGTGGTCAATGAGACGCATTCGAAAGACTCGCCGCTGCCGCCGCCACTCATTGGCAGCCATTTGTAGAGTCGGACACCTGCAGCACACCTGACCTGACCGCCAGGGGAGAGGTGCATTTCAAAGTGACATCCACCGTTGCCAGCACAGATCCTGAGCCGTTTTTGGGAAGACTTGGTCGCTTTCCGCTCTGATATGTTGTTAATATCTCCCAATAGGATTGCAGCCGCTCCTTCAGGTGATCTACGTCACGGATCCTGCTCCAGCCCTGCCCATACAAAGTGGCCACAGGGGTCCAAATCTGGGCTTTCAGGCGGCCGCTGGTCATGCTTAATAAAATCTGGGCAGTGCTTCTCTACGTGTTCCCTAACGATCAGCGCAGCATGACAGGTCGCACAGTCTTGCTGGAATATCCAGTTGTCTCTACAGATGTTCCGAGTGTATGGAAAGTAATGATTGTTAGGCATCTCCGGTACTTCTGATTGAGGCGTACGCCGGCTTCGACGAAAACCAAGTCTGTCTTGCCCGTCTGGCTAACGCAAGCCTCACCATTACTCTTACCGTATGGTTTCGCGTCTCCACTCTCATTCTTTTGGGATTGACATCTCGACGACGAACATCAGAATGTCTCCCGTCAATTCAATCGTTCTGTTTACTGATACGGTGATTGATCGTAAAAGCGCTCCCATTCGAAAACTAGACGCGGCGCAATGATCCTGTGGTTGAAAGACATTTCCAGTAGTGCCTTGGATTTTTCCACTCGTTACTCGTTTTCTGCTTCGATGAGCTGTTCGGCTGACCTTCTTAGCACGGGAGGCTATGATCTCGTTTGATAATCCGGTTGACAGCATTTTGGGATATTCCCAATTCTCTGGAAATTTGTCATTGTGATCTGTGGTTTCCCGGGCCGTTTTCTTCGCTTAATGTAACCTCTTCCGTTTTTGGAACATTTTCGGCCGTTCTTCCGGATCGTGCGCAGCCGCCACTTACCTTCCGATTACGGTCACCGGTAGTATCCACTTTCGATACTATCCGATTTGCTGTTCAAATGTTCCAATGGCTTTTGGGGAACTCCCGGCATATTCGTTGGGCTATCCATTGCTCCTCTGGCGATAACTTTTTAATGAGTGTCAGATCTTCATTCGAAAATCCTAGCCATAGATTCATTCCTTTTTAGTGAAATAAACTACGGAAAACAGACTTGCTTTGGGTTGACTCAAGGCGCACAACATAGTCTAATTGCATTCATGAGCTATGTAAAAACTCACTCAAACCATAGCACAACCACGAGCATGAAGACGAGGACGCGCTTTGTTTTGAGCGGCTTTATGACTTGAAATGCTTACAATGATCGTTCCACACCATTTATGTGCGTTGTTTCTAAAAAAATCCTCCATCAACGTTATTTAGTACTTGTGGTAGATGACAGAATGCTTATCCGAAGAACTGTTTGGAGTATCTGAACATATTTGAATGAGATGGCTACAAACACCAAGTCAAAAGATATTGCGCACCAAACATAGGGTTGACACTTTTTTAATCATCTTTTATTTCTTACGTTCTCGTGTTTAGGTGAGTACTGTTATGGCTCAGCCCAAACTTAAAGCTTAAAGCCCCAGTCTTTTCGATTGCACCATGAAGATAAGCAGCGTAAGAAAAATAGTTCATTTGAGGAAGTCATTCCAAAAGCTTTAGCAGACCTAAGGACTGGCGAAATCCTCAGTTAATAATCATTGATGATCAAGTAATGTAGTATATATCATGCATAAACTGGCAGACTATCAATCAATTCTGGATTAATCGACTAATATATGTCATATCAGTTAACAATATTATTGATTCTCGGTGACGGGACCGGCTTCGACGTTAGAGTGACTGCTTACGGAAACACTTCCATTCCAGCACAATAACTCCATGATGCGCCACTACTCGTGTCGAAAGAAACAATACGAGCCAGGCTCAAAGGCGTTTTCACTGGGTGTTTGTAGCCATCTCATTCAAATATGTTCAGATACTCCAAACAGTTCTTCGGATAAGCATTCTGTCATTTACCACAAGTACCAAATAACGTTGATGGAGGATTTTTTTTAGCGTTCAGCTCATAGCAGTTTTAGACGCGCGATTTTATAATTAAATCATTATCGCGCTGGTTATTTACCTTCACCACATCACCGCATTTAACTATTTTCCTGCATTATTGTTGACTAGTTGTTATTGATTGTTTTTGATTGTTTTTTTAGTGTGCTGGGTGGTTTTATCTTTGAGGTGTACTGGGTTTTATTCATGTGTGGCGCAGTCTGTAGTTGGGATGACAACCGTTAGTGATATGAATATAAAGCTTACTAAGCCATGCAAGCCATATCCAACAAAGCAAAGATTCATTTATCAAGACTGCTCATCTAAAATAGAAGTATAGTCCACGGGACCTTACTCATGATGATTCCAAACGATTGGTGTCATGACGTCCCCATGCTCGGGCTCAATATCACCGATTCATGCATGGACTGGAATTGACGTGGATCATACATTCACGCACGAATGCTGCGGCGAGCATTTTGAAGACGAACAAAGGCCCAATCTTTTGCCGCCACTGCGAAAAATCTCCACGGAACTGCAATCCGTGGCACGCAGCTGCTGTTAGGGAGCCGCTCAGCGGGAGGGACATTCAGCCAGTTCGCCTTTTTCTGAACTTGAGGAAACTGTTCAGCCCGGGCTTCTCGACTCCAATATGTCACGACGTCGCGGCCCAGCTGCTGCCATGTTGTTTTCGCCAGCTGTAAAACTCTTCGTGAATTTTGCAATTTTGCAGAGTATGACCGCATTTGAAAAAGTTTAAGGTCTGGCCTTAACCTCCTTAATCCAAAGGTAGAACGTTATTTCCGTCTAGGTCTATTTTTTCCTTTTACTTTGTCGCCTGTTTCGCCAACAATAGTCAAATGTGGGCTGTGCCGTGCACCGATAAGCCATCGGTCTCACGTGGGTCCAACTTCGCCACCGTTCAAATCGGCCATTCTGGTGTCAACTTGTCGTGGCTTGTCGTTGTTGACATGAATGTTTTGTGCTGTTTCCTGGTGGAACAAAGGGCTCAGAATCCTCCACAGATTCCACGGATCAGGAAGTCCGATACTTCATTGGTTCCGAGTCACACTTAGAGCATCCGTAATTCAAACGCACATCCGAAGCAAGAGTTATTCCTTCGCTCACGGTATTTTTGAAAACGGCGTCATGTGGACATTGTTTCCTTCAATCATTTTCAAGATTTTGTTATTTACTTTGACTATCCGATCTTTGCGCATAAACTTTGGGAGGGCACAGCTGAGCCCCCGAGGCCACCGTACACTGGCCATTCGGTCGTCGATGTCGCCAGTTTCTCGTCCGGTGGTAGCGATTTTTCTATCGTCATTTTCATCTGGCCATTGCTGCGACAGCCAATGAACGCAGATCGCGGTTCCATTCGGCTCTTGTTGCAACGCATACATTCGGCAGCTGGGAATACCGCAACTATCGAAAAAGTTGGCGTTGTTCAGCTTTTATCGCAACTACGGATGTCATAGCAGCGATTTTGCCACGGCAAAAAGCCATTTTGGTTTGCGTTCTCTCAAGACAAATAACAACAGACTGGTCTGCAGACGGTTGATGCGATGGTCGGTGCGGGCCAGGAACAAGTTAAATCCATATTTTAAAATCGGAAGTACTGGACGTGGCGCTGGGGATCACGAGGCCTCATCTCTCGGATAAAATTCACAAACTCACCCGGCGAGAGCCTCCTGCGCACGGCCGCGTCAACTCGTTCCCGGTGGCCTGGTGCATCCTGTCCGTCTTCCTTCAGCAGGAACATGAGCCGAATCGACGCCAGGCGCATGGGCAGCAGACGAGCGTCCGGCTGCACGAAGCTCTTGACCCCTGTGCTCGTGGCCATACGCCCTGCGATGTAAATCCATATGACGTAAAACCTGTGAAAGTTCTCTGAAAAATGAGCTAGACTCTTCTAACAGTTAAATCCCTCCGTATATGAACTTGGAACAGGACATTGTCTACAATGAAGAACATATCTCGGATGGTCTACAAAAATATATTTCTTACTTCGTTGGAAAGGACTCGTTATAAGCAGAACGATATCAAGCATCGAGGAGAATTTTCTTGGCTAAGTTTACACTATTTCCGGTAAGAATTTCCCAGTGTATAACAAACGACTATATGCTTGGAAAAAAACATTAAAATCCCAGAATTTCGTGGAAAAATCGCAGATACCACATCGTGAGAAGATCAGCCCGTGGCTGCGATTAAATCGCCGATAAATATTAATGCTACCGCACGAGATATCGGCGACATTGCTGGTAGAATGGTCAGTATGTGGTGGCCCTTAACTCATTCCATATTTCTGCTCTGGTAATGCTCTTGGCTATAGAAGACGGGCATTCGTGTTCTGGGTGTTTCAGACGGAGTGAGGAGGCTGGCGAAGCGAGGGTGACTGACCGCAGTCCAACAGGGGGCCGAAATTTGTATTTCTGTATGCGTGGTGCTGGCTTGGGTTTCAAACATTTCTCTTGAATTGATAATGATGAACGACGACACAAATCTATTGCCGCATTTTGCGTTAATGAATTCCTTAATGCGTAAGCTATGTTATGATACGATGTGTCCCGTTGCGCTTTGCAGCGATATCAATATTTTCAACTTGTTTGTAATGCACATGTGTGTTACTAAAAAGCGCACGCACCTTGGTTTTCGATACTTTTGCCCTGGGATTGGCTGTACAAAACTGAATCTGTATAAATAAAGCTCACTGTATAAATAACGGGTATTATCTTTCTGGCCGGCGATATTGGCATTAACCTTGGAATCAGCACATCGCAGCTGCCGGAAGGTTTACATGCGGGTGCAGTGAAAGTATGACCCCTGCGATATTCTTCCTGCCGTTCAGAAAGTCGATGTAAAAAAATCTTTTATTGTCACCGTGTGAGAAGAGAGCTGGCATTGGAAGAGATCGTAGCGGTTGTAGTCCAGACAGGTTTTGCAACAGAGTGAATCGCTGCCAGAGAGCAACATCATGGTTTTCGATGGGTTCACTTGTTTTCCGTTCCTTGGAGGTCTTGCACCGTGCCGCTTTAAAGCGACTCTTGGCTCTGCGCTCGGGAAGCTTCTGGTCCACAGTTGTGTTATGTTAAAATTGCTGACAACAATTTGGAAGGAAAGCTGTAGCGAGTGCTGGGTATTGGGTGGTTTGCGTGGCATTAGAAGGAAATGTCCGCGGTCTTTTTTCTTATTTTAGGCGATTAGCCTTTACAACGGTTCCTGGAATCCCTACATGAAGTGACAGGTATTCGAAGGGAATATTTAGATATCACGCTAGGTAAAGAAAAACTGCTTCCAAACCATGCAAAACCGGACAAAACGAAACCATTCAAACATATGTTACTCAGGTCAGACTGAAATGTTTTAATTATAGACGGGCTTCAATAGGAAAAGCAACAGATATTCAGGATAAGGTAGCACATGAAATTCACGACAAATCAGGCAAACGGCTCCATGATGGAATCACAATTAGCAGTGACTGTAGTTCCAGGGATCTCACTACTGGGACTTATGGGCTATATTTGCAACTGGCGGCGAAAGCAAGGCTCTCGGGAAACGAGGTGCTCGTGCTGTAAAAACGTTTCGGGTATGCCACCTTCCTGAACAGGGCCTTGTTTCTGAACTATTTATAACCACAATTTGTAAGGTTCAACGGAAGAGTGTGTAAAAGTCAAAAACAGAGCTCGTGAAGAACATTCTGTGGCACCCTTTATGTATGGATGCGATTGAAGAATCATACGGAAACAGCGGAACACGTAGGCGGGATTGCGGCTGGTAATGATTTGTTCCAAGGGCGTCCAGAAAGCGTGTGTGTGGGGAGCGTTTCTGCCCATAGGCCGAATGTTAAGTCCCCCAAAAACGTGGAGGGGGGGGGGGTCGCCCCTCGTTCCTACACCCACAACTGATCTAACGCCGATAGTCAGGATGAAGAAATTTGACTTAAGGAGTTAAATGTGAAGATGTGCAAATTCTTCATAAAATGCTGCGAACAGTTTTCACATACTGGTATCAGTCATATCTTTGTTGTACTTTCTTTGTAGCAGGAATAGATGGGTTCTGCTATAATAAACTTGAAATGTTGCAGGCATTCCACTTTTGTCGAAGTTTTTGTTTAATTTTGTTGTGTTGCGTTGCTGTGATGAAGATCTGTTTTTAGCGTTATACAAATACTTCTCTGTCACGACTTCTATCAACTCAAGCACAATTCTGCAAGACATGCAACATCAACAATGCGTCCCTTTCTGGAATCACGGTGAATTTCTAGAACCATAAGGACATATTTGGAAAGGTCGCCAGGCACCAGCACCGGCAGTCTTCAGTTCTGGGCGGGATGGGCAGGAGCTGGAGGGGAGGGGCTTGCCTTTCAGTGTCTCTTTAAAAAAGCATAACCAAGAACACCAAACGATGTCACGTTTCCACTCCGCCCAAATGACAAATAACGATGCCTCTCCCACGCACCCCGCTCAGTTCAGCCTCTGCCGTGACGTATCCACTCACGGCGTTCGCAGCGCACGTTCTCCCAAAGCGCCACTGCCGAGAGTACGCGCAGTCAGACCGGCAAACAACCCTGTTTGTTCCCGGCGCCCTCCCCCCAGTTTGACACCTCCCCTGGCGGTCAGGTCAGGCGTGCTGCAGGTGTTCAGTTCTGCAGAGAAGCTGCCGGCGGGTGGCGGCGGCGGCGGCGATTTTTTTACAGATGCTTTTCAGAGGCCTGCCATTGCCGCTCTTTAGGTCCTGAGCCAATAATTCGGTTCCTACTACCTCGTTTAGTGACTGGCGTTCCATGCTTCGTCGACGCTTTTTGCTTTTGTCCGTAGGGCGTCCGCTTCTTGTGAATATTTTTCCTCGGTCATGCACAAAGGCTTTGGCCAGCACGACTGCCACTCTTCAATTCCAGGTTTCCTCGCCAGTGACGTAATTCTCACATGAACGCAGAATGGCAGATATAACTGGATTTACCTTACCTGAACGAAGGCTGTACGTACAGCGAAACAGAGATGCAGATTGGCGTTCGAGATAATGTACTTTGATGCATCCAAGGGCGAGTCCAGAGGAAGCGCAACCGAGGCATGCGGGTTCCTTTTCTAACCTGTTCGTTGTGTATCAGCTCTAGTTCGTTTTCCCCTCAGGCCTTTCTAAAATCCCGCGTCTGCTACAAACACAAAGCGTTTCTGTTTCCAATGTATTTGAGGCTCAACGAATCGTGACCTCGTCGTCTCGCCCTAATTAAACCTAATGTGTGTCTTCAGGTCTTTACTTTCCAGTTGAACATAAGCCTGATGCCATTGACATAAAGTGGGCATCATTTAAGCCTCTTTCTTTCATTTATGATCACCGAAATGATCGATATTGAACGAGGAGGCCCTGTCCAACTAAGCAAGCCGGAGCGTCAATCCGAAAGGCCTCCGCTGGCCACCGCACGGACTGCGCGGCCCGGCCGAGGTCCGTCGAGGCCACCGTTTCACTGAAGACGGCCCATGCTGTCCCAGTTGGCAGCCCATCACAGGCCGACGGCCGAGAACTATGGCGGGAATTTCCTCGCGCGCCCCATGCAGGGAAATGGCGGGGAAAACCCCGCCAGGCGTCGACGGGCAGGGAAAGTACCGCGACGGCGGGTCAGCCTGACGTGAACTAGGACAGAGGAGGGCTCCGAGGAGGGTTACGTAACGCCACTGCATGCTAATGCAGACTGTTTCATAACCAAGATCGCTTGCAGACCCGGCAGGTCTGGAAGCAACCTCGGATCCGGATTCGGATTGCTGAGTCATCTCTGCAATCATGACCATCGGTTCTGTCTGGCGTTTCGCTCGATGTATGTTTTAGCAGTGGGCCGTGGCATGCCGCCGACAGCAAAGTCAACGTAAGAGTTTTGCGTTCATGCACTGACTGTGACAACACCGTTTTCATTTATTCGTTGTTCAAGCACCGCTTGGTGTTTAAACAATGAATTACTGCTTATGCAAAGACAGTGTCATATGCGCATGTGGCGGGATCCCTAGCGGCCGCTGAAAGTTAAAAATTGAAAACATTTTATGCCTTTTTGTCTGATATCGTTGCCCATCTTTAACCCTATTCCCGGCAGGGGGGGGGGCTGAATCGGCCCCCCTCGGGTTTTTTGCTTCCCAATTCCAGGCTTTTTAACGCAGCCTCACGACACTTGGTCACTTTTTCTAGCTATTCTTTCTACGCACCGTGACAGAATTTCAAAATTCTATTTTGCTCAGGGGCGGAGCCAGGCAACGTTTTTGGGAGGCACCTCAGGTCATTTTTAGCCATGTTCAGAGTGAAAAGAAAATGTCTGCCAAAAACAGAGTTTTTGAGATAGAACTTCAAACTTTATGTGGATGTATAGCTAAATAGTTGGGCAGTGTGCGGATGTAATTTTGTACATCTGAGGTCACTTTACAAGGTCAGGTCAAGGTCAAAAGTCAAAATTTGTTTTTTGCAATAATTTTGGCGCCGGATTCAATGGACCAGGACTCAATGATTGCACGCGCGTAGGACTCAATGGACGCGTAGGACTCGTAGGATGCGTAGGACTCAGTGATTGCAATTCGCTTAGACAGTTTTTTTTAATGATATCTGCGAGCTAGGACATCCATGTACAAGAGACACAGTATAATGCTGAATAGAGTTGCATCAGGCTATGGGATAAAATATCGTATAGCGGAACATCAAAGTGTAAAATACTGAAAGCAAGATATCGAACACAAAATGATGAACATTATAGATAACCACGGGAATACGTCTGGAACGGGAAAAATGTCGAATGGCAAAATATCGATCACTGATGAATACCAAAGAGAAAAATACAGACCAACAAAACATGGAACGACAAAATATCGAATGACAACATATGGAATGCAAAATATGGAACAGAAATATTGAGAAGAAAAAGACAGGATACGAAACAGCCAGTAAGAAGACGATCTGAGTAAGATGAATATTCACATTTCATATGTCGAATGGGTAAAATATCGAAAGAAAAATGTGGTGAACAGATAAAAAGCGAACCGGGAAATTATGGGAATGTAAAATGATCTAGGCGGGGTAAATCTTCATTTAGCAGTTAAGGTCATACGGCAGCACTGCTTATCCTAGATAAAGGTAAGCAATCCTAACCTTATCTAACCTAACCGCTATGGCAAACTGATTGTTGCCCTGACGGCAAACTAAACCTATAATGGACGGCAAGCCTATGAGAAATCAACTGTTACGCCTGCGGCAAACTGAGGAAGTTTGACTTGGATGCTCGTTCCGGTACCACATATTAAGGGGTTTTTACTTCGATATTTTGCCATTTCTCAGCCAATCATGGCCAATATTTTTGCTTTTTGACATTTTTCTTTCATTACTTTCCCATTCGATATCTTGTTCCATGGTGTTTTCCATTTCGATAAACATCCCCATTCGATATTTATCCTTATTTGGTATTTGTCTTTCGATGTTTTCTTCCTTCGATCTCTATCCTGTTTGTTATTTTGCGTTTGGTATTTTGCTTTCGACATTTTTTTCCATTCGGTATTTCGCCATACGATGTTCTGCCACCTAATCGTGGCATTCACACTTACCACTGCAGAACATGAGAAATGTGAAATGGACAGCATGACAGGAATGTTGAATGGAGTATTGGTCCAAAATGGCAGCGTATATCTTAAGTAATAAAGATACTCATTTTCATCAATAATACGTATTACACTAGACAAACTCTGCAAATGTTTACATGAACTAGATAAATGGATTTTATTCCGTAAAATTCATTCTTCATCAGGCTGCTGCAGCCAAATGTAATGCAGGCAGCAATGTGAATCATCGTCGATAAAATGCTACTGATACAAGAAAATGCAATGCCATCGATACAATGTGTGGAGGTGCAAGCATCGATAGACTATGTGAGCAATACAGTCGAAGCTCTGTAAAAACGGCCTCGATACCGTATGATAACAATAGCGTTATGACAAACCTGATCTCGTTCCTAGGGTCGTCAGAAAAGTCGACTGACTCCCTTTGCACCAGTTGTTTCATATCATCATTAGGTGGGTTTCGTAGTCCATGGGTAAAGATACCTTCAGGCCTTTTCACTCTTTCGTGGTCAAAGTTATGACTTCTTCACTCGACAACGTAAACAGCAGGCAGTTTCAGCTCTAGATTTTCCAGGCTGTTCGGAGGCGCACGTGGCGTCACTGGCTGCGCCCGGGCCTGCATCTTCATTCAGTCGGCCTCCCTTCCCCTCGCTGGGGCCGCGGTCACCGGCGCTTCCCAAGTCCCGCCGCCACCAGTGCGCCGAGAACGCCTCCAGCGACGGAAAGTGGCGCCCTGGCGACGGTCGCAGCCGCGCGCGGAATTGTGCGCCGCAGTAAAGATACACGTTTCGGGCTCGGCGCAGCTACACCAAGGACGCGACAACGCGGAGTGCGACTCGCAGGCCATTGCGGACGACCCAGGGCGTGACAAATGGTATCAAGGACCGGAATATGCTCCAGGTCGTAAAGAGGGTTTATGTGGCTGCCACCATTAACATACTCCAGTTAAAGTGACGCAAGCGAGCAACAACAGTGCTGCGACGCACTTCAGGACTAAAGTTCTGTTCAGTTGTGAGCGGAGGAAATTAATTTACCGGTCCGGTTGTATTTTGTTACGTTTTCTCGTAACATTCAAAAATCGGTAGGAACACTGTTAAAAGAACCGAAAACTAAATTCTAGCATGTTCCATGTGGTTTAAAGTGACTGACGAAACCGCACACAATTCACGGTATGCCATATGTGGGAGAGCATTAGCCGGCCGAGGCTGCCTGAAGGTCTCCGGAAGGTGCCACGGTAGCTCGGTTATGTGTTTTTGGTCCCGTTGTAGGCTTTTGACATCGTCAGCTTAAAATAAAACGGTAGACAGCAAAAAATAGCGTTATTATGGTATAACCCTTGGATTTTTTCGAGTCTTGGCTGCAAAAACATTTTTCTGAGGTGAAATTTTTCGGGTCGCCATCCGCATCAGAACGAAAGTTCACGACCCGACATGCACTGAACGATCATTTTTGCGAAATACCATATCCCTGACTGCTTTTCCTTCAAATACTCGAAACAAGGCTAAACATATCAACAGTCTAGTGCATGTAGCTCTGGTGCATAGTTAGAGATAGGACTGCTCTATTCCAGCAACAAAAATATCATGATGCCGCATATTTGAAGGGTTCTCGGTTAGTATTGCCATTATATCTGTAGCTCCCGTAGTTATCAAGATTATGGGAGGCTCAAGAAAGCCCTGGGTAAGGGAGGGGCGACTTGGACATCCCGAAGTGCACGGGTTAAAAAGAAACGCCCAAGGTTTCCCGAGAAACACAACTGAGGTCAATAAAGCTCATCTTAAATCACATACGCGAGGACGTTTCTAGTTGTCTCTCCGTGACTTTACTTGATATCAATCTGAAACTTGGCACCAACAAAAGTTATATTTCCGATGACATTGTTTAATTTTTTTACCTTGATTTGACCTCAGACGAACTATATTGGTTTCGTAACTTTGATAGATACTAATCTGTACACTCATACAGAGTTTTCAAAACTTTCTTTCTTTCAAAGTCTGTTTGTGGCAATAGGTTGAAGTTTAACCTAAAAAATACCCATTTCTGAAGAGCATGACCTGATTTTGATCTTCCTTAGCCCAATGATATGAAATGACCCAGGCAGATTTGCAATGCTAAAAGATCCGCTGTTTATTCTTGTATAGTTGCATCAAATGTGGTGCGGCTAAGCTGCCCCGTTCAAGACCTATTCTGGAAAACCCTTAGAATAAAGGGAGGTCGAATTAACCCCCACCTTCAGCACGTTCAGTCCTAGCTCTGACGAAGGGTAGATATCTGTCCCCACAGACTTTTTTAAAATAGCTCCCGATCCAAACAAACTAGTCTTAAGAAACTTTCAGTGCCTTCTCTTTTATCAATTCCACAGACATCCTGAAAATTTTGGAGAAGAGTAGTTTTAACTCAATGACCCAGAGGACCTTTAGCTAAGTCATGTTAGGCAAAACGTCGATGAATGCAGCATTTGCTAGTAATGGGTTCTGTTATGGTTGTGAGTGGTTTTTCCTGGTTTTGATGCCAAAATTGTCACCCCTGACCTAAAATTCTGATTAAGGAGCCAGCCTAGGGAAATCACCAAAGCTGACTTCTAAGTTTAACATTGTTTTAATAAGCGGTGGAGAAGCGGTCTTTCTTCAGATTCATCAATTTTTCACATCCGTCCAGCCGCCTGACTTGCAAATGACATTTTGAGTACAGAGGTCATAGTAGGTCACTGGCCTTAATTGACATCTAGATCTGGGATTTTGACAAATAACGTCCCAGTATTGTTTCTCTTGGCTTTGTCAACTTGTTATGTCCTTCCAGCTACCCTTCCTTCCAGCTTCCAGCTCCGAGGTCACCGTAGTTTAATGAACTAGCATGACATTTAGCTCAGGTCTTTGGTAATAACCGGTTTAGTGATAATTTTCCGGTTTTAATTACCTTTTCACATTTCTCCAGCCCGTTTAACTGTACATACGTGATGTACTGTTTAATTGTTTAACGCAACTGTTTAACTGTTTGTAAATGAAATTTTGAACGTAAAGGCCACCTGGATCGGTGACCTAGGTTGGCTCGGGCAGTTTTTAGTTAGGGCCAGTCAGACTAGTCGACAACAGAACATGTGAGATGAACCTCGAAATGATCAAGATGAAACGCACAAACTACGAAGATCTCTAAACGAAAGAAAAACTGGCCTGGCGACCTTAATTGACCTGGGCCAAACACTATGGATATTTAAATATTGGTTGATTACATCGTCCTAGGTGCATAGATAATACAAACGTTCCGATTTTAAAGCAACGGAAGATTTTCGGGCCTGCTAGATGCAAAGCAGGAAAAATGTAGGATAACCTAATATGACCTTGACCTTGGCCTCAAATAGAAATTTGACCTTTGCAACATTGTTAAGAAGCTCCGGGGTCATCGAACGCCGTTTCGCTCATAGTCTCTAGCCGTTCCAGTCAGAAGATAGCAGGGAGTAAGTATTTATTCATTTAAGTTCTAAGCAGGCCCGAAACTCCGTCAGTGCGAGGGTTAATCAATTTGCGATAATTAAAAATATAACGGTGTCCTATAGGTGAACCTCGTTTTTCACACAAGGTTCGATGGCCATCTACACCTTGTTCTAATTTGCCACACTTGTCTGAATAAGACGAGTCGTAACAGATTTGGCCAAGCTGCGCAACAAATGACGTGAGGGGCCATATTTAACCTGGATCATCATGGCGCTTCTGTCCGAACACCATGTCAAAGGGATCACTTTGACCCCCTCCTAAATCCAAACTAATGATTACTGGGTCTTTCTTAAGCCACCATGTTTGGCCCGCTTGCGCGTTACATCTCCGGTCAGGACAGGTCGAATAGAGGCATGTTATGGCTTGTAGCTTTGGCGACCGTCACTTTTTTGTCGGTTTGGTGGCTTTGAGTGCCTCAGAAACTGGAACACGGTTCGTATGTTATCTCCATAGGCACGCAAAACAATATCAAGTGGAGGGCGCCCAAAAGCCGCCTTAGGTCATGCCAGGTCACGGCTCTCACTGGTGGTTTTCCGTCTTTCTACGTTCGGCGGGGCGGTAGCAACCGAATTTAAACCTTAATGCCTCAGGAAGTTAAGGTCTGCCTAAAAAGTGAAACAAAACGGTTTATGAATCGTCAATCGTACCGAAAACGGATGTGGGTTTTAGAAACGTAAGTGAAATCGTTCAAAAGATATTTAACCCGCGCACAACCGTCGGTCCCTTTCGAACATGGGCGACTGGGGGAGGAGGCAGTTGGCTGCCCTCCTCTAACTCACGAACGGTTGTTCGCACGATAAAAATAAGCATGCCGTTGGAAAGCTTGTGACGAGTAGAGCTTGAAACTGGTCTCATTTTTAGTTTTAGATAATATGTAAGCCAATTTACGCCCTATATATGTTTTCTCATAGCCGACTGCATGAGACCGAGAAATGGCCTGAATCTCAGGGACTTTGACTAGTAACACATAGGTAAAGGAACCAGCGCACAAGTAAAGGTCCGCGGATGCCGATAGACGTCTAATTTCCCCAGATTTGCTCAATATATACGCCGAAACGTTGAGTTAAAGACACGGCAATTCCCCCGCCAGCTGTCGGTGTGCACCGCTGCCGTATGCGGTACCAAACTGACGTGAACAAATTTTAGCGTTCCTTTATTTTCGTGAAAAAGACGATCTATATAAATTTTTATTGATCTTTGTGGTTCTTGTGATGGTTTCTCATGCTTAAATTTTGGAAAATTGATTAGTTACCAATCTACAAAACTGGCGGAACTTTATTCGCGAGAGGCTGTTTACTTCCATAATATGCTACTTTTTGAAACTTTTTGAGGTTTCTGGTATTCCTTACGTCTGTGCAAACTAGTTTTGCCATTTTCTACCCATTCTGAGTAAAGCATCATCGATTTTCACGGTGGTACATTTTGGCCCACTACAGTTATTCGTCACCTGACCTCAGGTCAATGGCTGGAAGTCATTGATACTTTGCCCAATGACGGTAATTAGATGTCTGCTTCACTCCACACTAAAAATGTTATGAAATATTCCGTCAATTTGCGAAAAACGGCGACATGTCTTAAAAATGGGCTTGACTTTAGGTCAATGACCCGGAAAATTCCGAAAAATCTGAGATAGCAGATTTGTTACATCTATCACGATCACTAATGCCTGAAAGTGTTATTGAGATATCTTGTTTTGCGACAAAGTTAGAGGGCGCTAAACTTTTTTGGACATAGTTCCGTTTGACCTGACTTTGGTCAGGCACCTGACCTGGCATGAGGTCAAAATTTTGACACGAGATGTAAAATTGATGAAGCAAAAGGTACACAAAGTTTCGTGACTCTGTGTTTGTTGGTTCTCTCGCAATCGTAGAAATACCCCAGGGGGGGGGGCAGTCAACTGCCCCCCAGTCAGGGACGGGTTAAGTAAAACTGTCAAATGGACCCCATGGCGGGGTGCGTCAAGGAGGAATAGGTTTGGATAAGCTGAGCAAACTCTGCGCCCACGCTAGACAAAACCATTCTTGGCTTAGCCCGTCAGTACATCAAATTCTTAGTGTCACCGGGAACTCATTTCACTCAAAGACTCAAATGAATTAAGACAAATGCTAACTGATCTGCTGACGAGCTACTTGACCGACAGACGTATGAAGATTTCCTTGTTCCAGTAAGCTCAGTTCCATCTCACGTGTTACACTTACATCAGTAGCCTGTCTCTTCTGCCTGGATGTGGTGCACTTGAAAATACGTTTAAATGCATCGTGCAACATTGGAGTTTTACGGTTCGGTAACAACGATAACATTACGTTACCTTAAGCTAACCGTTTACGTTTCGATTTCTTTGTCGCAAACGCTTGCAGGCCTTCTCCGTTTAATGCAAAGAAGTTGCACCCTGCCACTGTTAAACAGAAGCAAACGTCACCCTATTCCAAAGTGGCTTTCGTGACACACATAAAGAACAAACATTTACAAACAGGGTGTCATATTGTGCACAAACTGTGAAACAATGAGCAGCGGGCTCATTAGCTAAAACAATAATATTAACCAACATAACCTGTGTTCTGCAAACAAAGTTTCATGCTCGTTTCCAGAATGCCCAATGCTCTTTCGTCCACTGTGACACCAGTGACATCAGTGGCCCTGGATTTAGATCCTGCCCCGACGCCCCGATATCCTGATGCTGGTCGTGATGACGTCATCGTCATCATCATTTGCGGTCACCTGACCTCGTCAGCTGAGGATCATTGAGGTGATCAGAGGTGATCAATCCGCTCAATCCGATTGTGCAGTGTCATGCCCACGGCTAGAGCACCGTTAGCGTGACTGGCCCTTTACGCTACATTTGTCTTGGATCGCAGAATCCTTGGCTACGCTACAACGGCAGGTCCCAAACAAGAGCAAGAAGAGTTTTCCGTGAAAACATGATTATGGCCACGGCCGGTACATTACAAAATCTCTCTGTGTCATTAGTTAACTCAATGGACTGCAGCACATAACAAGCACGATAGAACGCTTGCATCTCTTAATGCTGACAGTAGTGCCTAAAGAAAAAGTATCATTTTGTCCTTTAATTTCATTCAGTTTTTTGTTATCTACATTATCAAACCTTGATTTCATTATTTGTCGCTTTTTACCCTTTTGTATTCCTTTGTATTGCTGCAGACGTTTTCAATGAGTCGCTGATTGCGGTGTCATGACTCAGTGGCCGCCGCGCCCAGTCCGCTCTGGACGCCGGCGGGCCTGTCCGGGCCTTTGTGGCCGACACCGTCCGGCCAGAGCGTCCGTGACCGCCGCTCAGCACTCAGTGCTTCGTCACGCCCCGCCGTGACGCCCGTCACGCTGCGCGACGCGCGGCTGGCAGGCGCGTGGTGTCGGCGGTGGACGGCGTCACCGCTGCAATGGTGGAGGCGGGGATGTCGCTGGTGCCGCGGCCGCTGGTGCTGGCCGGACGGCGACGTCTGGCCTGGTGCCTGGTGACTGGTGGGGCAGCCCCGAACACGAAACCACGGCCGTGATCGGGGATTGTTGACGCGGCAGGTAGTTTGAGATGCATTTTTGTTACGCGAGTACGGAAATGACGGATTCACGCAGTTCCGCTTCCGGAAAGCATCGTTCCTGTCGCCCGTCCGGAAAATGTTCCGTTTCAGAATCGATGACTTCATCCCAGTTCCTGCCCTCCTTTCGCCAGCGAGCCGGCCGCCGGATGCGTCTGCCTTTGACCACCAGCAGAGCATCAGACGACGCCGGCAGATCCGTGTCTGCGGCTCACGGTTCCAGGAATCACACGGCCGCGCCGTCCCGCGCGGAGATCCCACCTCTGGAGTCAGCGAGGGCACGGCGGGAGGGAGCGGACAGTGCGCTCACCGCGGCAGCAGAGGAACCGAGGAGCAAGTACGATCTGGCTGAAATAAGGGCTGTTTTCTCCTCCTAAAGTTTGTTTTTCTCGTTTCGTATCTGCAATGCAGGTTTTTAAAAGGAGTGACTTTAAAACTTCCCTTTTGAGAATAGTAGACATTAGGGCTAGTTGGTACCTTTGTACCATTGCAATAGTAGCAAATCCATTAACAGTAGTCGTTTTTTAGAATGTTTGATGAGACTAGAAACCGGGTAATAGCGACATTTCGCCATCCCTGGTGATAATCGGCGTGAGAGGTTGCGACGCCGAAATGACCCTGGCAGTCGAGAGCGACGTTTAGTAACGCAATAAACACGATGAAACTAGAAATGTTCAGAAGCCAGATCAGTGAGTGCAGTGTTCAACGACAGCTTATGTACCTTACCTTAGCTTACAAAGGTTGGAACTGATTCGCTTGCAGATTACAGATCAAAAGCTCTTCGCTGTCGTTTGTTGACGTGGGGGTGAATTTGACGGTGGTTCTTGTGACCCTTTCGCATGCAATAAAAACCATCCCCTCTCTTGAACTAAGGCAAATACTAATGCATCGGATGCTTGTTTTGTTCGTGATGTGTGATTAGTTTGAGTGCTTTTTTGTCATCTCCTTTACATCTTGGATTTGCGTCTTGTCATCTTGTTTGAAATGGTGAGAACGGCGGCTGCAGCTACGCACTTACAAAGAACTCCAGATAGCTAAAACCGCATTGTGGGAATGGGACGCAACGACTGAATGCAATCGACCGAAAGTCGTATTGTGAGCAAATTCAGTCCTACGATTTCCAGCTTGATCCGACCAACGTTTTTTGTGTTCAAGCCTCGGGTATTTTTGAGAGGTAACAATAAAGGGTTGTTTTTAACGGCCTTTATCTATAGGGCCTATCATCTATAGTAATATAGTATATTCCTCATATAAAGGCTAAGACAACATTAGGCACTGCACATATTCAATTAATAAAATTCCTTCATTGCATCAACAGACACTGTATTGTTAAATAAATCGGTAACAGGTCAAAGAGTCTAATATACTAGTCTAATATATTGTTTGATTTGTAACTGATTTATATGGCAATACAGCGTCTCCTGATATATTAAAAGCAGTTTATTAATTGAATATCCGAAATGTCTAAAAACCACGAGTATTTAAAAGCCATTCTTCAACACATCAAACAGATATCATTATCTTCGATGGTACGAAGGCCACTTTGCATGTTTTCGTCTTTATTCTATGCAAATTTTGACCTTCTGTTTTTTTTAAGGTTCAGTCACGTGCCCTACGGTGACACGACAACAGAGCAAAATTGCACTGTTTTTGAACAAAATTAGGCCTTGGGAAATTCGCAGTAATCTGTGAAGATATGGGAGACAAAACTCTTCCATAAGAGGGAACTCTAGTCTGGTGCGATGTAACTCTTGTTTCAGGACATGAAATGTTCGGAAATAAGAATCAGTATGCAGCTTAGTGTTCTGTCTCAAAATAGCTATGATATTACACTGCGCCATATCTCATGTTTTAGTGCCAAACCCAAGTCAAAGGCATGAAAGAATGCTTGTCTTCACGGATCAGGCACTCTGAGCTGGGTGCCTGATTACTGCAAATGAATGGCACGTGACTTTGGTAACTGACTTTAAGCGAGTTACCGACAACGTGGACTGAAAAAGAAAGAAAACGCCAAATCTCAGACGTAGTAATGACCCAAAGATAACAAAATATGCACATAGCTTCTTGGTTTATTTTGGCTTTGTGGGCATTCCAACTACCATAGGCACAAATGATTCCTGGCTAGACAGTAACAATGTGCATGCATCACTAAATCGGAAAACTCTTCATCTTTAGAAAAACCAGTTCAGAATATCACCACCGTTAGAGGGTTGGAGCCCTATCTATATCTATTGCTGGAGTAACTAAGTCCAGTTTACACTTTGCGCGCCCTGAAATCGCGATCTCCTTCCCCACATAAGAGGCGTTTTGAATATATCCGGGACATAATTTGGTTCTGAGAAATCATCTTCGTCAGGCTTTCTGAACAGAAAATGTGCAAACTGCGAGTGCTCTTCACCCTAACAGTTTTCTTTTTGAAAATAGTCCTTGTAGGTGCTTGGTTGCATTCTTAGCTTAAGCCTGGCTGACAAACAAACAAAAAATAAAATGCACAGACGACAGGAGTTTCCCTGTCAGACAGTTCTACATCCCTTACGTTGAAGTAATCTGGTTTCCATGCAGACAGGACAAACTTTCCTTTGGCTTAACTTTCTTTATCATTCGCCTAATTCTACCACAGTCGTTATTGCCACGAGGCGCACCGGAAGTTTGCTAGTCGCATGGTATGCTGACGTTGCGTTCTGCAAAGCGCATCCATCCGAAAAGCAGTGGATGTCGATGAGGCCTGGGATTCTGGTCATCAGTTCTGGAACCAAATGTAACAAGAATGGATGAACCTCACTAGTAATACGTTTTGTCGCGTCAGAGATGACGCAGTAGTCCTGGTGATTTTTGCTGCCACCAGTATCACGCCCGTAAGCAACAAAAGGATGGACAGTGCACCGGCCATCATCGCAGACATGATCCTGTGCATTGTCCTGGGAAATAAACGAAATAGCTGTGAAAACATCCTTCAACTGCCTGACCAGGACGAGTCCAATTTCTGAGATCGTTGAAACTGCGGCTTCCACATCTGTATGAAATCTGCGACAAGAAATCTGCTGTCTTTGCAGCCTGTCGTCCTGGTTTCACTGGGATCCAATGACTCACCACCAAAGGTAGATCATCCGTCCGGAACGAGCACTAGATAATCCGCAAAATCTTATGCGAGTACAGTTCTTCAAGCGCTGTTCAAGGCCTGTGAGAAAAAAGTCGGAGCACCGGAACGCGAAAAAACGTGTCTGTGTCGATTGCGGCATGTTACAAAATGCAAGGGGTGCATCCTTATTTTGACAAAAATTCTGAACAGCACGCATTTGACATCGCGCGACGATGTTGGCTCGACATGTGATGGTGTTAATCCTGTTCCGTGCTGGGGGTGCAGATTCTGCCCTCCCCCGGTTTTCTGCTCGCCATCGACGAGCTTTTGGGAACTGCGTTATGAAATTTCACAAGTTTTTAACATGTTATGACAAAATCCCAAAAAATCTGACCCCTCCAGAGGGAGTTTAAGAGAGGATTTTTTGGAGGAATGTTTTTCAGGAATATCGCGCTTTTCCAACCCCGCGCACTTCGACGTGGCCAAGTACTATTCTGATGTCCTTTCTACTGACTCAGATACTTCCAATGCTCGAAATATTTGTAACCTGCACACTTTGGAATGTTTTTAAGGAAACTGTTGCTCAATGGCGGATCCAGGAGCATGTAAAAGGGAATGTGTGTATTTTTTTATTCCCAAGCGTCTGTGACTCACTGTTTGAATAAAACAAAGCTAACGTTTGATACAGACACTTCCGTCATAACTTACATATAATAGACATATCATCATAATTTACGCATATAATGCACCCTCATATAATGCCAGAGCGTTTCCAGGCATCAGTTTTCGGATGCATAGTTCGTTTAATAATATGTTCAGTGGCCCAAAAGACGTCTGGATCTGTGTGATTAGTTTTGTTAGGTACACATATATGGTGATCAAATGCCATAGATTTCAGTGAAAACAATAATCAGAGACTGCCCTGCTGTAACCCTTTTACATTAGTAAAAGGGTTACTTTACTTCTTGTTACTCCTGAGAATTTATGACTCGATTTACGTTGTAAAACACAGCTATCACCATGTAATATGAGGTCCCTTTTCTGGCACCTGGATCCACCTATGAGCACTTGCAATGTCTGCATAGCACTGCAAGTGACACACGATTTTTTTTGACACAGTTAATCTCACAAGATTCAGGACATATAGTGAAAAACTTCATGTTTTCCAAAAATGCCCCTTGACATGTGTCCTGGTTTCGCATATGATATAATGTTTCAAGATGTGATGCGCCTGTGGTCTCGAAATACGACCTTGAGGCGCAATGCAATTTTCACAGTATTTTTGACTATTATAACCAATCACCAATAATTCACCAAGTGGAAAGTTATCCCCGCCTTTTCTGCTAGCTGAATTCCCTTATGGGCATTTGTCGTGTGCATACAAAATCACATGTGACACATATAGAAATGTTTTCCAAACACGAATAACCTTGTCAAACTTAAATTATGTTGTAGAATGAATTGGCATTGCGCGAAATGTGTACGCCTTTCGTCTGCTCTGGATACGCTAATGAATTTTGAAAATCGATCTCTTCCTAGATCTCCTGTGATAAACTAGTCAATGGTCGGTCGAATGGCATGAATTAGAATGCAGCCGGTATGTGGTCAGGAAGCTAGCATTGGTAAACACCTATTCAAACCTTCCTTTTGACTCTCTTTTCGTCCTTTCCAAAATTTTCCAACATTCCTTTTCTATAAATGTAGATCTCACTACAGGCTATCGAAGCAGTCCTCTGCTAGGAAATCGGACCTATAGTTTTCGAGATTCTGAGAGGGACAGAATCGGCCCCCTCCCCCTAGCACGGACTCTACTTATTGGGCAGGAGCGCGGAACAGAGTAAAGTGAGCTCTACAACCTTTGTGCTCAAGCTCAGAAGGATATCATCCCGCGATTCAGCAGTACCCACACAGCTACTGCAGGCTGTGTTCACCCACTGTCTGTGGCGGACATAAAAATTATCACCATCTTCATCACCGCCCTGAATCATGTCTAAAAACTCAACCTGCTACCCGGAAAATACTCGCACGTCCGCATCATGCAATTCGGATTATCGTTGTTGCATAAAGCATTGCCATTCAGGCCTTGGTAAGTCAGATCTCTGACTGCGAGAGATCCTATCAAGAGCCTGTTATTTTGGTGGCAGAGACAAACAAATGCGCTGTGCAAGCCGCTTCTACCGGCGACCACACAGCGCCTTGCCGTGGAGGTCCGGTCACGTGGAGCAGAGAAATGAAAACGAGACCTTTCTATTTTAGAAGTCTTCCTTGAACGTATGATTTATCGCGCTTGGATTGCCCCGAACTTCGGTCGTTTCTGCACCTTCTCCTTGACTCCAGTCGCGTTTCGAATGACAACAGCGTTTTGAGCTGGGAAATATTCTGCTTATTCGGTCCGATTCACAAAAGTGGTCGACTATTTCTTCTGCGTGTTCGTCTATGCGTTTGCCGTTATGCTCCTTGTCTAAAAGAGGGAGAATCCCGATCTTCCCGTTATTTTGCGACTCTTCGTTGCAACGTAAATGCCACTCTCGAAGAATGAAGCAGTGCGTTCGACCGGAAGAGGTGGGAATGTAAAGATCTGCAGTCGCCACAGCTAATCTGTGCCGGACGCGGACCCAGGGGGGGGGAGGCGATGGGGCGATCGTCCCCCCCCCGCCGAGGCCTGAGAAGGGGCCTGTGAAAAGGTCCCCAAAACGGCAAAGAGTCCATTAGACCGCTAGTGTCAGAAAGGCAATTTTAGCAGTCTGGCGAGAGTAGTGGGAAGGTCAGGTTGGTTCTGAGACGGGAAGATGGGCCCCTTTACGGAAGACGACCCCTGAGACCGCCAAAAAAGTCGGAGGGCCCCTGCGAAGCAAAGACGGTGGGAGGACTTCTGAGACAATAAGTGGGCTCTGGACCGGCAAAAGGCCTCCGAATGTATCAGGCAGACCCCTGGCACGGTAAAGGTCCCCTGAGACTGCCAAAGAGGTCGCTGAAGCACAACAAAGGTCCCTGATACAGCCAGAGGGGCCCAACAGAGGAAGCACTACACTACAAGCACTACACTACCGGTGGTCTACACTGCTGCAGCAATGTAGACCACCGGAGACGTTCAGAGGGCCCATGACATTGCACAAAGCCCCCGAAATGGCCAAAAAGTCTTTTGCAACTGCCAGAGGGCCCCTGAGATGGCAAAAATGTTCACCAAAGACGACAAGAGTGTCACCTAGGACAACAGCGGATTCCCTGAGCATGCCAGAGAGAGGTCTTTGAAAGTGCTAACAGTCTCCGGCAATTATGGCCCCCGAGACGACCAAAGGGGCCCCTGAAACTACTTAACTTTGAGACGTCCGGATAGTTTCTGGAACGGCCAAAGGAACTAGAGGATCGCCAGGGGCGCCTCTGTCACGGTAGAGAGAGACTTATAGAGGACCCTTGTTACTGGCTGAGGAACTCCTTAGACGGCAAGAAAACTCCCCAGAGACGACAGGTGGGAACCCCCGATGGTTTAAGTGTCCCTAAAAATATGGGTTCACGAAAAGGCTTGAGGCGCCCCTGAAACCGCCAAAAGAGCGTCTGAGACGTCCCGAGGGACACGTGAAATTGTAAAAGGAACCTGAGACCACCAGAGGGCCCTGACCAGGCAGACGATCCGAGACATCCAAAAATACTTCAGTAAATGCTGGAGGGAACCTAACCCAAGCCAGCAAAAATGTCTCCAGAAACTACGAGGGGGCAGAGAGGCTCATGGGCCAGACACCGACATGGCAGTTCAAACAGAAGGAGGAACGCAGCCGCCTAAAATCTCGACTTAAGGTCACGAGGTGACGGGCCAAAATTTGTAAAAAAAAAAAAAAACAAGAATGGAAAGTAATCCTTGGACAATTGCGAGCGTATTGACTCGTACGCTTATTAGATTTCTTCCATTGTTTTAAGAGATACAGATCGCTTAACATAACTCTCTGCCGTAATCTCTCGAACACGCCCGCGAGGTTACACCATAACTGTATGCCTGATCGAGCTGAGCATTGCACAGCTCGATTCAGAACACCCGAGGAAACCATCGATCAGTTCATATCAAAATCTGATAGATAAGGATGCCAATTTTTCATTCCATTGGTCGACTTGTCACGAAATGCATCTTGTGGACTTACATTGGAGTCACACAGGGCACTTGAACATCAGTTAAGGCGGCCTTGGGATGAAGCTGAAGTGACATGAAGAACGCTGTCTTGAGTCTTGAGTCATAGGGTCCGGACCTGCCGGACTTCGATGCATCCTGTGCTGCCGCAAGTCGATGCTGTAGGCCGTCCGCAGCTATTTTACTGCGCATGCGTCAGGCTTCGAAGCCGGCCTGCGACTTCATTAACGCCGGCGTCGCCAGGCGTTCAGTGCGCTTTTGCCATGCGAACTAACCGGTTCTTATCGGAATCAGGTACCTGACGTGACCAGGAACGGTGGAACTTCTGTGGGCGTAGGGGAGACGAACGCGATTTTTGCCTCATCTTCCCAAGCAACGCCATTTCTCTCGTTATCCCCATATCTCCAACCTCATTTCTTTCCATGCAACGCCATAGGGTTAATATTAAATGTTGGCCAAAGTTGGGGGAGGGGTGGCCGCTGCCCCCTGCCCCCCGGTTCCAACGCCCCTGATCGTGACAGCAGGAGCGCAGCTTTCTCCCATAAGTGACAAGTAAGCGCAGCCGACCGCTCCGCGGCCCGTCCAGTGGGACAGGTCCTCTTCCCGTGTTTGGTTTCAGGAGTCAGCAACAGGCAGCCGGTGGTCTGCCCTCGTCGGCGGCGTTGCGTCGCCGCCGGTGCGGGCGCGCTGGGACCGGAGCGGCCGCGCTGTGCGAACTTTAGTATTACGGTATCCACTGCTATGTAGTGCGATACTGTATACGTATGTTATATGTACTATATAACACATGCATATATCTATATGTGTGTTCGTGTGTAAACAAAGCTCCGGAATAGAGAGGTTCATGAGAACGCCCTCTCCGGTTTTCTGAGAAACGCCAAAAATGAAAACGCGCAGAGATATGGACCTCGAGATACCTTTCATACGTCATTTTTACATCTTGTGCCAAATTTTAAGCTCAGGTCACCTCGGGTCATTGCCATAACCCGGGTGAACTAGAACCATGTTCCAAAGAAATCAGAATGGCAGAGCTTTTTGTGAAATGTATCGATTGGCAGAAAGCAAGTCGTGTTTGCGGAACATGACAACTGAAGCAATTCTGCGATCTTGAATTTTTCCGAAATGCTCCGGT
This sequence comes from Capitulum mitella, assembly GCA_030062745.1. Lineage (NCBI taxonomy): Eukaryota > Metazoa > Arthropoda > Thecostraca > Pollicipedomorpha > Pollicipedidae > Capitulum > Capitulum mitella. Next base: position 19,032,761 of record CP099853.1, on the reverse strand, counting down.
CAGTGACCATTAGGGTAGCTAAACTTTCGGTCTGTTGTGCTTGCTTTTGAGATTGTGTGTCTGGTGCGGCGGTTTTCAAGCTTGAATATGTGCCCTAATCATGAATGATGATGATGATGAATCACGTCCTTTGCACACGTATTTGTACTTCTTGAGTAATGACATGGCGTCAGGTGATGCCTTATACCGAATTTGTGGCCCCACAACCGAATATCATTCATCAGTTTTCGGTCTTGGAATGTTTACTGATAGTAATATATGCTTCCGAATCAGTTCTATATGGCAAGAGCTTACTTGCCAAAGGTAAGAAAGTCCCATTTGTCCCAGGCTGAACTGGTCTGACTTTTCAAGTATTCTTTTTGTTTTCAATGCGAACGCACTTCAGCAAGACAGAAGCATACCCATGCCTTCTTTCTATACAGTTCGTACTGCCTCAGCTCTATCATTTGTGGTACCTAAAATAGAAACCCTTGCCATGACGAAAATAAAATCCCACCAGATGTTGACCTTTTACATTGCTTTATTTATGATTACTTTAATAATATATGAGTGTATATATGATTGCAATAAGTAATTATATATGCATATCAATATATATATATATATATATATATATATATATATATATATATATAGCACAATGACTTTGCATATATATATATATATATATATATATATATATATATATATATATATATATATATATATATATATATATACAATGACTTTGCGTATATATATATATATATTACCATAATCACACGTAGATATATATAATCACATATATATATATGCACTGTATATGATATACATACAACGCTTCATTTATTATTACCTAATTATTATAATTACTACGCCGCCTGCACTTCTTTGCGGCACTGATTCAATGTTGCAGAAAGAATATTACATGAACCAATGTTATAGGATTTTATGCCGCATCATGTCTCATCAATGGCAATGCAGCAGATGATGCGACAGACACTAGAAACGACCGGCAGGTAGGCATCAATATCTTGAGTTAGGTCGACCTTGCTGGAATTTCATATAATGGTTCCAGACTTTGTGTTCGTGCCAGGTACATTTTTCGCGGATTCAAACCAAAACATATTAGTATAGATTCAGGTAAAACGGGACTCCTGCCAGAATCTTACAAGAAGACCTTTTCTCCTTCATTTTCAGGTTTGTTTTGAATGGTCAACTTTGACCCCAAACGTTATATCCATTAAAATTTTTCCCGCCCCAAAAAGGAGAATTAGTCCTTTCCATTCATTGTTAACCCATTTGTTTAGCAATTTTTTATATTATATATATATATATATATATATATAATATTATATATATATAATAATTGCATTAAAAGCCTTTGTTTATAAAAGGTTTTCGATAAAATGTCAGAAGGGTCATTGACCTGAGACGACCCCTGGTGGCTTTCAATTGGACCTTACTGAAAAGCCTTATTACTTTCTTCTAGTTTAAGCGAAGGTTTCTTGGCGATGCTGTTACCTTTTCAGTTGAATTTGTAGTTCTGAAGGTCTTGGTTGGTTCTCATACTCCCTCCCTCTGGTCCGGCGAACGTGGATCCGGACGCCGACACGGCGAAGGGTAACCTTAGCTCGTGAACGGCCTTCTGCATAGAACGAACGCATGGGAAGGAGGCGAGGTTGGTACGATCCCCCGGCCACCGTGTGTCCTAGAGCGTCGCAGAAAAAATCAGCGTCTTGCACGTGACGAACTCTCGCGACCGGTAGAACTTTTTAAGGTCTCAGAACAACGGATGACCTTCCAGGTCTCGTCAAAGGTCAAAAATTGGCGGAAAACGGTGCTTTTTCGAGTTGAAGCACAAAGGAACACCAAAGAATAAATGATGATGAAATGAAACGGATATCATAGTGTTCGTCGATCAATCATGAGTCAATCTGTACACCATATGACCGTATTTTACCAATGGAGTCCGATCCAGGTCATGTTAGGTCAATCCTTATCATGCGGGGTCGTCGGCTTAAATGCGTTCTCGAGGCTGCAGAAGGATTATAATAAAAGGTACTGAAGTGAAATGTACCATCTCAAGTAGCAAGCACTATTGTTGAATAACATATAAAGGTAATCTTAGGTCATCCAAGGTCATTTTAGGTCATTCCAAAGTTATTTAAAGCCAATAGCCTAGAATGACCTCGGATTAGCTAGAAGTCGCAAGCCTTAAGACTATGGGAAGGTTCCTATCTTTAATTTACCTATCGTATTTTTGGAGTGACGCTGAACAATATCCTAGCGTGGCCTAAATTTTTTCCTTGATGTTCCAGGGAATTTCTGAAAACACCAAAAGCCCTCTCCTTGATGGCACCACAAAAACTGTAATGACGCCTTGGATAAATGCGAGGAAGGGCTTCTCATACCTGATAAAACAACTCAACGTAAAGGTGGGCCGTTGGGGCACCTAATTTCAAGTCCCCTCAGTTTTGCCTGTTATCATTTTCACAAAACGGCACCCCTGGTTGTATGTATACGCATATATATATATATATATATATGAAATAAATATATAGAATATTATATATACCGAAAAACAAAACAAACACCTTCTATAAATCGTTTTTAGAACAACTGCCGTCGGTCAAAACAAAGTGTCCTAAATCTGTTAAAAAACTTACATTCGGGGGGAGGTTAGGTTTTGAGGCCCCACGATCTGCCCCCTCCCTAAATCATTTGCACAAAATGACGCCCCTGGCCATGGGCCACCGTAGTGTTCAAGGGGGGCTCCTCACTGCTAGGGCACCCTCATTCTCTAAGTCCCCCTCCCCCGAAAAAACGCCAGCCACTCCATTCCATGCTGTTGCATACTAAGATAAGGTTTGTTGCAAGCAGGCTGTAACAGTGATCTTAGACGATCTGTGCATAATGTTTCATACATAAAATTCTGATATCCTGTAGCGGTTTTGATTCGGGTTTTGTTGACGCAGTCGCCTGAGACTCAATTTTTGTGTATAACTAACGTTACAAGAAGTACATCAGACTGCTGGTGCCACTGTGGTCGAGTTGCAGGACAAGCGAACTTTACCGCATTGTCAGCAGAATTGGTCAATTAGAGTTGAAAGCTTGCGGTTTCAAAGCTTTACACGAAGTGAAAAATGCAGCAAAGCAATGCCTGAAATTCTCTCAACTGTTCGGACTTTCCGTGGTTTCAGCTTGGCCTTGTTCAGAAAACCGAGGCCTGCCCCATTATCCTCAGTAAGGTGGAAAAGCCCGGATCTTAACCCTATTCCCGGCAGGGGGGGGCGGAATCCGCCCCCCCTCGGGTTTTTTGCTTGCCAATTCCAGGCTTTTTGACGCAGCTTCACGAAACTTGGTGACTTTTCCTAGCTATTCCTTCTACGTGCCGTGACAAAATTTCGAAATTCTATTTTGCTCAGGGGCGGAGCCAGGCAACGTTTTTGGGAGGCACCTCAGATCATTTTTGGCCATGTTGAGGGTAAAAGCAAAATGTCTGCCAAAAACAGAGTTTTTAAGATAGAACTTAAAACTTTATATGAATATATAGCTAAATAGTTGGGCAATGTGCATATGTAATTTTGTTTATCTGAGGTCACTTTACAAGGTCAGGTCAAGGTCAAAAGTCAAAATTTGTTTTTTCGCAATAATTTCGGCGCCGTTTTTTCAAATGCCAAACCCGGAATACATATGACGTAGAAAGATGCTCTCTACTTGTGTACCAAGTTTTAGCTTGATATCAGGTCAGGTCACGGAGCTATGACCTAAAATGTCACTGCACGTACCCTATATCGCAAAAGCCAAAAAATGATTTTTTTGGAATAGAGTGAATTTAATCGATTAAAAACGTTTACAGATAATATTGAATGCACACGACATCATTCCAGGTGACCCCAAGGTCACTGGAGGTCATTTAAGGTCAAAGGTCACAAGTTGATCTGAGAAACGTGTGACCATGACAGTTCCCCCTTTTTTATGTCCCTGGCACCGCCTATGCTAACATTATACAAACATTGTAATGCGATTTGTACTTCTTTAGCATAACATGACTAGCAGAAGCTAAAAAAGTGTTTTGGCCTCTTTTGTTCATTCCGTTATTGGAAAACTAATCCCCCTATTTTTGAAACCCTGTGAACGCCCATGAATTTTCTCAAAATTTCAAATTTGCATACCCATGGTAAAAGCCCTATTCATAATCTCTCGATTGATGCCAGTTTCATCGAAATCGGTCCATAAACAACGGAGTTATAAGAAGTCAAAAAGTACCCCCATTTTGACATTTTTGCCCCCCTGTATCCACAAATTTCAAAATTTGGAAAATTTCTTTTTATAAAAATGTAGTTCACGTCACGGCAAATCGATTGCCGTTTGTTGCGATGAAATCGGATAAGTAGTTCTCGAGATCTCAGGGGGGGGCCGAATCCGCCCCCCCCCCTGCGGGGAATCGGCCATACCGTCTAGCCCTCCGGGAATAGGGTTAAAGGAGTTGCCAAGGCCCGGTATAATTCAGGGCGGTTCGAAACAAACAACTTGCAGGTGGCCAGGGCATAAGCCTGCGATCTCTGCCCTGGATATCAATCAGGAAAACCGCCCTTGACAATTGTTAGCCGCGCACTTTGAGCAGCCGCGCTCGAAATGTTTAAACGCAAACGCGTCGACGCCCGGCGTTGCAGTCTCCATTGACCGCGCAGCGTCGGCCGCCGCAGCTAACTTTGTAGGCGGCGGACGGCGGGCGGGCGAAAAAGGCCGTGTATCGGGAAATAATGCTTCCGAGTGCTTTGCGATACCAATGCGAACGTGCCTGAGTTAGTCTGATGCGTGGACGTCTCCTGGACAATTTTCCGGTTGATCCTCCAAACTGATTAGAAGTTGCAGCAATACGGACAATCGATATTCCACCAGTACGTCCAGGCTCAGTCGTGGTGATGATGTAAAATAGAGATAAAAAATTACGCATCGTTTCCTGTCAAAATGAACAGTAACATCATCCCAGTGTGATGTTTTGGAAGCCAGCAACATTCAGCGCGTGAATCTAGGGCTAGAGGTAGGACGGGAACAAAATCATTGGGAAGCGTCGTTCCGGTAACAGTCCAACTTATAATCATTCCGTAACACGGATGCTAACTTCAGTAACCAGGGTCAGTCTACATGACCACTAGGACCATGACCGCTAGGACCGTCGTACGTGACTTCGAAGCTAGCAGGGTATGTTATCTGAAGCAATTTGACATTACAACACCGCAAGCGCTCTCGGTTTTCACATTTCCCGCCAATGACGCAGGCCCACCGAAATCTGGACTGTTCTTCGAGCTGTAAATGTTAATCGGTTCGGAGTTTTAACCTGAAAACTGCACAGGGCAGATCTACGGCCGGGATTACCTCAGACCCGCACGAATTGATCTAATTAAACGTTTGAACGTACTATAATCCGATATATGATCGTTTTCCCCCGCCCTCCGGCCTCCTTCTGGTGTTAGCTGCGGCGGCCGCTATAAAAACACACGCACACACGCACACACACACATACGAGGTCTGTCCGAAAAGTAACGAGACTGGCTGTGTAAGAGCTGTTTAGAAAAAAATTGAAAAGAACCAAAATCAACCTTCAAAGTGACCGTTTGTGCATTCCCCTTCCAGTCTAACACATTTGTGCATTCGCCTTTTCCAGGATTTAATACACTCCTGGAAGGCATCTTCTGGGATCTTTCTGAGCTCCGTCGTCGCGGCCGGTTTCATGGAATCATTATCAGGAAAATAAGTTCCCTTCAGAACAGATTTGATCTCGGGGAAGAGAAAAAAGCCACAGGGGGCCAGGTCGGGGCAATATGGAGGTTGTTCCAAAGCTGCAATGTTCCTTTCTGCCAGAAACTGGCGAATACTCAGGGCTGTGTGAGCAGGAGCGTTGAAATGGAGCACCCATACGTTGGTTTCCCAAAGGCTCCGCCTCTTGTCCCGCACTGCTCTCACGAGGCGCCGAAGAATCTCCTTGTAGACGGTTTGGTTCACTGTTTGGCCTTGGGGTAAGAATTCGAAATGAACGATGCCTTGAATAGCGAAAAACACAATCAGCATCACTTCCACTTTCGACTTCGACTTCCTTGCTTTCCTTGGCCTTGGGGATCCAGGACTTTTCCATTCACGACTCTGTCTCTTCGTTTCCGGATCGTATTCGAGTACCCATGTTTCATCACCAGTTATGACGTTGTTGAGCAAGTCTGGTTCCTCCTCCAGACGCTCGGTAATGTCTTGGCAAACAGTGAGTCTTCAGTGTTTTTGGTCTTCGGAGAGCGTCTTTGGAACCATTTTTGCACACAGCCTGCGCATTTGCAAGTTTTCAGTAAGGATGTTCCACACTGTGTCTCTGCCAATGGAAAGCTTCTCCGAAATCATTCTCACAGTCAGTCGACGATCTGCACGCACTAGTTGCTTCACCCGATCAATGTTGCCAGCAGTCCTGCTTGTCACCGGCCTGCCAGATCTTCGATCGTCCTCACATTCCTCTCGTCCTTCTCGGAACCGTTTGTGCCATTCAGAAGCACGAGCTCTTGACATTGTTTCTTCTTTGCAAACTTGTAGCATCGCAAAAGATTCGGAAGGTGCCTGGCCAAGCTTGACTAAAAATTTCAAATTAATTCTTTGCCCTATACTCATGTTTGCAGGGAGTTCTTACTGACACTTCCAATGCTAAAAAATGAAAAATCCGGCGCTTGCAAGCAGTACGACGAAACTGAAGAAACACGTGCAAACCAAAAGAGGTCCTTCAGTCAGAATGCGCGTCAAATGAACACTTCTCACCGTGCTACAGTGCCGACGTTTGGGGCAATGCTATGACGCAAGAAATTCAGCAAAATTCTCTAAAGCAAGCAAGCAGCAGTCGCAGCCTCGTTGCTTTTCGGACAGACCATATATATATGTATACATATATATATACATATATATATATATATATATATATATATACATATATGTATGTGGAACACTAAACACATGAAAACAAAAAATCGCAAAAGTCACTAAAGTTCAAAAGCTGCAAACTAAATTGGACTAAATCCGTCGAGAAAACCATATTTGGGGACAGGATGGACTACTTCTGTGCACATGCTCACTACCTGGAAGCCAATGAGTCAGCAACAAATACGCGAGCGCACCTGTCCTAAGCGACCACTAGACAATCTGCAATATCGTATGCGAATACTGTTTATCACACGCTTTTCAGGATCTCTGAGAAAGAAGCTCGGGGAATCGTGGCACGCAAAAAGTCTCAATGCCGATTATAGCATACTGAAAATGAACTGTGTCACTGCGCATGTTTACGAATGTCAATCAGTCAATTATTCAAATGGCCGTTTACACGCACTCTTCGCTGGAAACCCGAACAACGTGTGATGTTGGCCGTGGTTGAGTCGAGACGATATGGACAACAACGTGGCTTATTTTTAGCGTAGCACGTGCAACTGTGGACAAAGCAGATCTCAGGGACAGAGGAGCGTCCGTGACTTTGCGGGTTTCCTTGATGATGTCAGGTTTTTACACTGCATTACGTACCAGGCAATCCGATGCATTTGACGTGCTTCCCCGTGTTTGTAAGGTAAGGCGAAATGGAAATACTGACCGACGAGGAGAAAAAAGCGTATTGTAAGTTCGAGGAAAAAGTCAGCATCGTGGCATGGCAATTGAGTGTTGACATGTAAGCGGTTCATGGTCGCATTTTGGATATTAGCTTATTAGCTTTCGTGTTCGGTAAAGTACCGCTATTTTTTAGCTATTTTTTCAGCGCACGGAATCCAGGCAGGCTTTTGAACAGGCCGCTAAAGAATAAAACATGCGTGGACCACTGGGAAAACCAGAAGAAAAAGAAGAGCCCAACTTTAACTGCAATACAATGGGAGTGACGATCCGCTTTTTACTTCGGTTAACGCATCGCAGCACGGCATTGAGCAGCGTGTGAAGGAAATACGCCTAGAAACAGGCATTTTCGGCTAAAACAAGTAATAACAATAATGAGAAACGTATTCTGATGGCAAGGCAATACAAGAAAAACGCATTTTTCTGCTCGCTTTAAGAGACGTCCAGCGCTGCGATGCCGGAGTCTCCTTGCTGAGCAGTCGCGTGGTTGGGCCTCATCTAATTACAGTGCCTGAACAAGGCCTGAACTGCATCTATGTCAGGGACAGTGTGCTGCGCAGAACGGCCCCTTCCTTCCCCGCGACCTAGTCGGCCCCCGGTCCGTGCGCCACCTCAGCCGGGATTCCTGCAGCGCAACCACGGCGACGGGCTCCGCCTAAAAACGGCCAAACCCCGCCGGCACCGAGAACCGTTCAAAACCGGCGTAACTCCACCGGCGGGACGCCGCCGTTGTATGACGTCAGCGCGGCGTGCGGTCTATAAATAGCCGGTCATCGCTGGAGAGCCTGCTTGGCAGACAACGCCGCCACGGAAGTGGTCGAAGGCGTGACGAGTACTCCTTCTTCCGTGAACCGGTCGCAGGAAGGCGATCACGTGCGCTGTGCATGGTGGACCCATCTGCGCGTCATTTAACCTTGGCTCGGACGGTCATGAATGTCTCATGAAGCCAGGAGTTGCACTGCGCCGTAATTCATGGTTTTTGGCAACTGTGGACCAGACTTAAGTCTACGGGAATAGCATCCCAGAAAGGACGCAGATGAAGTATGCGCCGGTGCCAAGGACTTGTGAAAAGCATTGTTGCTTTTGCAATTTACAGCCTGTCAGGAATTTTCGCACTTAAATTATACAAACACTGCAGTTATGCAACTACGTCATAATGGAGTGAAAATATTTAGAAAAATAAACATGTGTATTTTTGGTAATGAACGAAAATAATTTTTCAACAACACGTGGGAATGAAGGTTATGTAAACCAACTCACCTAGGTGAGGATTATTCGGTGGCGTTGTTTTCATAAATACCACCATTAACCCGGCACTGACTGGGGTATTGCGCCACCTTCCAGGTACGTGAGAGGAATTACCCTGTCTGTCTCCTGGACCAATGGTTAAGTGGTGACGATTCAAACGACACTCGATAGCCCGCCACGCAGAGATCCCGGATATCTCCTATTAATTCACCGCAAAAATACTAATGTCACTGGGAGTCACGTTCAAGCCCCAGAACTGTTTGTTTTATGGCAGTTTAAAAAAGCTGTCGTACAAAATGGTTGAAGCTAGCTACATGTAGAAACAACTCATTCCGGATGCCAAAAAAGTAACCTGTTGTGAATCTAGCTCACGAATTCAAACGAAGTCATCGCCTGACTTGGTTTTTATCCGTTTCCGATGTATAATTTCACCAGACGTTCACAAAGTGGCCTTTGTTTCTCGGTATCTGTAATACTCTGGTCGCTGGAGCCAGATTTATAACAAAGCAGGAGCAAAATCGACACCACGCAACGCCAGCCGGTGATCGTCGTTAGCATCACTTGAGTTCATTTACCTCTTGCGCGACCTGATGTTTGGTGTTTGTGACATCCCTGATGAACTTCTTGCAGAAGCTCAAACCACACCAGAAGAAAAATGCGGATTACGGAGTCATGACACCACCTGCAAACCTCATTTACAATTCGCCTTGTGATCATATGATCATATGATCATATGATCATCAGTCATATGATCTGACCTACGGTGATACTGTCGATTACTTTTGGTCCAAACGTGGCTGTGCTGTTCAGGTAAGGTGCTGAAAATTGCCACGAAAATAATGTTGTGGCATTCGCAAACGACAGATGCCAAAGTATCATTTTTACAGCATTCACCGCGCCTGTGGATCATTGGTGGAGCGCCGCAAGCAGTTTCCGGAAGTCCCCATAACCGTGCAATGCATGAGCACGGAACATCAACGGAACCCTGCGGCCCGGGCCAGGGTGGGTGTACACCTGCATTGTTTGCCAGTCGTCTCTGCGACGTGTACTCCAAGGACGCGCCACGGTGCATTCGGCAAGCAGCCTCCGGCATCTGATTCCAAATACCTTCACATGCGTAACAAAGCGGCACAGCGTGTTCTGCTTGCTTGTAGTCTGCCGGGAACGGCTTGCGATGGGAGTCTTTTTAATAATTAAACATTAAATATAAATAATAATAAATAATTAAATAACGATTTTTGGGTACGGCATGGGGAAAAAAACCAGAAAGACGGCAGATATCTCGTGCATTCGATAGCAGCTGAGTCATCGAAAATACAAGAGCAAACGTCCTTAGGAGTCTTTTCGCAAGCCTTCATTAATGGACACAAACTACAAGGTCATGTTACAAAGTCAGCGTGAAGACCGCTTCACACATGGAGGAGGAAGAAACGGGGCGTAAACGGAACGTCAACGCAGCGTGGCACAAAAAGTAAATTTCCGTTCGCTATCAGTCTTAAACGTCCTCTGTGACGCATGAGATGACCAGTGATTAAAAATAAAAAATAAAATATTCCTTGAATGTATCTCCTTTACACGCTCACGGAGCAAGTCAGCGATGTCATCTAGAACTATCACAGCCTTAGAGCCATGCCCATACATGGCTTTTTGTAGCCTTATGTCATCCGTTTCCTGTTCGATTCCCGGATTATCACATCCAGAAAACGTGTTCCATTTCCCACAGTCGTGAATACGGAGAAAGGTATCGAGCAAGAGAAAATACACATATTTACGGACTTTGAATAACCGTAAAGAATATTATTGACTCGTCAACCGTAAATAATATAATATTGATAACCGTAAATAATATTATGGCCAAGTTCCTACTCACGGCGTCTCTTAGCGTCCAGTCAGCACGTGAAAACACATAAAACCCAACTTGCATTATCTAAGCACAGCCCTCGCGTCCCCCTCCCCGACCCCGCGGTCAACAGCACCATTTAGTGGACGCAGCTCAGGGGCGCTCTAGTGCCTGCCGCCGTGAGGCGGCCCTCGTCACGTGCCGCGGCAGCCTGTTTCAGGCGGCAGCAGCTCGGTGCGAGGAGAGCCGCTGCGTGGCAATGAGAAGGACGCGCCGCAGGTGAAGGACGGCGGCGCCCCAGCGCCTCCCCGCATTGACGACACGCGGCGCGGTTGACGGGGCGGCGGAGACATGCAGCACGCGGTGCACGTTCACTGCATCGCGGCACCCATCAGCTGCTTATGCTGGGCCGGCCGAGAGCGACGAGGGTGGAGCGATGTGTTCGCAGCGGCGCAGACCGGCGACGAATATGGCTGCCAGGTGGATGGTCTGCTGTAGACGGTTAGGACGTCAGGCGGCAGTTCCACCCCAGACTGATGAGCAGTACTGGAGGTGGGGGAAGACATGGATCTGGACAAGGAGTTCAAGCTCGACAATGAACTCGCCCCTGACCAGTAGTCAGATCCACGTTCTGCGTACCAGGGGGCGTTTGAGCACGCCCCTCTAACTCGCGAACCATGCATCGGAAGAAAATGGAAGACACGTCACAGTAACGCCCTGGAAGAGTAGAACTCGAAACCAATAGCATTTTTGAAAATAACCCAAGTTTTAAAGAAACATACCTAAAAATTTCAAAATTTGGGATTTTTTGCTTCTTCATAGCTCATCAACTAATCCATGTTTTGCCCCAAATTATGCCTACACGATAACTAATAACACGCCAAATAATTCCTTTACAAATAAATTTACCTTTTTTGACCTTCAGCGCGAGGTCAGGTCAGGTCACGGCAAGGTTCCAAAATGGTACATTTGTAAAGTGTACGTCCTCTTTTTCTTCTTACTGTAAGAAGGTGCCGATGACATACCCAAGCACACTATAGATATCCAAGCACGATTTCAGGTTGAACCAAAAGGCAGCAGAGGTCAACTAACGTCAGATTTTCGAATGACAGGACGCGAAAAATTCAAAGTTTTAGGTTGGTCTACGTGACAAACGGAATATTTTTTAGGGTTCAGGAAGGGTCAATGGAGACCAAGTGAGATCATGTGAGGTTACCGACCGACGGTTTCCGACGTCATTTGATGCGCCTGCCGTGGAGAAGAATAAGTAAAGCGCACATGGCCATGAATAATTTTTTTTTTGATAGAACACGCTTGTCGCAATTTATCTCTAGCATTGTTTTCACACATTGCAGTTGACTCATTTAAGGCCAAAACCAACTCTGGTGCACTTGTTCAGGTCCAAAGGGGTCACTGACCTCGGATGACCTCTAGTGGCCTTGGTTTGCCCTACAGCGTGGGATAAGAATATTTTGGGCACTACATTGGAATTCAGCACCTGTGTAATTCTATAGAGCTGCAAATTACTAATTCTGGGCAAAAAGTTTGGGTTTGTAACAAGCGCACCCAAATTGGTCGGTCATGACCTGGGCCAAGATCACGTGTGCTCTAGTGACATGATGGTAGGGCATATGGGGAGTTATGCTGCTGATAGTGTCTGAACATCGCAATCCTGCAAAAATCCGTTCAAATTTAGACAAAGTCTCAAAAAAGCGGCTAAACTTCACCTGACCTCATTTCCTTGACCTAGAATTTTTAAAAAAAAATCTGAAACATGCAAATTGTACCTTCAGAAAGCACTATTGTTATTCGGCAATAGTACTTTCTGCTTCAGATGCTACATTTCACTTCAGCATCTATCACTGTGTGCAAAAATGCTTCTGCAACGCATTCAGGCCGACGCCTCCGCATGAACAAAGATTGACCTAGCATGACCTGGATCGGACTCCATGGGCAAAATACAATCACCCTGTGTACAGATAGACTCATAACTGATTCACAAACACTATGATATTCGTCTCGTTTCATCGTCATTTATTCTTTGGTGTTCATTTGTGCTTAAACTCAAAAGAACACCACTTTCTGCCGGTTTTTGACCTTTGACCCGGTCTGAAAAGTCATCCATTGATCTGAGACCTTAAGAAGAGATACCAGTCGCGAGGTCTCGTCACATGGAACACGCTGTTTTTTTTCCGCGATGCTCTAGAACGCACGGTGTGGAAATGGCCGGGGGATCGTGCCAACCCCCCACACGTTCGCGTTATGCAGAAGGCTCTATGCGGGCGAGGGTTAACATTTCGGGTCGGCGTCCAGATATACAGGGATATGCTTTATTAAGCCATATTCCGAAGTTTATGCTAGCCGAATATGCAGGTAACTACTTTTTACTGACAAGGGTCAAGAAGACTCTTCTGAGCAAGACATCGGAGTTGATTAAATTCACCAAAGCATTTCACCACCTTTGCCTGCATTTGATTGCTAAACCAAACGTACATGCTGCGCAGTACTGCCCATAAAACGACATCGATATACAACAAGCGATGACTTTGGTATTCATAGATGGACCTCGTGACCAGCGGCGGACCCAGAATTCCCTCAGCCGGTGTCCGACCGGGTTGTCCGTCTGTCCGTCTGTCTGTCTGGGCGTGGCCGGCAAGGGCCCGCCCGCTCACAGCGCGGTGTCGTCTCACGTCACGGAGCGGAGCGGCTGTCTGGCCCAGTTTTTCCCGGCAATCCCGCAACTTCCCGCGGCACGGTGCCCGCCCCCCCCCCCCCTTCTGGCACGGTCGGCGCAGTAAAACACACGTCACAGAGGGCCCTTGGTGTGTCACAGATCGGCCCCCGGTCGATCGCCGCCGTGACGTCACGGCCGTGACCCGCTCCGTGGCGCCGCGCGGATGCCGTGACGCTTCCCGGAGCCGGCTGGCCGGCGGCCAGGCGCTGCTCCTGGTTCTCCGGCAGCCCGGCGCCGGCCGAGCTGCGGGGGTGAGCACAAGGTCCCCGGCCGTCACCCTCCCACCCACGACCCCTGCCTTCACCGCCGTCCACCCCACGTCACCGAGGCATGTTTTTGTCCTCCGGCGGTGTGTGCACTTTGGTACTTCCGTTATGTCTTCCGAAAGACAAAAGGCAGAGGCTCCACGCGTGCAGTACTCTCACATGTATAACACAGCCACATTTCGACCAAAAATTTACTGACAAGATCTTCATAGGTCAGGTCGTATGGCGTCATCAACTGAAACGCGTTCAGCCGAGTCACAGAGATATATTTAGGTACTGTTGGAATTCTATGGTCTGCCTTTTCCGTTTGACAAAACTTTCAAGAAGCACCTTGGTGATGACACAAAAACCAGACATCAGGTCGCGCGGGTCAGCAGTGCTCTTAAACGAGGTCAACGATGTATATTCGTTATTTCCGAGCTTTCCCTAGAATCGCTTACAAGTTTCGTGCAACAGGTAAAGGGTCATGTCAAGATCTAATTTGACCTCGTGACAGGGGTGTCGATTTCTGTAAACGACTGGGAGGCCGAGCCGAGGGCCCACAACGTAACTTTCCCAAAACGTGGGTTCCTAAACGGATTTAGCGCACTTTATTTTGATCAACAGAAATTCATAAGTTTTTTGCAACTGTTTATCAAATGAAAAACTCATTTATTCCCATGTAAACAGGAATATATATGGGTAGGACATAGATTGACAGATACATCGCTTTAGACTTTATTTATTACTTCCTGCCTATCTCCTATCTATTGCACCCGTTCTTTTTGTTGTTTTCACACATTTCCCTTTAACCCGCGCAGTGGAAAGGGGTTTCGCACTAACGCGCACTGGAAGGGGGTCTAAAAGTCTCCCCCTCCGATCACAGCCAGGGAAAGAGCTGGAGACATGAAGTTTTATGGACAGGGTAGGGCTATAGCGGTTTACATTGTGGGCAATTTCCATGACCCTAGGTCGATATCGTGAAGGTCAAATGGCATGGGAAAGGTCAACTTTTGACATTTTCTCTGCCAGTACAGGCCATTTCGTACAACTTTTCGGACGAAACGGGAAAAGGGTGTTTGTTTGGCCGTTAAAACGTGGAATACGACAACTTCCATTACTTGGGCGTCTTCACAGAGGAGTTTGGGTCGAGGTCATGTCAGGTCATTGACCTATGGCGTCATTTTTCATCTTTTTCAGATCAGATTTCGAACAACACGAGACAGTTTGAGAGCAAATGACAGCGCAACATGTATCTTTTGGCGTATTTTCAGTGAAGGTAGCTAACATCGGTACATTTGGTCACTTTCAGTGTTTATGTTTATGTGTTTATGTATATGTGTATATGTATATACATGTGCGTATCAATGTGCCAAACGTGTTATAGTAAGGTCTTTGCATGCATATTTCATACAAATCGACATATTGCAAATCAAATCTGGACCAGGCCACAAAAAAGTTGCCCTTGACCTTTGATGACTGACCGGAAATGACCCTGGTATATATGTGTGCGTATCCATGTGCGCACGCGTGATTTTATTAGGGACTTTGAATGCATATTTCATACAAATTGACATGTCGCAGAACAAATCTGGGCCAGGTCACAAGATATTTGACCTTGATCTTGAATGACCTTGACCTTCACTGGCCTTGGTATATGTAAGCGTATCAGTGTGCGCGCAAGTGTTTTTTTTAGGGTCTTTGAATGCATATTTCATGCAAACTGGCATGTTGCGAAGCAAATCCGGATCAGATCACAAACTGTTTGACCTTGACCTTGGATGACCTTGAGCCTTATTGACCTTGTCTGTGGTCTTGGTACATCCAACACGCATGCCCGAATGACATCGTCTGATTATGTTCAAACGGTAATCTTAAGTAGAACGCTAGGTCTTTCACAAAGTTCCCCTTTCTCAGCGACAACCGTGGTTTTCCTTGAAACTTCAAAAATTTCTGGCTGATCTCCCACTTTTCTGCGTCATTCGACGAGTTACTCAATTGCCATAAATGCCAAGAAGTAGCAGCAGCCAGCTCCGATCCGTTCTCGAGATATTTAAGAAAAAGAGGTGGGAGGCACAAAAAGACCCCCTTCCAGTGTGCGTGTTAAAACCGGCGGAAAATATTGGGGGGCCCAAACCAACATTTGGCAGGCCCAACATTGGGTGGGCCCAAATCAACACTGATTGGACCAGAGTCCACTCAAAAGAATACAAATCGACACCCCTGCCTTGTGACCTAAATTGACTGCGGGCCACTTTTTGAAAATAGTGTTTTTCGCGCAAAATGAATTCATTTGGCACCATGTCAAGGTACTCATACTCATTTCCTTTTTAAAACGGTGAAAATGTACAATAAGACACGCCACACTACGCTCTCAGGCTTCCAAAAGTTGTACCCGAGAACATCGCCAAGTTTTTCAGAGATGGGTGACAGTCATTATAGTTCATCGTCACGCCATAACTGCCAATTATGCGTGAAGCGCGGGCATCGACTTATCGGCGACAATAGCGTTCCTGACGGCCGGGACAAGAAGTTCTAGTCTGCGTGAAATTTTGCTATTAACTAAAGTTATCTTTAGTTAATTTTGCTATTTATAACTAAAGATAACAAAAATCTGTAATCCATGCCTGAAATGCCTCCAATAATTTGTATGTAAAATTCGAGCCGGAAATCGATCCCTGAGAGACGACTGTCACAGCGAAATCTCAAAATCCCGATTTGCTTATTGCCACGTTACTAGGAGAGACAAATTTGAAAACGCAAGGCTGCCACCTTACAGAAGCACTGAGTCTTCGGACAAGTCATTTACTAGGAATGTTTTTGGTTTAAAAATGGACCCGGGATTTGGCTCCTCAACATAACATGAAAAAATTCGGGAATTTCGCATTGTTTATCATAATACCGCGAAAACAAGCGAAAAATCTGAGGACGCAGGGCTACTTCCTGATAGTGTTATTGATTCTGCGGAAATCGAGCTCCACTCGAATGCTTTTACCGCAAAATTCGATCCGGGATTTTGAGCCCTAAGACAGCATTGCCGAGTGGGCCTCCTGGCATTTCGTGCTGCTGAATGCAATGACGATTCACAAATAAAACGAAAATGCGGAGAGAGGCTACGTCCGGTCGCGCCAGATAAAATTCAAAACGAGCCACTCAACTCTTGCAAAATGTATCGCTGTGCCCGAGGAATTCATGTGTAACATAACGTTTGTACGTTTGTAGTTCCCCGAGGTTGCACTTGACACTGATAGTGGTACTTACTGAAAAAGCCTTTAAACAATGATATCTCCGTGTCCGGCTTTTCTCGGATTATATCCGGAGTGCACTGGCAATATTAAGCCTGCATGGTTATCAGGTTTGTACTTGATTTCAATGGTTAATGCTTCATAAAATTGCAAATAATAGGTTATTTCGTGATGCAAACGAGAATAGGTGTTTTATGTGTGAACAGTAAGATTTTGACCGAGCGCTTACTTCGAGGGAAAATAATCGTAGCAGTGGTTGCATGGCTTTTCAAATGCAATTCTGATAAGTATTACTTACGATTTCAGCCGGAAAAACCTGAAACACACATTATTTCCCCCGAAACAGATTGCGTCGTCACTGGTATGTTAACCGCCCGACCCTCGCGTAGGGATTTTTGACGTTTCTGCGTTAAATAGTTTCTTTACGTGAGATCTCGACGCTGATTGGTCGTCGGTCGGACTCAAGGTCCAATCAAGAGTAATAAAAAAGTTTGGGGAAATAGCTAATGCGATATAAATTATCTTTAAAATAAAAAGTTAACCGTTGTAATAATAATAATAATAATAATAATAATAATAAGCAATAATAATAAAAAAATCAAAATATTTCAAAGATGGCAAAGTGTAGTTGCAATTTGAAAAATACAAAAAAATAAAAAGTAGTGAAATAAAATATCTGAAAAAGAAATCACGGAACAAAACTGGAAAATATTAGGAAGTGAAATAAAACAATAAATCAAAATTTACCCTAGCCTGACATAGTAACCAAACCTTACCGAACCTAACCTAACCTAACCTAACATAACCTAACCTAGCCTGGCCTAACCTAACCTAACCTAACCTAACCTAACCCAACCTAACCCAACCTAAACTAACCTTATCTAACCTAGCCCAGCACAAGAAATCACGGAATAAAACTGGAAAATATTAGGAAGTAAAATAACACAATAAATAAAAATTTACCCTAGCCTAACATAGTAACCTAACCTAACCTAACCTAACCTAACCTAGCCCAGCACAACCCATCCTAGCAACCTAATGTAACGAGTATTAAATGCCATAATGTAATAATACTGATATCAAATATCCCAACAATTATCTAATACAATAATATAACGGCGTAATAATTCAGCAGTTCCTCCAAGTTTAGTTTGTGGCAACAGAATAGAATTTTCATATGTATGACGTCATTAATCGCTCGAAGATGCATGCAGGGTCTACACATCCTTGATGTCAATAACCTTAACCTTGGCGGCACTACATTTTCCGCCGCGGAATAATGTTGTTCTCCGCCAGTCGACTGCAGCACGGTATTACTGCGTGGTACGTTCTCGTTACGATTTTGTTGCTATTTTTTAGAAAATCAAGTAGTGGAAAGTACGGTTAGAAACAGGATGATACATTCTTTACATTGGTGGCAATTATACAAAGGATTGTTTGCGATTTCGTCGGGCAGAAAGTTACCTTTAGCTGTTTTATGTATTGAGCTTACTTTAATTTAAATACAGCTTTAAGGTGTATGATCAGATTTCATTAACCCAGACACCAAGATGCACACGGTCATGTCACCTTAGTTCCGACATTGTCGCATTTCGCATTCACGCCAACCATGGCATGCCTTTCCTTCTCCAACTTCAAGTGTCGGCCCGGAGCCCGAGCCGAACGGTCCCCTCCCGGATGCCAGGGGTGGATCCAGGATTTGGAAACGGAGCGCGTTGTTGATATTTGACCTTGACCACTGCATTTAAGCTGGATATGCGTAACATATTTTTCACATTTCTCAGCTTTCTACATTTTTGAAACATCTATATCCGTCCACCGACTCCTAAGGATGGCAATCAACGTGAGACTGACAAGGGGGTAACACACTGTTGTCTTTAATTGTAATGACACGTTGTCCAGTCCTACTTTTTGCCAATTCAGATCGGAGATTCCCGACAAGGACGTTTTCGGTGACAGCATCGCGAATTTGAAACGCGATTTGCAACAATAAAAACTAAAATGGGAAACTCCCCTCGATTTAAAAAATGAGAATTCTTTACGAAAGGTTTCAATTGGAATCACTGGCCACACCTTCCAAATTTCACGTTGATGGTAGGTTTCAAGGTCAAATTAAAAAACAAAAGACATTTTGGAAAATTCGAACGGCAAAATTTGCAGCATTTCGTTCTCATCACAACGTTACCCACTTTTTGAAAATGTCTTTATCGGCTACTGAAATAATACACATTATTTTACCAAGGGTTTGGCCAAAAATCATCAAATCTCAAGATGTTAAATTGCTCTGGCACAAAGACCAACAGTCCCACCGAGCTAAGAAATGAAAATATGAAATCTCAGCCCCAGATTACCCACCGGTCCAAATTTCATCGAAGTTTGGGACTATGGTGGGTTAATTTTGGCAGGTGCCTGGTCGATTTGTCCTGGAACGCCCCCATGCCTGTATCCGCCATTGCACACGGCCCCGGAAATCCCCGGAACTATAAACAAACCCGTCTTGGGCGCGCGGGCGCTCGGTGACTGTGCTTCAATGGGCTCCCGTCCGGAATCAAATGTACGTTTTCAGGCTAGTTTGTGTTTTGGCATCAGGCCTTACTTTGGGTACAGAATACTTATCAGGAGTGCCACGGATGTTAAATTTAAGTTAATAGAAGTCATATCTTTCCAACACCGGATTAGCAACGGTCATTTTAAGGTTCTACCACCTGACCATTTAGTTCATTTTCTGAGACAAATTTGCTCTCGGCGGTCATCGTTTTGGTCATGTAAAACAAAGGGGAAGCCATCGTTCATGTCTAAATCAGCTTGAGACACTCCATACCATAGAGAAAAATGGAACATAACGGACTTTTCAGTATTTGACGATGGGGCTAGACTAAGCTTCCTAGGATCCCAGGATACGGAGCTGTGAATGAGCGTCAAGGTACAAGGTATCCTGATACCACGTTTTGAACACTGCGGCGTTTGTTATTATTCTGAAGCGATCTGCATACCTTGTCCATTTTATGTCTTTGGCCGGCCAGAAAGGTTTTGCTCATTTGCAAAAAGGGATTCATCGTGAGTATTGGCGTTTGATTCGCTGTAATCCGTGTAGTTGTCTCTGGACAGACGACAGGGGATGGGCAAAAATATGTCCCTCTCGGCTACCGTGGGCGGAAGAAAAACCTTCACTGACGCAGGCCGGCTGCAACACGTAGGATTCACAGCGATGTCATGTTTAGTCTGCGGTCCAATGATGACACCGTCCTGCAGCAGTGGTCATACGTTGTCAGAAAATGATACTGACGGATTCACGGCTTGTTTCGATCTGCTGAAATTAAAGTCTGTTGCAGTCAGTCGCAGCCATTTCGCCAAGAGAATCCTGCGCTGAAACAAACTGAAGTACCCAAGACGAAGCACATGAAGTGCCCACGAGCGGACAAAATCGCACCAAAGGCTGTACCGGTGAGCGTTGCATCCAGTCTCGATGCGGACGCCCGCCCCACGCCAACGAAACGCCACAGAACGAAGAAAGAACGAACGAAGAGCACCCGTCCTAGATCGGGCGCGCGTAAGATGTACCGCTTCCGATTCTCCGCGAAAAAGTGATATCACCGGGCTTGCGGCTCTGTTCTGCACAGCAACGTCGCGTGCCGTGAAGCGAGGACCACGTCATATGGTAGAGTGGATGACGCATGGCTTGCCATGCTACCAGGCGTGAGGAAATGGACTCAAAATACTGCGCTATCACAACTTAACACGTGCGCTATTAAGCATCATGTTGAGTGGTAGGTCTCAGATCGGAGGCAAGCATGACGCAGCAAACTCAAAAATAAGCACGGCCCACATGGTGCGACAATATTTTGGCTGAATGCAGTGCATCGAATGCACTGGGCGCCACATATGGACACGGTAAACCGCTGTTCAAGTGCGGTCTTCAAAAAAATTGGGCCAGTCCCTGTTCGGAACTCCACGTAAAAATTTCCAACCTCGCGTTTCAAGGACGATGTAGCGCTACGCCGTGACTCAATAAGTCACGCGTCAGATGAACAAGTGAGGACCAGATATGATCAAAGCCCTAAAGATCCAAGCCAGAATGGCTATATTTAGCATGAGTGCATGAAGTAAAGTTCCGCCTTGCAGTGGTGTTCATTGGTAGCATGAGGCGTCACCATCTGACTACAATGTAGCAGTGTCTGCCGCTATGTCAAATAGAACGGCGCCCCTAGTAGTCCTTGGAGCAGAACCCACACCGAGGTGGATTTTTCTGATGTTGAGCCACACCGCACAAGTAAGAGGTAAAGCGTCACGTTATCGTTTGTCAAAGCCGTGAAGTGAGTACCCCACTCGAAGACTGAATATATATGCTCTTGTAATAGCTCCACACGTACCCCTTTTAGCTAACAACATACACAGCAATCAGGCGCCGCAAAACAGAAGAGCCAGGAATGAACAGAATGAACCAGCATGTCATTACGAGCCAACGAGGCAGCCGGCGGGTGGCCAGCGCGCCAGGCAACCGGGGATGGGAAAGACGACACATTCGCCAGATCTCACGGTCACGCGAAGATGACTACAAAAATGGGGCTCGGGCAGCTTCGCGAGAACTCGCTGTATGTGGGTCGCCGGAATCGGCCAGCTCTGGTGCTTAGTAGGCCCTGTGACGGGTTACATGCCGCTTCAGCCGCCATGAACTGCTCGGCCCACGAAGATCACATGGACCTTGCTTTTCCGACGGATCGGTGGAATTAATGCGGTGATTTGTTGTTTTTTATGTTCTACGACTTGGGCAATCAGCCACAGGGAGGCTCCTATCGTCCAGACAGAAAAACGAAGTCTTCCAGCGCGTGCCGGTGGCTTTGTCTCGACGACGGCTGACAATTGCGAAGCTGTTTGGGTGCTAGCCGCAGCGTAAAGCTTTCATCTTTTGCAAGAAATTGGCGCAGTTATGCTTCACGTCCTTCAGCTTTCCGTTGCTCTTGACGTTGCCAGTTTTTTCAAAGAAACCATCAAGGGAAACCTGTCGTTGGAGAACATAAACCAAACAACCAGCGTCTTTCCACATGCGCTCATTATCGCTGTAACTAAAGGACTGAATATCAGCAAACTCATGAATGATTCTGCTGGTCTCGCCGACCGTCGTGTTGTTCTAATCGTTTTTATATCCATAAAAATACATCTCCCTATAGTTTTCTGCGGTCATGGTTTCCGAAGCATGCTAACGTCAGCGAAACGGTTGTCAGAACATGATGTTCACCTGAGGCGAAATCTCAATAACGTTTGTTTCTTGCGCCAGGAAACAAAAAAAGTTCTTGTTTTTGACGTTTCTGACGTTTACCTTTGAGTCTGACCATTCACCTTTGACCATACCTTTACATTTTGCCATTTACCATTACATGTTTTTGACCACGCCTGATGGTAAATGGTCGTGCATGGAGACTGGATTAAAATGCCTAATCTAACCAGAGTTGGCGTCATCAGGTCTCTCAGAACGAATCCTCCCAACGTCCCGGCGCTAACCAGGTCTACCAGAGCAACGAATAAACCCACTGTTTAGCCTGGATCTGTGGCCTCGAGAACGCGCGTTTTTCATCAGTCTCAGCCGGCGGGTATTGTAGCCTGATCCCACCAGCGGGTGGGTGTCGAGCCTTACAGCCCCCGCCACCGCTGAGCTGTCGCACGGGACCCGAACAGGCGACAGCTCACCTGACTGATGTCTGGCCACCGTGACTGTCCCCTTCAGGAAACTGGCGAACCGCGACTAGGCACGGACAATAAGAAGTTTCGGCGAAAATTCACCATAAGTCTGTTTTCCCGTGTTTGGCAAGTTTGAATGTAACGTGTGAAATCGTAGTGTGAGAGTGATACAGTGCTTATGCATGCACTGATTAGCAGATGAACGTTGTACGTTTTTGAAAAACTCTTTTACGTGATCACACCGCGGTTCGTAAACAGAGGCAGTCACGTCGGTTTTAGTCACATCTTGTTGAGGGTCAGAACATCCCTTTGAGGTGAAAAGAAGGTTGAAAAGCTGCTCTGGAAAACGAAACGCTCTAAAAGTACAGCGATATTATCATATCCGCGTGATGTCCGACAAAAGTCGCCGAATAAAAGTCCAAAACGGGGAAAAGAATGCTGCATGCCTTGCCTATGCCGTTTCCAGTACACGATCCGCCCTCCTGGACAAAAGCTCTCAAGTTCCATTTCGAGTTCGGCCTCCAAGGAAATTTGGCTTTTTGAATTACGGGGCCAGAGGTGACCGTGTTAGATTATCTTGATTCCGAGCACCTTCAAACATCCCAATGATGCTGTTCGTCATCCCGCGGGGTCAGAATGGACTCGTAAGCATCGCCGTCCCGCCAACCTGATTGCAAATGGAATTTTAATTACGGCAATATAGCCACATCTATGGGCGTAGGAAGAGAAGGAACGACTCCCACCTTTTGGAAATTTATCCTTAGCCCCACGGGGAAAATGTCTCTGGCCCCCCACTTTTCTGGATGTTCCTACATTCCTGTCCACTTCGCTTTTGAAAGTACGAATTCCAGGTTCTTGCAGTCATCAGAGTCTCTCCTATTCTTTCTCTTCCATCCCTTACAGCCCCTCTTTCCATTTGCCGCCGTTTCTTGGCCTCTGTGTAAGGTCCTACTCAGTCTCTCTGACGTCACGCTTCCGACTGTCCTCTGCCTGGACAGTGACCGATCGTGCGGCTCCCGCTCTCGGTAGCGGCAGGAAGTGGCGTGCTGCACCTCCCTGCTTTGCACCGCGCAGCGCAGGAAACAGCGGTCCAGCGGTCCATCCCAGTGCTCATTTCCGGGAACTGAACGCCTCCGGTGCAGCGATGAGTTTCCTGCGCCGGAGGCGTTTGCTGGGCGAGGCTGGGATGGGACGCGGGAGAAGGACGGGCCTGGGTCAGAGGGATAAAGCAACGTCTCCGAGAGGAGAGCAAAAACATCTGTGCTCTCCAGAAGGATTGGTTTTACCTGGCAATTTCGTAGACTTAACTGCATCTCTGTGTTAACAAATGGGTTGCCAAGGTAAACAGGCAACTTATCCCGGAGGGCGGAGTAGCTGAACGCCATTTGGCGATTGCAATGAAATGGGCGGCACGCATTGTCTCGCCAGAAGGAACCCATAGTATTTATCAGAGGACTTACTGACCCTTTTTGAGACACGGCACTTGACCCTTGGACTTGACGCAAGACTGGATGTTTGAGCCCATGAGGCTATGCGTCCTAACTCACAAGCAAAGAAACACAATATTTCCTCGCTGTTCATCAACCGAAAACTGCCAGAATGCGTCGTCGATGTCCTACAACTAACTGACGCCTGACTGGGTTTGACTCTAGAGCTGATTGGCCAAAGCGCATGGCCATCCCACCCTGCAGTCATCGAAACCAGACACCGAGAAACATGCTAATAAATGTCCAGCCAAGCTCTGCGAAACATGCTGCTCACGCGATGCCCTTTGTGTGACTTTCAGACTGCGAGGACGAAGCTCTGCGCAGCAAACCAAAGGTCTTCTGCCGAAACTTACTGTCTCAAAGGCGTTTGGCACTCAACATAAGACGCATCACTCCTCATCGCATGCGTCAAGAACTTCTTGTCTTATCGTCACTTGCAGAGTACACATAAACGGGTAGAGCATTGCCTCATAATGTGTGGTTATTTGTTTGTTTGTTTTTTATTTTGCTTTGCCAGTCAGAAATATGAGATGACGGT
Source organism: Capitulum mitella (assembly GCA_030062745.1). Lineage (NCBI taxonomy): Eukaryota > Metazoa > Arthropoda > Thecostraca > Pollicipedomorpha > Pollicipedidae > Capitulum > Capitulum mitella. The sequence continues at coordinate 19,008,137 of CP099853.1, read as the reverse complement.
GAGCATATCCAAACAGCTCACCCTGATATTTTTTTACACAATAAAGTTATTCTTTAACACAAGCAAATTAGTCCGCGCGGGGCTAATTACCCCCCCCCCCTGAAGTTTTCGGAATATGTCCCAAACGGTGCGGCGCAACCGCACCATATTTGTCACAGCCGTACAAAATTGAAAAGCGGATCTTTTGGTGTAAGGAATGTCAAGGTCTTTCAGCATCATCAAGTCAGAGCGAGACAAAGTCAAATCATAGTTTTCAGAAATGATCATTTTTGGGTAAACTTCAAACTGCTGCTACTGCTGGATGACGGCAGGTCGCTATGTGAAATACATTTTCACGATTTATACTTTTTCGAGGTCACTTTAAGTCAGTGACCTAGGATGACCTCAGATGACCTTGACTGATTCTGGTGGCAGAAATTTGAACTGTGATGTATTATTGGATGCTAAATTCGAATTCAGCACCAGAATTTACCAAAAGATACCACAAACAGGATATACGAAACTTCGTGAAATTATAGCCATATGCTTAACTAGTGTTAAAGCAACAATTCAAGTATAAGTACTGACCCAAGCACTTCAAATTATATGCCATTTTTTGTAGTTTTTTATGGCCTAAAAAATGGCTCATACTTTTTGGTATTCTGACGAACGGTTTTCGCGTTACAGGCGAAAGTCTGCGAGCTTTGTGTGACCAATTTGACCAATTTTAACCATCGTTAACCCCATTTGACAATGAAAGTCACATTCCATTAACATCAGACTTCTACACATGAGCGTTCCTTTACAGTTGCATCTGCGCTGCGACTTTGGTGGATCTAGCCCCGTTAGTTTTCGAGATCTTAATGGGGGATCAAATTGGTTCCCGCCCGAACGCGTTGTATTTGACAGGCCACCCGTGCAAGTGTTAAAACTCAAGTATCGTTTCCAGAATTTACTTTAAGTGAGCCGAAAAAAGTGTCTCTGTGTTCCATAGATGTGAAAACGAGGCTGGGACAAAACTTTTTATGTTTTTCGATAGGACTGCGCCCATGCAATATTTGATTACGCCCCCCCCCCCCCCGCCACACACTGACAGATTTTACCACTGAAATGTTAAAATGAAACTAGGAAATTTTAGACTTAAAAAATAATCACGCAAGCGGAGCTTCAGCCCCATGATAAACTGGTCAACTTCTTTTTTAAACATACTTTAAGCCAAATAAGACCAACGTAATCGCCTTTCAAGAAAACTGCGGCACTTGCGAGATCGGCGCCAAACCATACAAACAGTTTCTCAGATACAAACAGTTTCGTGTGGGAACGTGGGAGTCACTCGGCTGAACTGGTTAATATACGCAAAACCTCTGGCGTTTTGAGAGATTCTGAGTTATCAGTTTTCAACAGCTGTATGACTGATTACCTTGTAACGACTGCGTGCGCATGGCGAACGAGGTCTGCTTCGTTGATTCTTGCGTCATTACTTTCCTTGATATCTTTATTATTACAAAAAGGGTATTTACCGATCTATTTCAGTATCTTGCATCGGAACAAAATACTAGTTTAAACGTCACGTGGATCCATGGTATTGTTTGATTAACAATTCGAAGCGGTTACCGAGTGGTTGCAAAACAGACGTGGAAAAGGTCTAAGAGCGGAAGCTTTGTTCCTGGAGTAGTTGCGTGGAAGAAAGAACTAGTAAGCTACGCATTGCAGGCGAAAAAGAAAGTTTATCGAGTTAAGCGGTCTTCTGGTAAGAACTTCATGAATAGGTGGCCAGCGCTTGCGACGTTAGTAGTTCAGGGCATGACCCCAGAAAGCGTCATGGCCGGGCCAGCCACCAGTGAAGTATGCATGCAGTATGCATGCATCAGATACTGTGCTGGTTTGTCGGTCTCAGAATCGTGCTGGCAATGGTGGCCGTGAGCGGACAAACACGGACCGCTGCGGCTGGAGCGTCGACCTCGGGAAAAGCGAAGAAGTGCGAGGTTGGCTGCGGACACGGGAAAGCAAATGAGACGCAGGCCGGAACTTTCGAGCTTTTTTGAGGGGAGGCTGCCCCCTAATGTTCTATTTTCCCGCATGTCCATGGCAGATTACCCCCCGGTGTTCATGGATGAAAAATTCATGGATGAAAGCGCAGGGCGCCCCTTTTCCTCTCCTCGGCACTTTTGGACCCAGGATTTTTGAAATGCCAAAAAATTGGAAAAAAATATTCTGACTTCAACATACAGCTGCTTCATTCCAAGGATTTTCCGTCATTGGAGACGGGCGTGTTTGGTGGTCTCAGTTCCCCCCCGTGAAAAACAGAAAGTTCCGCCCCTCGAACCAGGTCCTGCCTAGGCAGCCCAACGTCGAAGCTGCGCCATCCAAAACATTAACGTGCCTACCCTCTGTGCATTGGCGTTGCCAGGATTTCGCCAGGAAGAGAACTAGGACAAATTCCCCTGAAAATTCCAAGAACGCTTCGGATTTCGGCCACTTTATTTTCCAGCTGCGCAATTTTTTGTTTGTTTCCACCTTTGGTGCGTAAAAAGCTCTTACATTTTCCACTGTCCATGGTTCTTGTCCCATCCCATGGGTACGTCCACATCTCTTTGAGAAAGAGACCCGTCATTTTGCAACGCTTTTTGCGGATTCGCGTCACCTCTGTGACCGAAAAATGGCAATGGGACGCCCGGGCGGTCAAGGGCCAGAAGTAAAGAACTCTGTCCGGAAAACAAATGACGTCACAGACTGACGGAGGTGGTTTGCCCAGAGTCGACCGGCATCTCCCGTGGAGACTCTCCGCGGGCAGGTCTGCGGTAACCCCTGTAAACAAACGCCAGTCTGCAGCCCGCGTCTGCAGCACACTGCAGCACACTCGTGGGGCTGGCCCGCGACGTAACTGTTGGGTGAATAAACTAGAAATTTCCCCCGCAAGTTTCGGCCGGCCAACGCGCGGCATCGGTGTAAACATGTGCAAGGAGCGACGATTAGTTGCGCGTCACCAACTGCGGGCTGCCCGTCCAGCAATGTCAACAATTTGCAGACGACATTGCTAGTCATGACTCATGACAGCCTGGAAAAGTGCTCGGGAGAGGCGCAGATATTCATTTTGCGGACACATAAATCGCCACATTTCTTCACCTTAGTGTTCAGAATGGGTTATACGGCGACAAATCGCCAACATGTCATTCTGAAGAGGCAGTAAGGTCGTTTAATATGAAATATTGCGCGTAGGATGTGACGTTCTTTGCGACTGCTGATGTTTCCTTTCTTAGTTTGCTTACAGCTGCAGCTTTGATGGGGGGAAATATCAGGGTAGTTAGATGCGACAAGTCGCGTGCTGTCGTGTAATAATCCAATTAGCTATCGTCTGTGTGCCCTGTTATTTTGCACTGTATGTCCAAGTTAGTCACGGTAACGTACCATTGTCGATCATTGGTTGTGAAAGAATGTGGAAAAGCACTTGGACAAAGCGCCATATTTCATAAAACACAGTTTGTCGCTCTAAAATTACGAAACACGATGAAAGGTCTCCGTAATGGCACTCCAAAAGCCGCTACAACGACCGACGGCTAGCCAGTTGGCTCTGTATGTGGATTTGGGTTCCCACCAGACGGTTGGAACACCCACTTCCGACAGAACACGCCCCCCATTTTCCAGACGGGCCGAGCACGCCACAGGCCGCTCAGGCAGGTGACGCCTCGTCCCGTGTCGGCTGACACGGCGGCAGAGCGGTCCCGTGACGGCTGACACAGCGGCAGAACAGTGCCGTGTCGGCTGACGCGGCGCCAGAACAGGCCCGTGTCAGCTGACACAGCGGCAGAACAGTCCCGTGTCGACTGACACGGCGGCAGGGCGGTCCCATGTCGGCTACGCGGTGGCAGAGCGGTCCCGTGACGGCTGACACAGCGGCAGAACAGTGCCGTGTCGGTTGACGCGGCGCCAGAACAGGCCCGTGCCAGCTGACACAGCGGCAGAACAGTCCCGTGTCGACTGACACGGCGGCAGAGCGTGGTCGCGGGATGAAGCCGGGGAGGATGTTCGGGCGGCTGCGGCGCTCCGACGGCAGAACAGCACACCGCCGTCCGGTCCGGCGCGCTACACCCCGGGGCCGCCCCGACGGTCGGGATTTACGCCTGCTGACGGCAGCTCGAGCTCAGCCGGACTCACAGGACGCGGCGACGTCTCTGGAGCGAACAGGGGCGGAATGCCGTCTGTGAGGCGCCGACAAGCGTGTCGTTCGGCCGTCTGTGGTCCTTAACCCTATTCCCGGAGGGCTATATGACGGTATGGTATGGTCGATTCCCGACAGGGGGGGGGGGCGGATTCGGCCCCTCAAATCCCGAGAACTACAAATCCGATTTCATCGCAACAAACGGCAATCGATTTGCCATGACGTGAACTACATTTTTATAAAAATAAATTTTCAAAATTTTCAAATGAGTGAATACAGGGGAGCAAAAATGCCAAAATTAGGGGTATTTTTGGACTTTGTATAACTCCGTTGTTTATGAACCGATTTCGATGAAACTGGCATGAATCGAGAGATTATGGATAGGAATTTTTCCATTGGTACACACATCTCAAATTTTGAGAAAATTCATGGGCGTTCACAAGGTTTCAAAAATAGGAGGATTAGTTTTCCAACACCTGAATGAACAGAAAAGGCAAAAACACTTTTTTTGGCTTCTGCTGGTCATGTTATGCTAAAGAAGTACAAATCGCATCACAATGTTTGTATAATGTTAGCATAGGCAGTGCCAGGGACATGAAAAAGGGGGAACTGTCATCGTCATATGCTCCTCAGATCAACTTGTGACCTTTGACCTTAAATGACCTCCAGTGACCGTAGGGTCACTTGGAATGATCTCGTGCGCATTTAATATTATCTGTAAACGTTCGCAATCATTTGAATTCATTCTATTTCAAGAATTCCATTTTATGGCCATTGCGATATAGGATACGCGCACTGACATTTTAGGTCATAGCTCCGTGACCTGACCTGATATCGAGCTGAAACCTCGTACACAAGTAGAGGGCACCTCTCTACGTCATATTTATTCCGGGTTTGACATTTGAAAAAAGACAGCGCCGAAATTATTGCAATAAAACCAAATTTTGACTTTTGACTTTGACCTGACCTTGTAAAGTGACCTCAGATGAACAAAATTATATCTGCACATTGCCCAACTATTTAGCTATACATCCATAAAAAGTTTTAAGTTCTATCTTAAAAACGCCGTTTTTGGCAGACATTTTCCTTTTACCCTCAACATGGCCAAAATTGGTCTGAGGTGGCTCCCAAAAACGTTGTCTGGCTCCGCCTCTGAAGAAAAAAATCTTGAAATTTTGTCACGGCATGTAGAAAAAATAGCTAGGGAAAAGTCACCACGTTTCGTGAGGCTGCATTAAAAAGTCTGGAATTGGCAAGCAAAAAACCCGAGGGTGGGGCGGATTCAGCCCCCTCCTGCCGGGAATAGGGTTAAAACACTGAAGCGCACTTGATTAGAGAAATAGGGTAACCCCCAATGAACAGACGCCAGTCTGCAGCCCACGTCTGCAGCACGCTGCAACACACCAATGGACCTAAGCCTGAGACATAGTTGCGAGATGAACATACTTACCTAAAAAAAACAATCCTCCTTCATCAACAAACGGTACGAAACTGAGTATCCAGTATGTCATCCAGTATGCTTAATGTACGGTGCCTGCCATGTACGAGTGTATGCCTACCATCACTCGAAAAATGAAAAATGCAGGACGTACCTAGGAAAGATACGCTAGACCCTACGCCAAGCTCAGTGTCCTCATTGGCTCTAAGGTAACAGGCTTATTGAAGCCGCGAGTTATGGGGGAGACGTTTCCGCCTGGTTTCAACCTCCCGCAGGAAGATGCTTCCGGCTCCGAATTTTTAGGGCCCCTGTCGGAACCACTTACTTACATTTTAGCAAAAAAAAAAAAAGCGTTCACCAGGTGACCATAGGCCAGACCATGCTACATCATAAGCTGAGTCACAGGAGCGGTTTTCAGGTAGGCACTGTAAGGACCCTGCTCCAGCGTCCGTCTTTTCCTTTTGACAGAAATTGCGGGAAGCTTATCAATGGGTTGCAAGAAACTCGCTAGTAACGACAAAAGGACCAAGAATTCGGTCATGCAAAAAAATATGTGACATCACTTGGGGTCAAGGTCGGGCAGCGACTAGCTTTGCGAAGAGCCGATTTATCCACTAGACTGAGACAAATCTAGCTTCCGATAGTGGCTGCCCGGTTCTCCAGTTGAAAAAGTGATTGGACACAACAGAAGAGCACCGGTGCGATTTCGTTTTAGATTTAACCTGGAAGACCGTTTTTATCCGAACTAAAAACATTTTGACCAAAGGCGTCCTCACCATTAGACTACACTCCAGCACCACGTGTGTATCAGTCCATAGGGCAAGCAGAGGGACGGCCCCACCAACAATGCGCAATTTTAGTATTAGCCTCATGGTATATCACGGAGCCAAATCGACTACAAATGTTTCTGGTCCCACCATCCTTGAATTTGTTCCTTCTCTGATGTCCAAACTTTTAACAAAAAAGGAAGAACAAGGGCGGATCCGGTCTATGTGCTTAGAGGGGGGGGGGGGTGGCTGGAGGAACGTCTCCATTCATGTAATCTCCAAATGTTGATTTCTTCCCGCATTTTAGCCATTTTGTTTCGCCATGTTCGGAAGTTAATATGTACATTGAAAAATTGCTCGAAAACAGAAAAACGCATTTTCAGTTCTAAAAGGGGGTCAAAAAAAATCTTAGCCGCTTTTCCAAGAAAAGGGGCCATAGTCCCGATGTTTCCCCCCCTCTTCCTCGGGTTCCGCCAGCGCAAGATGCATGTACATTCTGAAGCCAGACGCTAATCACTCTAGTTTACAACCCATATAACTGCATTTCACAACACAACAAAAGAAAACCACCAACCAGGGGTGTCGATTTCTGTAGATGACTGGGGGGCCGACACGACGGCTCGACAACGTAAGCTCCCTCCAAGTGGGGATTTCTTAACGGATTCAGCCCACTTTATTTTGAGCAACGGAAATGAAAATTGCTACTATTTATCAAATAAGAAATCGTATTTATCCCCATATATATATATATATATATATATATATATATATATATATATATATATGGAACATATAAAGATAGGTACATGCATCACTTTATGCTTTATTCTATACTTTCTGCCGATGATTACCCATTGGGTCCATTAAAACCGGCAGAAAATATGGGGGGGGGGGGCAAACCAACCTTGGTCGGGCCCTAATCAACAATGGGGGGCCCAGGCCCTCTCAAAAGAATACAAATCGACACCTCTGTCACCAGGGACGCAGCCAGGATTTTCATAAGCGGAGCTCAGTGTGAACTGGAATCTCGGAAAACCGCCTGCCGGGAAGACGATGTGCATTGGTTTTCACAAAAAAATGTGGGCCTTACGGGGGGGGGGGGGCGGGCTCGTCCCTCCTGGCTGTGCCTGTCACGAACAAGCGGTGTAGACTCACGTCGGTCATTTCCACGACTCGCGTCACTCACTGGGGAAAAGCAGACGACGTCATTGCGCGTGCGAAAGGCCGGCGCCGGAGGGCGTGGCTTCAGCCGCGTGACGTAAGCAGCCTTCTGAGCATGCAGCGACCTCATCGGGCGGGCAGTCGTGAGCCGGCCGCTCAGCTGACAACAGCGAATCTCCGGAACGGAGGCGCCCCACTAGTGGAAGCACGCGCCAAAACCGTACGAGATGGAACGCCCTCCGGCGTATGAGGTACGTCCTGTGTGAAATGCTTCGTGTCCGAGGGCCGAAAACCATGAAGCAATTCACGACAGCCAACACTTGAAAGCAGTGATTTGTGGGGATTTTGCTGTCGTCAGAAAATCAGTGGAAACAAATGTAATGCCACGAAAAAACGGGCCTAAAGATAAACAGTTTATCATGAGATTAATTTTGTTTTGAATTTATGTCAAACAAAAAGTATCGAGCATCTAAAATGTTCACACCTGCCGCCGATCTTAACTTCTTTCTTGTTATCACATCATTTTTTACAACGAACTACGCGATCATTGCTTGAACGAGGTCTTTTGCCCGCGTCACAAACGGTCGCTGGATGTCCTGAAATTCATACCTTGCTCGGTGGATCATGTCATTGATGTCATGTTTCGCACAGTCGGTTTATTCTTTGGTTATATAAATAGCGCTGATGAATTCTCTGTTGTTAGTTTACTGAAGAGGAGCATCAACGTTTTTGATTGTGCTTGGAACTGGGAACAACACCAAATAGTGCGGGTACGGAAATACTTTCTACAGCATTAAGTGTTAGATGAGATTTTGTTCAGGTTTTTTTGGAATGCATTGGCAAGTTCAGTGCAATGCAATGCAGTGCATTGAACCTGCCTGTAGCGTGGAGTAGAGCTTGGCATGTTAAAATGTCGAGCCCCAGAGGAGTTGCGTGATTATTTCCACAAACGTAGATCGTTCTTGGAGTTTGCGGTGTGGTGGGCCTATTTTCCGTGTCATTTTACCGTTTTTGCTCAAACCAATCGCGAACTGACAACGCAGTATTTCCGTGTTCGAATGACGCCGGTTAATGCGTACGAATACGGTTTGTTCACCCACGAAGACATGAAGAGCTGCATCAAAGTTTGTGCAAACATTTCCTGGACAGCAATTGGTTGGGCTCTCTGGATGGTTAAAATGGTAAGAAAAATTGTGCTCGTTACCTTAGTACAATATCTGATGTGTTCTTTTTGTAATGGATGACCAAAAGAAACCAAAAGAAACAAAATTGGGTACATATTTATGTTTTTCTTGGCAGCAGGGTAAGCAAAATTTTACTGACAGGCGGCTAAGCGCCAGCTAACGGGAAACCCATTCGACCTCCAGAAACGCCGTTTTAGGTCAATGAAGCGTCGTACGGACTTTCAGAAGCCATTTTACCTGGTCCGTAAATTTACGGAGGACAGATGACCTTCAAGAACTCATTTTTTGTCCAGAGCACGCTCCCGCACGTGACGTTTAGCGAACTGGTGCCACAGCAGTAGGACAGCCAACTCTGGTCGAATACGTTCTCCGCTTGCCGTCATTGTTCCCTGTCGGGTGGCCTGATGCCGTGTCTGTGCATGTCTCGGTGCGCAAAGCGAGGTACGCGCGCCGCCGGCTGCGTAGCTGCGGCGCCGACGGAACCACGACCGAGTACGGACCTGCGTTTTTCGGAGGCGCGTTGGAGAAGCGGGCGATGTGGTGATGGCGAAGAGGGGTAGCTGAACGCATCTCTCTCTCATTTCTCAAGAAGAAATTTGAATTTTTCCCTGCTTTCCTTATTTCATGATGTTGCATGTATGAGAACACCACTGTAAGCTGTACAGGGAAACTTGAGGCTGTCACAAAGTAACCGAAAGTGGTTGGCCATGGTCCCCGGCCTTCCTTTAGGCTGATGTTGGGCACGATATGCACATTCCGCAACACAGTTTATTTGATGAAGGAAGCTACAAATAGGTGCTTGGATTGCTCACGAGAAGGAGCTCTTTCTTGCTACGCAATCTGTAATCGGGAACGCGGGTAGCGGTGGCATGGAGACAGCTGCCCCCTTCCCCCGAATTCCCGTAGCGCCGTCGGCAATAAACACAGATTTTTCAAATCAGGTGTTTTACCATGTCAACTGGGATGTCGATGGCGTCTGGACGCCTCCCACAATGTCCGGCTGGATGGTGGCCATGAAAGTAAAAATCACTTGTGGTACTGTTGGCAACAGTAGCAAGCAGAAACTGATCGCAGGTAGCAATAACTCGGTGGTCTTGGTACCAGACTTGGCGTTAGTTTGAGAAGTCTTTCGATATTTCGGCATGTGCTGAAAGCGAACGCCAGGTTTCACGAACCACGTTTGCGTTGTGAATAGATCTTCACACAAGACCTCCTGAAGGAACCAGTCATTTTTAAGACGCCGTCGCGTAAGATACAGGTTCAGTGCTGCGTGTGAGGACGGCCCGGCAATTTCAAGCTGCTGCAGATCCACGCCGGTGTCCTATTTTCGACGTGTTCTTAGCGTGTTCCTCGCACTTGCTTCTTATTGACCATGTGTGAAGCCGCAGTGGCCTTGTGAACGCGTCTAACGTCGTCGAACGAAATAACCAGCAAGTCACCCACGACGAATGCCGTTTCGCTTTGGCTCCTGATCATAGGTCCAGCGCTGTGGGTAGTTGAGATTTCCAAGCACCTCTCCATGCCGAAGTTTCCAGAAGCGCCGGCGGTTCGTCACCGCACGGTCACGAGCGCTGCCTTCCCAGGGCTGTGCTGACTCAGGCTGTGAGCTGCAGCTGTCGTTTTCCACACGGACAGCCGAGGCAGGGACAGGGACCAGACTGGCGCCGCGAAGAGCGCGCAAACAGCGCCCGGAACCGCGCCGGAAAAGGTCCCTGGCGATGAACAGGTGATACAACGGCCGGGGGGACCCGGACGGGGAAGGGGGAGAGGGGGAGGGTCATAGCCGTCCCTTTGGAGGGTCAGAGTAGCCGCCGATGCGTGGGAAACCATGATAAGTGTGTCAGATAAGCGAAGAGACCGGAAAGCTGGTAATTCCGAGGAGGGATTTTTGGTTGTCTTTTGCTGAGGACCTCGTGGCGACCGACCGATGGACTGCGACGAAATTCGCCTGGCTTGGCGCAGCTCACATCACGGCGGGACCCCTTTTCTCTGGCGTTTGCTCGTGAAATAGTCGGCGGATCATCTTAGTCATGTATCAGCATTAGGTTTCCGCCGCCAAAGGCATCTCCCGTTCCAAAAGTTTCGATGATGAGCCTTTCTTTAAGATGAGCCAGAAGGATGAGCCTTTCTTTACTGCAGACGTGTTGGTGTCACACGGTTGCGCATGCGCGATGGCCTCCTCTGCACGCTAGGGCCGGACGTTCCGGCGGAAGAACACGGGGCGCTTTCAGTGCCGGGACCGTGCGAGGTTGCGCCGTGCCAAGGCCGCCCAGCAGCCGTGAATGGCCGGCGGTCGGCGGCAGGTTCCGGTTGACGCTCGTTGTTTGCAGGCAGGGGCGCTGCGACTGGTAGGGGTCGGGAACGCGAGAATGCCGCTGGCAGTTTGAGCCGCTTCCCGCTGGTAAACGGACACAACTCGATCGGAGTCAGCTAGCCGGCAGAGCGGCTGGGAACGACCCAGCTGCACGTGAGGCGCCCGCGGCTTTGCAGTGAAACTTCACGGCACGCCTGGTCCACGTCTGAGATTTGTTTGAGCGAAATCGCTGTTGCCGGTCCGCCGCAGGCTTTCCGCCGGGTTCTGGTCGGTCCCCTGGTCGGTCTGGTGCCTGGTCTTCCTTCAGGACCTCGGAACCAGAGCCGACGTCTCTATGCTATGCTCTCTCAAAATGTTGGCAATCCGACTGGTTTTGGCGGATTAAGCAGGGGTCTAGCATCATACCATCATCACGATACTGTCAGACAGAACACTCGTGCGTCTTAATCTCGAGTGTCCTCCAGCTTTCTTCAAACGTTCAAGCTCACGTTCGTTCAGACCCACTGGGGTCCACCTAGACCCATCCAGCCCCATATACACCCGACCATGGCGGCCAGAATCCCCAATGTGGACCCAGGAACGCACGCATACCTGCCCAGATTCACTGAGGCCTCCCTGGATTCGTCTGCCAAGATTGGCTTTGTGCCACTCAGACCCATGCTAGAGTTGGCCAAGATCGCTTCACTTCCGCCCCGGCCCGTTCCAAAGTCCGTCAAGATCGGCTCAGTTCCGCCCAGACCCGTCCCAAAGCCGCCCAAGATGCGCCCAGTTCCACCTGGACCCGTCCAAAAGTCGGCCAAAATCGTTTCGGCCCCGCCCAGATCCGCCAAAAACTTCGCCAACAGGCCTTCAGCCCCGCCCGGTTCCGCACCGGGCGGTGGCGGAGCCGATCCGCCGGGGTGCCGGCGGCCGCGGCGCCATCAGACCGGTGACGTCATCACCGGGCCGGCGGGGTCGGCGTCAACTGCGCTGGCGGTCGATGCCGCCCGACGCTCGGCCAGCTGGGCCTCTGCGAAAGCTGCCGCCGCTGCGGCCGCGCTCTGACCGTTCCGGTTGGAGGCGCAGCGCGCTGGACGACCAGGATGGTCAGCTGCCCCGTTAGTGGCGCACGTGTGGTCTTACTCTAATAATGCCAGCAATTTGGTGGAAGCATATTTCATTGCGTCGTTGCTTCTTTTACCCCTCTTCCATTTGACGAAAATCCGAAATTTTATTTTCAGCGAGTTAATCCTGCTCCCGCGGTGCCGGAGGAACATGGCTAAGCGTGCGTGACATCCTGGCGAAACGTGCTGAAAAAACCGTCCCTTTCTATTTCTGCACATTTGCCCCGGGCGACGAAACGCGAGCGGTCAGGCCTCGATCGGGAGGCCTCAGTGTCGTCTCACGCCGTGCCTTCGCGTGTCAGCGTCACCGCGAAATTTGCTGGATTTTGTCGATGGCATGCAGCGAGGGGCGCGCTCTTGCACCGCGTGCACGGCTGCCTGCACCGACTGATGGCCGGATAGCGGCGTCCGCAGCACGTGAAGCGTTCGCCGCGCCGGCGCCCGGGGCAGTCGGTACCCGTATCCGCCGATCGTCTGCCGTCCGCTGTTGTCTTCTGCAGCCGTCTGCCGTCCGCTGTGGCCTTCTGCGGCCGTCTGCTGTCTGCTGCTGCCGTCTGTGACCGTCCGTTGTCTTCTGCTGCCGTCTGCTGTTTGCTGATGCCGTTTGCGGCCGTCAGCTGCCTGCTGCTGCCGTCTGCGGCCGTCTGCTGTCTGCTGCTGCCGTCTGCTGTCTGCTGCGGCCGTCTGCGGTCGTCTGCTGCCCTCGTCCGTTGACGCTTGTCAGAGCGACCGCCGGTCGGGCCCGGTCCGGCCGGTATTGGCCAGCTTTGAGCTCTCCCGTGTGCTCGCTCTCACATCGCGTCTCCGTCAGTCAGGAAGATTCGGAATCGGTTTCGGCGAAGCTGGTACTCCCGTTTTCTGGCTGAATGTGCTGCTGTTTCCCGAGATGCGGGCAGCTTGCTGGGCAGAAAGTCACGTGGCTGCGTTAACGGATCGCTGGGCCTGTGATGAGGGTTCCGTGCATTTTGGTAATCCGCTTATCTAAATCATTTATGCACGGACGTTCTGTGAGACGAGTGCACGTGTTTTGAAACATGATCCGGCTACCGTTATAGGTGCTGCTGCACTCGGCACTTCCTTTTACCCCATTTGCCCCGTTGCACCCGCACTCCCCCCGCTGGCACCGGGGTGTCGAAATCGAGTACGTTCTCTGGTCTGGGTTTGACGCATTACGTCAGAGTCTGCGGTACGGTCTCTGGCAGTGTCGTACGGTGGGCGACGGTGGGGGTGCGCAATTGTGGACTTTCCATCAGCTGCAGGTCTGCGGTATGAATCACCCCTACCAATGCCGTGGGGTACCGAGGAGGGGTGGAGGGGTGGATAATGCGAACGGAAGTGACTGACGCGTCCCGCAACATCTCAAAGCAATGGCGTTCATCAAGCGAAATACGAGAGTTTGACCGCGTTTGTTTGCAAAGCGATGGGCTTGAAGCTTAACCTGTCGTCGAAATGACTTGCAAAGTGGTTGCAGGCCTGGGGTGATTATGTTCCGCGCTTATATAGCAAAGAAAATTCAACCAATAGCCGATATTTTATTTCTAGTTCAACACATCCGGCCTTTTTGTGCAGGTATGACACCGTGATGTGGTCATATGCCAACTGTCAGTCGGTATTTGACGATCGCTACATTTTTTTTTTCATTGAGAGCCGTGGTGATCAGAAACTAGCGAGTATTAGAAGAAGTGGAAAACCTACGAATTTTGTGGCGATTCTCTACTGCTTATCGCCGTCCGGGCACGATTTCCTTTGTGGATGTTCTTTCCTCCTACATGACGTGGAGAAAATGGAGATTATATGCCTTCGTCCTTGTCCTGCTTATTCCTGTGATGGTGACCTTAATTATAAAGTTCAGACCGTCAAAAATGCTACCCGGCGAAGACCACATTGGGCTGGAGCATGGGCTTGCATTTGCAGCAGTCGTCAGACATCGTCATCCTTTCCCGCTTGCTTTGGTGCCTCCACGCTCACGTTTTTTTGCCTTCCCATTCTTTACTTGTGTCGTTTTCTGTCCGTGTCTGCTCCGGCAGTCCACCGAGCAGACGGCTGACTGCCGCCGCTGCCGTGATTACAGACCAGCCGGCCAGGTGTAATCTGCACGTGACGAGTCTGGCTGGCACGCCTTCGGGCGAAGAGAAAGCGAGGATTTTTGCGGCGGGAAGTGGCGGCCGCCGGCCGGTCGGCCGGCACTGGGGTTTCCCCGTATTAGTACACTGTGGGCCGGCGGCGCGCTCTGCAGACAGCTGTTCGGGCGGCCGGCAGGCGACGCACTATGCAACATTGTGGGGATTTGGGGGCTAAAATACGGCGGCGCAATCGCTTCCGCGCAGGAGAATGTTTCGGCAGAGTCGGCACTCCCATCCCTGCCAATACCAACCACCGCCACTGAGTAGGCTGAAATCAGTCCCGATGGATGTGGCAACGGGCGGTTCAAAATAATGATTCAAGCGTAACCATAATGGAAGGATGGTGCATTTTGTTCAATCTGGCATGGCGTTATGACCATTCGCATGAATCCACAAGCCTTATGGTACGGCATGGAGCGACTTTACTCCAAAACAACCTTTAAAACGATCCTGCTTGTGAATGATGTGGAATATGTCTATTGGTAACTAAAGAGCATGCTCAACCGAAAATGGCTCTCCTGTGAACAAGTCATCCTTTGTCTTGAGCAGGATGGTTTTGGGGAACGCAGGCATTGTGTCGGACATTGTAAATACGAAAGGTTCTACTAACTCAAAAATGTTTAGACTACTTTGCTGACTTCTAAGGGAGGGACGTACAGCCGTTTACCAATCTGTTGAACTTTGCATCGAATTCGTTCCTGCGTCAAGCGACGTCATCCAATTTGATCAAGTATTGGGTGTTCCGGAATCGATTTGACGTCTTCGTCAACATTGCAGCGGTGTGAATACACCGGCAATGTCAATTACGTTAACGGGATATGCGCAGTCCTGTTGTGAAATTTTACGACGTGGAACGATCCACGTTATTTGAGCGAAGGGTTTCATGGCCGAGTGTGGCTGTCCATACCCGAAATTCAAGGTATTTGTCCAATTATAGGCGCACTTGTGTGCTGAACTCATGGCAGCGCTAGGGAGTTTCATCTTTTATGGAGTCCTGCACGCGCAGCGTAAGCCATGAAAAAACGATCGATATTTCGAGAAATTGTGATAGGAGTACAAAACGAAAACGGTGGCATTTTAACGCCCACTAAACAGTTACAGAGCATGTCTGACGGATGGAGGAAAATTACGGGTCCATTCCGCTGTGATTCGGGAAGGAAAATAGGTCCCGAGGTGTGCCTGAAGACCAGCAACACGAATCAGGCCAGATATGGTCGCGAGGTTTTGACGGACTCGACGTGTTAATACCCCGGTAATCCGTGATTATCCTGTCACTCCAGTTCTTTTCACGTGAAGCGGTCTGTCCCACCTTAGCGTTATTCCGCTGAAGGAGGTGCCTTTCCTTGCCGTTCGTCCCTCCCGTACCGTTATCAAATTCTCGACGTCCGGCGCAGGAGATGCGTGCGCGAAGTCCTGGCTGACCACGCGTGGAACGTGGAGCGCTAATACCGACCTCCAACGGGGATTCCGACGACCATTGTGGAAGGCGCCAAACCGCCGGTGAGGCGGTCAGATAGTGGGATTGGTGCCGTAAATATTAAAAGTACGTCATGGCACGTGCGGTGCTTTGTGTGTATCCGCTTTACAGACATTGATCTTTTTTGCGGAAAACAGCAATGCTCATCCCATGTACCGGGGAAATAAGCAATTTTTTTGTCAGGTCCCTTGCTCATGCTCTTTCTGGCCCTTTGGACCCATCCGTGGCCTCCGTAGCTGCGTGCAGTGTCCAGAAGCAACGGCCAAAGAGAGACCCGAGCGAGAGTGCGGCAGCCGCGCGAGAGGTGAACAAATGATAGAGTGTTCACCTCCGCGCGGTGGAGTTCCATTCCAGCGCGGTCGGCCGCACGCCCGCGGGCCTGGGTCGAGCTGGCCATTAGGGGCGTGATAGATAACAGCGCGGCGCCAGAGGCGGCCGCCTCAACGGGATTCCGGCCGGGCGAACACGTGCCTGAGAGCGGCTTTGTGGCCGCGACAGCGGGGCGAATTCCATTCGCGATGACTGAGGCGAGTTATGTTTCCGTTCTCCCGCTGACCGCCTTGGCTGCCGTCAGTCGCTTGTCTTGCTCAGTCGTATCTTAGTGTTTCCCAGCGTTGACGGCGTAATTCCTGTAAGCGTGTAATGGTCAGCGCCAGTTTCCAGTTGTTCGGACCAAAGATTAGCATAAAGTATCCGAAATTTTCACACGTTTGGATAAGAGCAGCAGTCGCCGTCGCCACCGTTCCGTCCTGCCTGTCTGGGGAAGACAAACCGTCTAATCCAGAGCTCCATTGTTCTCAGCTCTTATGTCATTATGCTCTCGGGAGGTCTCTTACATATTGCGTTCGAGTCATTTGCACACGTTGTAGCGTACTCCGTGATACATGCACATTGAAGGTTTCACACCCAATGTCCTTCCATCACCTTGGCTCTGCTTGTAAAAGTAACGAATGGCAACTAAACAACAAGCCCATAAATCAGCCTGTATCGTTGTTCGTAACAAACCAACACAGTTAATATTCTCACGTGCCGTTCGCCGCATTGTCTTTCTCCTTATAACCTGCTGTAGTGGTGCTTTCTCTCCTCCGTTCCTTTGTCTCCCTTCACGACGTTGCTTTGTGCACCGCTCCGTGTCCGGAAGGCCTTGTTGCAGTCGGTCGCGAGAAGCCCTCATTTGCATACGTTTTGCAACGGGCAGAACCACAGAATCATCGGGCGGGCACGGCGCATTCAGCCGCGCGACCCTGGGAGACGGGGAACATCGGCTCAGCAGCAGGATTGCGTCTGGATTGAAAAAAGCGGTTTGAGAGCCACTGTGCCCAGCTCCGTGCCCCCTCCCCCAGAAAAAAGTGGAAGAGAAAGAAGCGCGGAGGGTGTTTCCTGCGGAAATGAGCAGCCCTGGACAGGAAGAGTCCTGGTTCAGCGAGCTGACTGCGCCGCTGGGTCCGGTCGCGCCGTGGAGAACACGACCTCTGCAGGTGTATTTTCGCCTCGCCGTTTACCGCCAGTTCCGGGGCAGTGGCATCCTTGCAGTGACGTCATCGGGACGGCGTAGTGTAGTGATTACCGAAAATCTGGGTTTCGCTGAAAGAGGAAGAAGAAAGCGACTGCGTAGCGTTGACTTGGCTTGCTGACTTGACATGTGAATTTTCCGCCAGGAAAACCGTGGAATACTCATCTTAAGCAGCCAAGATTGTAATGACTCCTGGCCCTGCATTTTCTGCCTTCTCGTGGTCAGAAAGACTGTCGCGGTTCTGGTCGTGCTGAGGTCATGACCTGATATAATGATCAGTCGAGTCGGCTGCTGAATTATTCAGAAGAGGAGAGAGAGAGAGAGAGCGAGAGAGAGAGAGAGAGAGAGAGAGAGAGAGAGAGAGAGAGAGAGAGAGAGAGAGAGAGAGAGAGAGAGAGAGAGAGAGGCTGAAATAGAAGCATTGAAAGAAGGAAAAGGAAGCATTAAAGATAGCTGTTATGACCTCAGTTTTGTATGTTTTGCTCATTTCGGGCGCCTGCGGTTGCCACGTCGTTCGAGCTTTCCGCAGTACATTTAAAATTTAAAATCGCTATGGGCCACAGCATGAACGTGGCAAGTGCTCATAAATTGTTCTCAGCATGCCGCCACGACGTGCATTGGTGACGGAGGTAACGAAGCCTTGGTACTGAAGCAAAGTGCTTCGTGCTCCATTTCTGGAACTTTTACCGGCTTCGGAAAACATTTCAAATGTTGTCTGAAGCATTCTGTTTCTGTCTCGCCCCTTGACTGTTTTTCAAAGTGCCAGTGCACATGCTCACGCGTCCGAAACATCAAATCCCCGTTTCGCGAAGTGGCGCTCGGCCTTCTGTTTGGCTGTTTGGCTGTTTGGCTGTGTGACTGCGTGACTGTTTGCCTGTTTGACTGGCGCGAGAGGCGGCCCCGGCCGTCCTTTGCGGAGTGGCACGTGTCCGTGCGGCGGGCGCCACGTGGCGTCTCGTGGCACGGGGTCGGCGCGGCAGTTGGCTCGAGGACGGAGGAGATGCCCGCTGTATTGACCTTTCGGGGCGGGCAGACACCCCTATCGACCCTGGACCTCCCCCCTCCCACTGCGGACGCAGACTGGGCGGCACCTCCGAAGAGTTCAGACTCTGCATGCGGGGGAGGGGAGTTTCTCTGATTGAACTGATACGGGGCTTGGTGAGATGCGACGCTAATGGGTGGGTCATCGGTGTGCTAAATTTGCTGCGTTCCCGTCAGATAACCCAGTTTACGTGGCACTTTAAATTTTAAGGATACCCAGAAATGGTAAGAGTTATTTGGCATGAATAGTTGAACTGCGTACGCACGACCTTGCCTTGATGCTTTCAGCTATGCTCAGCATCAAGAACCAAAAGGAGTAAGTAAAAAGGAGTAAGGAGTACCCTGACAATGTGCTTAAAAGTGCCATTAAATCGGCCCGAATGCGTTCGCCACTGGAGTCAGTGATGAGACAGTTCAGCGAGGCGAGCCGTGGACGAATCCTATCCGAGACTCTCGCGGTCATCATCCTCCGTCGTCGCTTTCTACGCCGCGGTGATGACGTCATAGTGACGTCAGCCGTCGGTCGATGTGGCTGGGGAGGGGAGGTTGTTTTGCCACGTGCTGCTCGTACTCCCTTTGGAGGTCGCAGTCAATACCAGAGGTCACGTGTTGTCGGGTAACGTGAGATCGTTGGTCTGTTTTGCTTGAGCTTCTTTTTAGCATGTTGCATTTGCATATTAGCAAATCTTATTGGCATGTTGAGACTTCGATTTTCCTGCAGTAGTGCCCGGGTGCATACATTGTTTAGAGGCGATGTGGTGCTGAATGACCCTGAA
Source organism: Capitulum mitella (assembly GCA_030062745.1). Lineage (NCBI taxonomy): Eukaryota > Metazoa > Arthropoda > Thecostraca > Pollicipedomorpha > Pollicipedidae > Capitulum > Capitulum mitella. Next base: position 18,989,102 of record CP099853.1, on the reverse strand, counting down.
TAACTGTACTGGTTTGGGGAGGCCGCAAGCCAGATCTGCCCGTCAATTAGGTGACGGGCGGTCCCATTTGTCACTTCCCATCTCTTTCCCCAGTGCCGCTCTCTTGGCACAGTGCCTCCCTCAACCACTGACGTAATGCCTCTCACGAATGGCCTTCCCGACCGTCGGGTGATATATGGCATGGTCCTTACCAGCTGTAATACGAAACATGAGGATTTCTGTTACAGTGCACATTTCGGGCTTAACGATTATCTGATTCACGCCCTTCCCCCCCGTAAGAAAGTGCCGGATGCGTGGTAGATTTGGTGCTAAGGAACAGCAGCGACATGCTGATCATTTCGTAGGGAAGGGCCATTGATGAGCATGTGACCCGGAATGTTTCCCCCTTTCCTCTGGAAAGACACTCAGATACCCGTCGCCGTGGGGAGGGACCGGGCGCAGGGCCTCCGTGGGATGCGCTGGTGGTACTGAACGTCCTTCCGAGCAAGCATGGCCTTTTCATGGTGTCTGCAAACAATGTCCTGACGAGCGATCAGCACTCAGCGTCACAATGCCGTGCGGTGGGAACGACGGGAGTCAAACGGCCCAGCAACCGCGTCAAATGGCAGTCCTGCGCCCTTGAGCTGAGACGGGAAAAGGACGGTGACAACGCGGGCCTGACATGGCGCAACTGCCAACCACCTCAGAACGAGGACAGGGCCGCCGATGCATTGGCGACGCTCCAGGCGCGCGTCTGCGACACTTGCGGCGCAGGACACGTCGTCACGGAGCGCGCGTTTCAGAGTGCGTCATCACGTGGTCCAAGGCTGAGCGGCAGCGGCGGCGGGCGGGACGCGGAGGACGCCGGAAGGAGGCGGCTTCCTCCCCGATCGATTACCGCAGGCAATTAGGCGACGGGCTGCGATCACCGCCAATCACGTGGCCGCCGTGGGTGGTCAGGGGCGCCGCCAGGTCTCAGAGTGGGGCGGACGGGACGCGGCGCTGAGAGGGCCGGCCCCCGGCACCCGGCCGGAGGGACGCCACCGGGGGGAGCCGACGGCCATCACCCGCCTATCAGCGCGGTCTCCCTTCTGGAGAGCCTCAGGGCGGCCTCCCGAGGGTCTCAGACTGGCCTCCCGAGGGTCTCAGGCCGGCCTCCTGAGGGTCTCAGACCGGGTTCCCCAGGGTCTCAGGCCGGCCTCCTGAGAGTCTCAGGCCGGCCTCCTGAGAGTCTCAGGCCGGCCTCCTGAAAGTCTCAGGCCGGCCTCCTGAGGGTCTCAGGCCGGCCTCCTGAGAGTCTCAGGCCGGCCTCCTGAGGGTCTCAGGCCGGCCTCCTGAGGGTCTCAGGCCGGCCTCCTGAGGGTCTCAGGCCGGCCTCCTGAGGGTCTCAGGCCGGCCTCCTGAGGGTCTCAGGCCGGCCTCCTGAGGGTCTCAGGCTGGCCTCCTGAGAGTCTCAGGCCGGCCTCCCTGAGGTCTCAGGCCGGCCTCCTGAGGGTCTCAGGCCGGCCTCCCTAGGGTCTCAGGGCCGGCCACAGTGCCGCTGCCGTGACCGCGAGTCGTTCTCCGTCCTCCGCTGAGCTCCTGTGCCTGATCAGATTGCGGGCGGGGAGGGGTTTCCGCCGATTTTGACGTCGGCCGCGCCTCGCTGACCGTGTTTAATTAACGACCTGTCCGGGACTATGTGCATCGTTCCGCGGGACCTAGGCAACAGGTGCACCCCCTCCCCTCGCCTGAGGCGGCGGCGGCGGCGGAAGTGCTCGAGGCTACTCCCCCCCCCCGTTTTCCGGCCGCTCACGTGATGGAGTAATGCAGTCTGTATCAACCTAATCTATGTGACGGCGCAATGCACGTGATGGCGGCTCCAGGCGGTGGGGGGGGGGGGGAAGGAATTGGGCAGACACGTGCGGCAACCGATCTAAGGGATGGAGTCGTGCCCGCTAATTGCGGGGCCGTGGATTGATTACTCTCAGGCCATGAATCGGACACGAGACCGATTCATGGTAGGAGTGCGTACCGAGCAGGGTGTGTTCCCCGCAACCGGAACGATTTTTTTTCGTGGCTGCTTCGTATTTGTTAATGAGTGCATCTGTTGAACAAACGCGGAACCGTCGTATTCAGGCTGTATAAAGCTTCTGGACATGCTTCTCGAGCAAGCAGGTAGGACATAAAAATACGAATGTTATACAGCTCATCGCGGTAAAATCAGACTTCCCCTATTTTGTTCCTCGAAATGAAAAATACTTTTTTCCGTTCCTATGAAAATTGTTTGAAAGCACGGAACAACTGGAATATTTCATGAGTCTCCGTGAAAGTTATCTAATGTCTTTTCAATCCAGTTAAAAACTTGGAAGACCTTCCGCCTTAGAATTCCGACGACCCACCATTGTCGATCATTGGCTTCACGCGATTGTCACGTGACTGCGTCACCCAGCCGTCACGTTATGACTGAAGGGTCCTCCATGAATTTCAAACGGGCTTGGAAAGACGTCGTGACTGGTGTCTGCCAAAAAATCCGCGACGGGAACTAAACCGAACATGAGTCACGTAAGAGGAGGGTAAGAAATGCAGAACATTGAATCACGCGATTCACGGACGTTCTTTCGTCGTGGCGAATGGCCATGCTGTGACGAGACCGCTCTTTGCGAGCCCGCCTGTCATGAAGTGCCGAAACCCATTCACTGTAAGTGCTGCGTGATCGGCGGTGCCGCACGGGGTCCGTGTTGTGTCCACGTACGGATAGGGCCTGGTTGTGGATCGGAGGCGGACAGGGCAGGTTTTGGTGAGAGCGGGTGTAGGTCGCCAGGTCGTGAGCACGGACGAGGAACGCTCGCCTTGGGCAGTATGGGCGACGTGACCTTGAGTTTGTTGCAGTTGTGCTCAGCGCAACAGTGCCTACCAGTTTTTTCATTTTTTTCAACGAGGCATTTCGTTATCAGCTGGTGAGGTGGAAACCATTATGGACCGAGCAGGCACTGTCAGGCTTCCATGACGGAGATCACGCCTCCGGCGCCGCCGTCGATTGGAGGAGAGACTGGCGGTGTCGCGGCAGAATATCGCAGGACAGCAGAACAGCCGCCCGGCCAGCCTGCCCTCGGGGCTGACGCTTCAGAGGAGCAGCGCTCTGGCCAGGCAGGCCGCCGCTCAGGTGTGCCGCCTGACGTTCGCTGACCTCTGCTGCGCGGACGCTCGTGCCGCACGTGTTTCAAGCGCACGATACGTACACACACGCACGCACAGACAGACCGACAAACATTCCTCGGCAGGCGGTTTAACGGCATTGCCGCTCAGACACCGGCCGGACTGCGCCCAACAGACTGTTCGCGGCCATGCCGTGAGTTCGGGAGGGTCTGGAGGTGCCCGGCACGGTGGGGAACTCAAGGTGCGATGCGGCCTCCCATCGGAAGTACTTTCGGGGGGTAGCGTACTTAGAGCTGGTGGGGTTAAAGCCATTTTGAGGTCATTTCTTTCCATGCAACACCTGTAGTTGATTTTTTTTAAGACGTGCACCTCCACCCACTGGTCATATGCTATGTTGGAATATCGTTTAGTATATCGCTCAAAACACTCATGTATCTGGCCCAGAGTTCACTTTGATGTTACAGGCCCATTTTGTTTGGGGGGAGGGGGGCCTGGGGATAGTCTGTTTGAATCCGTTTTATTTTATGTCGTATTTAAACACCAGAGCACCCGTTTTCCTGCACGTCATCCATAACAATCGCCACAATCAGCCAGACTGTTACGTCAGCCTGCGACGGTAGAAAAAACGCGCCGCTTCAGGCCTCATAATCCTGACGGAGCTCCATAACCCGGCACACCCGGTATACTGGGTCACCTTCCCCCCCCCCCTGAACGCTGCAGCCACAGTGAAAGTTCGGCTGCCGAAAGCCGGAGGTGCGGCGGGTGTTTCCCGCCGGTGCAGAGGCCGCCATATTCTGCCGGGCGTCACTCGGCAGAAGAGCAAGGATCAGGCGGTGTACGACTGCCGGCGCGGTCCGTCTGCGGGGGTTATGTCACGCGACGGCGGGTCACGGAGCTGAGGCTGACCTGCCCGCTGCCGGCGGACGGGCGACTTCGGCACTTTCAACAGACAGAGAGAAACTTGCCCCGACAAAGTCAAAGACGCGGAGCACATTTCTCCAGAAGCGTTCTTGCGCCACCTCGCGGGCGTGTTGCCTTACCTTCTCTTCAACTTCGGTCCATTGTAGGCAAATCCAGGCGTTGTGACGTCACCGGCAGGGCTGGTAACTCTCCGTCCACTCATACCATCCAGTCGCCTGGTAATTTGCGGACGCCGTGCTGCCGGCGTTGCAACTCTGGTCCGGCAGCGCGACGACGGCCTGCAGAGATGAGGGCCGAGGCAGCTCTCAGTCGGCAGGTGGGCTTTAACAGCTCTTACAATTGATTTGTGACGATTTGTGGTAAAAGTCTCTCCGACAGTAGCCTCGTCCTCCGCCCATGCGACCCTTCTCCCCGCGTCGCAGCAGATACTACTACTACTACTACTACTACTACTACTATTACCACCAACACCAGCACCAACACTATTATTATTATTATTATTATTATTATTATTATTATTATTATTATTATTATTATTATTATTATTATTATTATTATTATTATTATTATTATTATTATTATCTCTACCTTTACTACTATTTTTTATATTTACTACTAATTTTAGGCCCGCAGCATTTTCCATGATTTCCGAGATTCTCTCTTGACCTCAGAACAGGCGTCCAGCTGAATCGGCCGACAGAACTCGGCTCTCTGCCGACCCCGAGACTAGTCCGGGTCCAGTCGGACAGAGCGGGGATCTCCCTGGCCGCCCGGTCGGAATGCGAAGTCTCTCTCCTCCCGGCCGCACCATAGCGGGTCCGCGTCAGCCCGCCGGGCCTGACGGCCGTCCGCTTGAAAAGCGCAGTGACTGAGCGGGTTTCCCCAACCGGCCAGCCGGCATACATTTCCGCAGAGGCCGGGTCGGGGCCGGCGTGATCGGCGCGTGATCGCGCGGCGGCGCGCGCCGCGGATGACCTCCGCCGGGAGAGCGGCGGCGACGCCGGCCCCGGCGACATCGATCATCGCCGGCCAGCGGGCGGCGGCCCGCCCGCTGGCTGCGACCCGTTCCGACCCGTTCCGACCCGTTCCGACCCGTTCCGCGCCGTCCGGGCCGTCTGCCCCGGGCTCGGGAGCCGGCCCAGGGTGGCCGGGCGGGCGGCCGGACCACGCCGACGGGCGGCGGTGAGACGCGCCGGGTCAGTCGGCTCGAGCGAGCTCGAGGCTGTCGTTTCTGTGGGCCGCGGGGGAGTTTTTTTTGTTTTTTAATCTTCTGGTAGCCGGGACAGAGGATGAAGGACGTGAAATGCTCTGGGGGGCTGCTTGACCGACGTAAATTAACCCATGCCCGGAGGGGAAAACCCTGGAAAGAAGTGGAAACACTTTGCCTACTTCGCGATTCCAAAGGGCTCGTAATTTCGAACATCTTGAGGTACTAATCTTCAATGCGATTATGAACCCCGCAAAGGGTGCAATGGAAGGTGGTTTGGATGTGCGTTCCCAGTCAATTCCTCTGGTTAACATTACGCGCGAGGAAGAGCAAAGGACAGAAGACCACACAAAGGTCGATCCTCTCAGGCTTGTTGACGATTTGTGGAATGCTATCATAAATGTCCCGTAAAAAATTCGCGTGGTCACGTCACTCAGATGAGAACCGTGGCTCCCCGCGGGGGCTCAGAGGTGATGCGCTAACTTCCAGCGGCACGAGGCCTCCCCGTGACCTGGCGGGGCCGCCCGCATGACGCGACGTGACGTGGTGTGACGCTACGTGAATTGGTTGGCGCGGGCTGTCGGCTGTGAGGACTTGATGGCGGCAGGTGGTCGTTTTGAGGCGGTGGCGCCGTTAGCGAAGTGGAGGGCTAGGTTAGCGCTTGCAGCGACATCAGGCGGCCGACTTTGGAATTATCGTTTCTCCGAGGAAACTCGTGGGAGTTCGTCGGAAGTCCGCTTGCAGATGGATCAGCCTGTCAACCGAAGCGGCCTTTTCGCGCTGGGTGCATCTTACGTACGATGATGATGATGATGATGATGATGATGAGGTTTTATACAGCGCTTCGACTACTGCGACTATTTCGCACTGGATGTTACAGACGAGTGGAGCTCTGGCGGGCACCGGGGCACCGGACGAAATGGTCGCATTTCAGGCGGAGTCTGCCAGCTTTGGCGTTCTCCATCTCCATAACTGACGAAATGCGGGATCATGGGTTTCTGTTCATCTGTGGGTGTTTCGGCACGCCCCAGTTTTGATCGGGCAACTCACGGTTTGCTAGTTTGACATGGGACCACATGGAGTGAGTCTCAGAGAGAGAGAGAGAGAGAGAGAGAGAGAGAGAGAGAGAGAGAGAGAGAGAGAGAGAGAGAGAGAGAGAGAGAGAAGAGACACCAACAAAGTCCCTGAGTCCCCATGATAATACCTTTAAGTAGGCACCTTCGAAACATAAAAAACAATTTATGATCGGTGACCTTTCCTTTTTCGCTCCTTCGTGCAGATGGATGGCTCGATTTGTCGCGGCCTGTACCAACCTAATGTTGCCTTCGATCTGTGGTGCAAATGCACTTCATGGGAATCCTTTGTTATGTGACTTTTGTGGAGTTTGAGGCACGGCTGAGGAAAATTCCTTTATTCCGTATCTGTCTCCACTCACAGAGCACACCTGCCTAAAGGTTCAAAACAAGCGATGCGCCTTTTCAAATTTTTATACTTTTACGGGTCCGTTTTTGTCTCACGTTGTAGATTTCTCCTGCACATCTCCACCTTCACGGTGTCGCGAACTGGTTAACGTGTTAGGTCGTCAGTGTGAGGCTGTGGTTGTCTTTCTTTCTGACGCGACACAGGCTTCCCGCGGAAAGAGCCGCGTCAACAAAGAGGGCTCTTTGAACATTTGCTTTAACAGCCGAAGACGGCAGTTATTGGTAAAGTAACCTATACCGCTCAAACATCCGTAATTAGATCTTACGAACCTGGTATGCGAAGCTCATCAAAGCCGCAACGCCGACTCCTGCTACTACGGTGTCCCCCTGTTGCGCTGAAACAACCGGCGCCAGCAACATGACGAAACCGTCCGTCCCCGTGAGCGGCGCCCGACTCCCCGAGTCGGCTGGCGCGGCGTTCCGTGCCGTTGGCGGTGCCCTGCTCTGACGGCGCGCGCCTGTTGCAGGACTCCGTGCACGTCGCGGTCGACGGCGACAATGAGCCGATCGTGGACGACCCGTGGGCGCTGCCGGAGCTCAAGCCCACCGGCAAGCCGTGGGAAGGTGAGATACCCCGGCCGGCTCGTGACGTGGCTCTCTCGGGCCGTGGCCAGGTGAGATCATCTTTCAGGCGAGGCCTTGTTCATGACTAGCAGGCGGACCGTGGCCAGGTGAGGTACTGTGACCTTGCTCATGACCGTTGTCATTTAGGCCGAGGTCAGGCGAAATACGAGTACTAACAGGCGTACTGTGATCTTGCTCTGTCAGATCATGGTCAGTAAAAGGTCATGACCTTGACTGCCCTTGGCCATGTCAGCACAGGAATAAACATGGCCCGCGAGGTCAGTATATGCCATTTTCCCGTTTAGTGTGGGCTTTTTACAGCATTAAACAGTTAATTTTACTACTGAATAAACAACCAGTAAGCATCGCAGTAGGATTTCCTCACGGGGTCCTGAAACCATTAATATACTTGACCACTCGCCTTGTGGCGTAGATTGCTGTCTCGCCTGCCTGGGAAAATTGTTTTGTGTACATCAAAATCGATGCTGTGTATGTCAGAACACGGAAGGAATGCTTGAAGTGGCTATTATTTTCAGATGCCGGGTCGCAATAAAGATGGTCTTTTTTCCCTGTGGTCGCCAGCATTAAGAAAGTGATTTTGTCAACATCATTATAATAGCTTAGTGAATGCATAGCTTAAGATCATCGTGGTCTTATGCTGGAGGAGACAGGACCTCGCTAAACGTTAGACGGGTTGCCAAGATTTCTTCATTTGTCAGCGTTGCGCCAGCCTATTTCTTGCGAAAAACCATGGAAACTGAACGGACTTTACCGTGGCAAAAAAAAACATTGCAATCATTTCGACGGCAGCACGAAAGAATATTGTAACATCCGCTGTACGACGAGGCGATAACAACACTGCAAGTGGAACGTTCCTAGAACTGCTGCTTCTTAGGCAAATTTCCGTTAACTATTAGAGATGCAGACTAACTTTCCTTAACCACAGGAAAGGCAAACACCATTTTAAAATCAGCATGCACGGGGCGATGTCAGCGGCCTTGCATTTTCCTGTTTCGTTTCCTGCTCGGCGGTGACGACGACGATGACCGTGATGATGATAATTAGTATGTTCGTGTTTGCAGAGATGACGTCATCGGAAAAGGCGAAACGGGTCGCCGTCAACATCGTCAAGTTCGTAATTCTGCTCGGGCTGCTCTACCTGTTCATCTGCTCGCTGGACTTCCTGTCTCAGGCCTTCCGTTTGGTCGGCGGACGGACAGCCAGTGAGTAGCAACCAGTTGGAGGCGATGTGAGTGTCGTGGTCAGCCGGCCCATCTGGGTCTTCATCTTGATGAGATGCTGTATGTTATGATCAGTTAAGCGGCAAATCACCCTGGGGACGCAAAACATCAAAAGCTGTCGCGCGTTGGCTACTGAAATGGTGTTAAACTCATCTGATAACTGTCTGACTGGTTCATGTTCCTGATCTATCACCTACTCAGGCATTGTCCAGTGCCTCCACTGATATTACTTATGACGTCATCGTCGCGCTTGGAGACCGCGGTGATGTCATTGACACGAGGTGGAAAGTGATGAGGCAGTTCTGTGTCGTGGTGAAGACGGCTAGTCGGCTAACACGCGCCGTGCGGCGTCAGGCAGGAAAGCCGCCTTTCAACACGTCCGACCCCCAGGCCTTCCAGTTTGTTTCCTTTCGGGCGGCACTCTATTCAGAAGGCGTCCGCCGTATTCACGGCTTCTGTCGCGTTCGTTCGGAACAGAGCGATGTGGCGAGACACCGGCCTGTGATATAGCAGAACAGCTGGTTATAGATGTGATAGAATATGCAACATGTGATATATATGATATGACAGCCAGTGACGCCGGTTCGGGCCGGTTGTCACCGCCGTGGCGCGCGCTCGTGACGTGACGTGACGCGACGCCTCGTGCCGCCCGCAGGTCAGGTGTTCTCGCAGAACAAGTTGCTGACGAACCCGGTGGTGGGTCTGATGATGGGCTGCCTGGTGACCGTGCTGGTGCAGAGCAGCTCCACCTCCACCTCCATCATCGTCTCCATGGTGGCGTCCGGCTGTGAGTGTAGTCGGCGAGAGGCCGATGCGGAACAAGGAGGAATGGGGGATTACAGACGGAGAGGGAGCTAGGGAAGGTTACAGGAGGTATTGAGAGGGAGGGAAGTAGGGTTACACGGATTGGTGTGGAAAAATGGAATGGAATGGAAAGAAAGGTAGGAAGTTACAGAGGGAGAGGGAAGAAGGGAAGGTTACAGAGGGATAGAGAGGCCAGGGTTACAGGGGTGAAAGAGAAAAGGAACTTACAGAGGGAGAAGGAGAAAGGATGCTGGTGGAGCTGCAGAGGGAAAGAAAGTTAGGGAGGAGCACAGGAGGGAGAGAGTTCGGGGAGGGGTTGCGGACGAAGATGGAGGAGGCGGAGAGCAGAGAGGAAAGAGAAAGTAACGACAGAAAATGTCTGACGATGCAAACGTTCCTACTACACAAGGTTACTGCGCCCGCGAATCTGTACTCTCGAGCTACAGTTTAATGAAAGCTATGATATGAGGTTGTACTCACTGGCAGCGATGCACAAATCTCGGTAAACTAGAAAACAGCACTGTGTTCATGAAGTCGTTCGCAACGCCGTTCCCTTTGTCACATTGGGCAGTCAGACTCGTTAATGAAGCCCGCAGTTAGTGTTGGTCTAATTACGCTACGCAGGTTAGTGATACGCAATGTTTGGCTGCTTGCAGTGCTGAAGGTGCGCACCTGTATCCCCATGATCATGGGAGCCAACATAGGAACGAGCATCACCAACACGCTGGTGTCTCTGACCCAGGTAAGTGGGTGCAGTATTGGTGGTGGTGGTTTGGTATGGTGTTGAGAGCTGCAGGTGGTGACGACCTGTTCCAGGCTAGAGAAATGCAGTGAACTGTTCGGCTTTTAGAAGTGGCGTGCCAGCACTTTGAAGGAAATTTAGACAAATCAGTCGCCAATGGAAACAAGCTACGGGTTTTCTCTTGGCAGTTCGTCTTGTGATACTGTGGTACATCGTAGTTTGAACGATGATGGACTATCAAATTGGACGACAAAATATGACAAAACCCACATCCGCACTTCTTTGTTTTATGTCTTTAAATCCAGTTTCCATTATGCCCCTTCCACGTTTTTTTTGCGTTAACCTGCAATTTCGTCCGCCGTCAGTTCAAGCAGAAACGCCTACGTGTGCGTGCCCGCGAGAGCTCTGCGTTAATCACCTGAACTAGAGGTTGGTTGTTTTGTCGCCAGGTGACGGACAGAAATGAATTCCGACGGGCGTTTGGCGGCGCCACTGTGCACGACATGTTCAATTGGCTGGCTGTGCTCTCTCTGCTGCCTTTGGAGATCATCATCCAGGCCATCAACCCCACTGGCCAAGGTGAGTTCTCGTGGACTAAGCACGATCGGCCATGTGTGTGTGTGTGTAAGAGAGAGAGAGAGAGAGAGAGAGAGAGAGAGAGAGAGAGAGAGAGAGAGAGAGAGAGAGAGAGAGAGAGAGAGAGAGAGAGAGAGAGAGAGAGAGAGAGAGAGAGGAGTCCAGTACTTAAAAATAAAGCAATTACTTTTAAGCGTTTTCGTAAAAGACATGATCACCATTGAATACCTGTGATGAAGAATTCTATTTTTTTATCATCTCCCGTAAACCGTCCTAAAAATTGAATCGACCAGCTCAGAAGTGTGATATAAATTCGGCAGCAACCGTGACGTCAGTGCGTTGGGCGAGAGTCTATTCTTTTACGATCGCGATGAGTTCTGAGTTATCGAGGAGACTGATAAGCGATGCGGTCGTTCCCAGGCTACCTGGAATACCTAACTGACGCGATCCTGAACTCGGTGAACTTGAACACCGCCAAGGGCCACAAGCTGAAGCTTCTGAAGGTCATCACCTCGCCGTTTACCTCCCTTATCATCAAGGTATATGGCCACCGTCATCAGTTTTCGCGCATAACCCTGCTAACCGTCGGCGGAGATGCTCCATCGTTCTCGCTCATCGTTTATTTCACGTTGCGTCGGACGAATTCGGGTTTTCAGATGATACAGTGATGTTGTGACTAAAACGCCAACACTTACAACAAAGTCAGAACTGCAAAGGAACTTGGACCATGTGTGGGGCCTCACGATTCCGGTATGGTAGCACGGAGATAGGGTGATTTTTAAACATCTGTTTGCACTTCACCACGCGGCGTATTTTATGTTTTCAAACAGACCGAGAATGAGCTTAGTGGCTTGTTTGATGGTATCATTGTTTATGCAACTTTTAACCGTCAAAAGACGTCGAGCGGCTAGTTTGATGGCGGCATCGCGTGGTTGTTTCGCCAACGCGTGTCGCGGACGATGCGATAACGCCAGTGTTTCGCCGTTTTTAGACAGACAAGAAAGTGCTGAGCGGGTGGGCACTGAACGAGTCACGCTACTTCAACGCCTCGCTGGTGAAGCACTACTGCAAGTATGAAAAGGTGGTGGTGCAGCTGGCGGACAACCTCACTGAGACGCAGAAAGTGCCGGTCGAGCGATGTAAGTACGCTCAAAGCCAGTCACGACGGGACCATGCAGGAAGGCGCCCGAACATTTTTTGGGTGTTGCGACAAGCATTTTCGGATCGTTGTTTTTGTAACAGGACCAGTGCTAAGCTGCTGGGCTTTGGCATTGCGTTGGCAACACTGATACACCGGTGAAACCGTCCCTAGTGCTCGAAGCACGTCACGGAATGTCCGCTCATTCCATGGCTTTCCATAGCGGCATTTATATAACAGTAATTTTCGTTGTTTCTGGCTAAAAATATTTTCCTTTGTTCTTGCTCCAAATATTGCGAGGACCTTTAAACGGCCTTTAGATCTGGTTTCACATGTGTGCACCCCACACGCGGTCAGGAGCATTGCTGAGTGCCAGTACGGGCCAATGTTCAGCAAGCACACGGCCAGGAACACTGCTGTTCTGTCCAGGAGACGTGAACGGCGCCGGTCCACGTTTCGTCGGTCGGAGGACGGTTGGCCGCCGGTGTCCGTCGTCACGCCGTTGTTGCCGCATTGCAGGCCACTCGCTGTTCAGCCAGTCGGACCTGCCGGACCTGTACGTGGGCCTGATCCTGCTGGTGATCGCGCTGGTCCTGCTCTGCGGCTGTCTCGTCCTCATGGTCAAGATCCTGCACACCCTGCTGCAGGGTGAGTGGGCCCTGAGTTGGGGACATCAGGCTGGGTTCAAGGGCCGTACCGCTGAATCGGGGGCCTTTGAAGAGCCGCGGGATGCAGTGCAGTATGCAGCTGGTGTTAAATATAATCGCTGAAAACCCTTCTCGAGGTTGTGAAAACGATACTCTGTGAACAATGCAATTAGTATTTGGCATTTTTACTTGTTGCATCAATGTTTGGTAAATCGGTCCACGTGCATTGCCTATTTTCTTCTGCATTCTGCTTCTGACAGTCTTTGTAACTGAAAACAAAGCACAGTGCTCTAAACCTGTACAAAAACCTGTCTAGACCAAACCTGTACAAAATACAGTTAAGCCGTGATGTAGCCATGCCGAATATGTCTAATGGTGGTATCCAGTTCGCTCGTGTCATTCCCTCCAACGTCTTTGTCATCGCGTTTTGTCCTCCGGCCACTTCTCGTTTGTCAGCTCGTTTGTCAGCACTTCTCAGCCCGCCGCCTGACACCCCGTGACGCCGCGGTTTCAGGCAGCATCGCCGTTGTCATCCGCAAAACGCTCAACGCCAACATCCCGTACATGCCCTGGCTGACGGGCTACCTGGCCATCCTGGTCGGCTGCGGCATGACCATCCTGGTGCAGTCGTCGTCGGTCTTCACGTCGGCGCTGACGCCGCTGGTCGGCGTGGGCGTCATCTCGCTGGACCGGATGTACCCGCTGACGCTCGGCTCCAACATCGGCACGACGACGACGGCCGTCCTGGCGGCGCTGGCCGCCTCCGGCAAGACGCTGCGGCCCAGCATCCAGATCGCGCTTGTGCACTTCTTCTTCAACGTGTCGGCTATCGTCCTGTTCTACGTGCTGCCGTTCATGCGCTGGCCGATCCCGTTGGCGCGCGGCCTGGGCAACGTCACCGCCCGCTACCGCTGGTTCGCCGTCGCCTACCTGCTGGGCATGTTCCTGCTGCTGCCGCTGGTCGTGTTCGGCCTGTCGGTGGCCGGCGCCGAGGTGCTGTACGCGGCGCTGGCGCTGGCGCTGGCCGTGGCGCTGCTGGCGGCGGCGCTGACGCTGCTGCAGCGGCGCGCGCCGCGCGTGCTGCCGGCGCCGCTGCGCAGCTGGGCGTTCCTGCCGCGGCCGCTGCGCAGTCTGGAGCCGTACGACCGGGTGGTCTCGCGGCTGACGGCCGCCTGCCGCTGCTGCCGGCCGGCGGCCGACGAGCCGGCGCCGCCCGCCGCCGAGAAGAAGGCCGCCATCCAGTTCAACGGCCGCGGCGTCGACAACCCCGGCCTGGAGATGGACGTCCGGCCCGTCAGCTACAGCGTGCGCGACGTGGACTAGCGGCCGGCGCGCGCCATGCGCCTCCGCCGGGCGGCCGCCACGCTGAGGTCCCGGAGGTTCCGGAGGCGAAGCCGCCCGGGCTGAGGCGGCGGGGCAGGCGGCGGGACTGGACGCTGAGTAGAGACTGCCGAGCGCCCGTCCAGGAACTGAGCAAAGCGGGCGGGACCGGCGCGGAAGGCCGGGCTGGTTGGGCGGACGACGCCCAGGCGGAGGCCGCATCAGACGAACTCTCAGGGAATGGAGTGCAGCGGCTGCCCGCAGGCGTGGGGACGGGCGGCGCCTGTCTTCGCATCACGTGGTGTCGCGCGAGTAAGCATTTCCGGGGGACGGGTTTTTAGCCTGGGCGGCTCACCTGGCATAGTTCACCGTGCTGTCGCGACGCATGTATGTCGGCTTTCATGGCAGCATCTGGCAGGGGTGTCGTTTTATGAACTTGCTTTGGGTGTTGCCGGACAACCTAACTTCCAATCCAACGTGATTTTATCGGCAGATTTGAGCCGCATAATTTTCCCTCCATGGCAGTTGTTTTACCAAAATATTTCAACGTTACTATGGTCAGAATATTTGCGTATGTTATAGATATCTTGTCATCAAATATAGCTTTTTACATGTGTCGTAAAGTTAAAAAGATGTTCGAGCAGCATTCCGTTTTTAATAGTTGTCTGTCTTATTTTACATGGAGGTGTTCAGGGAATTCTAACTGCCTAACTTCCTAACAGGGAAGTCTAACTGCGTTTGTCGGGGACCACATCCGACTTCGAGGGATTCATATTTTTCCGGTTGCCTCCCTGGTCTTTTGAAAAGAATACAGGGCCACGACCCTGTCACCTAGGCTAAAGAACTCCGCGACGTGATTGATCTCTTTGAGAACCACACTGGAATTCGGGGGTGCCTTCTATGTCTGTTGAAATATGGTGTGTTAGTGAGAAAGGCTCGAAAACTGCTTTGTCGTGCCTTCGCAAGATCTGTGGTCCGTCGTCTTTAGATGCTAAATTGCCTTCCCGGACGCATAGATCAGCTGGTCTCCACGCACTTGAAAAAAGCTCCTCTCCGCAGTCTTACAACCATGCACGGCCGGCTGCTCTTCCGAACTGCCGAAACATCCGGCCAAGTTGCGCGCCCGCCTCCGGGAGCGGGCATAGGAATTTGGGAGTTCGTGTGTAGTTGTACCTGAACCTCCGGCGATGTCCCGGACACAAAACACTGAATCTGTGTCGATCTTGATTCCGGTCGCTGGCCGCTGTCGAGGCGTGGATTTGTTGGTGTCAAGGCGGCCTGATTAGCCATTCATGATTCGAGTCCGCGAGATCGTCTGGAGGGACTGGAAACGCTCAACCCAGTCCTTCTGGAGTTGGCAAAACAGCAGGTGGACTTGAACCATCTCGGCAGTATTCCAGAGTGGTTGTTTAAACGTCCGTCCGGCGTCCTGGAGACCTGGGAGAGTGTGAACTGTCAGTGCTGTCTTTAACATTCCTATTACGCATAATCATGGAAGCAGGGCGCAGCGTTTGCTACTACTTTTGCTACATTGTACATTATTTTACTGTTTTGCACGCTGCGATTATCAGTATCTTATGGCAACTTTCTCTATACTGTACTTGACACTCAACTACTTGACGCTGAGCATCGCCACTTCGTGTTTTGTGATATGACTTTTTGTGTGTGCCGATACCGTTACCGTGCTACCGTGCCGTGCCAATTCTCGTTTAGTGCCGCGTCCGGTTTGCTTTTCGCCTGGAATCTTGGAAACTTGTAAAATAACAAAGGCACTCTCAGATCGACCGAGTAAAATACGTACAATGATCCAAAATGTGCACTTTGTTTTATCGAAAGGCATTGGGATTTTTTGTTCCTCCCAGACTTGAAATCATTGTGTGGATGTTACACAGTGCATTCCATTACCCACATGAGGCACTATTCAGTAACATTTCCGCGTTTTTTTTTTATTTTCAACAAAACCAAAAGTAGTACGTCGTCATCTTTTCAAGTAACCATGTGCGTTTTTTTCTCTAGCTGATGAACTAAACTGTGATGGGTTCATCAGCATACATGAACAAAATAATCACGGCAACTGCTTCCTTGTACACGACGATGACGTGTCGGCTTTGCTTCGTGGGCGCCATGACGGGCTCCGGTCGGCGTCGCAGGGCCACTGTGATGTCCCGGTAATCCCCGACTAACGCCCGCCAAAAGAAACGCGCCACAGCAGCGGTGTTGCGTCATCGCGCCCAAAATGGCGCAGTGTTGGCGTCTCGCGTTATCGTCTCGTGTTCTGTGGCCGCTGCCCGCCGCTCCAGTTTGTATCCCAGTTTGTATCCCAGTTTTTGTCCCGTTTTTGCGGCGCGAAAATGTGTCAATAAATTTGTCAAAATGTCAAAATGTCAAAATGTCCTTTGACGACGACAGCGAAGATCCAGAAAATGACGCAAAAGGACGCAAGATATCCGGATATAACGCATTTGTGGTAGCGTTTCGAGCACGCAAATCGAAATAAAATTTAGGTTTTGGTGTAAAGAATGCGTCACCAACTTCTGAAAATGCCATTGCAGGGGAGGAGAGTTACGGTTTATTGTCACTTTCCCGTCGCGGGGCAGGTGCGGAACCAGAGCTTCGCCAGGCGGGGGGGGGCAATGGTTAGCGTGGGACTTCGTTTCGGCCGTGGCTCACATTTTTTGCTACGAAAAAACGTTGATCCGTTTGGGTCCAGGAGAAACATTTGGGTGAGCAACTAAAAAACAAATTCAAAAGTGTCACCTCATATGCGAAAATTTTGCGTTTTCTTCCCGTCCAAAGTGGCTGAAATATGGCAAAGAAGCAGGGATTTTATCTATATCTTTATCTCTGTTTGAAATGTCGTGTCTGCGTCTGGTCCAGGAGCCCCTCCTGTCCCGTAGTTTCTGGAGACTTTTACGTCAGCTTAGGTTCTTTCTTGCACCTCCCGCAGAACTTTTGGTGGTCTCGGGCTGTCTGCTGTGTCAGGACCTTCTTGTGGTCTCAGGCAGGCGCGGATTCCAGGGGGGGATGGGTCGATCGTCCCCCCTTCCCGAGGCCTGAGAAAGGCCCCTCTCAGGCCCAAAGGGACCCCGAAGGGGCTCCGCATGAGCTTCACGAAGTTCCCGTGAAAGCGTGATGGGTTCTTGATGCAGTCAGGGGGCTTCTAGGAGGTTAGGTGATCCCTGAGACGCAAAGAAGGGCCCCTGAAGCTACCCAAAGCCCCTCTGAGGCCACAACAGGGCCCCAACACAGCAGACTGCCTATGAGACCACCAGAAGGGTCACAGGGACCTGGGATGGCCAAGATGAGGACTGAGTGGGCTTCTGGCACGGATAAAATCCCACGGGGCAGCCAGTGAGGCCCCAGAAGCGCCAACAAAGGCCCCTGATACGGCTAAGAAGGGTCTATGGCTGCTAGATATACCCCACATAACGGAGGAAGACCTCTGATATAGCCATGGAGACCACCGGAGACCTTCAGAGGGCTCATGAGACGACAAAGGGGCATCTAGGACAACAGGGGGTTCCCTGAGACTGCTGGAGGGGCATTTGAGACTGCTAACTAGCAGTCTGTAGCAAGAGGGGCCATTGAGACGACCAGAAACTACAGGAACCGCTGAAACTACTAAGCCTTGAGACGCCCACACAGCTCCTGAAATGGCCAAAGGACCTACAGCATTGCCAGAGGAGCCTCTGTCACGGCAGAGGAAGAATTATAGCGAGTTCTTGTTACTGCCTGAGGGGTTCCTTGGATTACAAAAAAATCCCCAGGAAACGACAGGAGGGAACCCGAGATGGTTTACCCCTTTTCCAGGAAGGGGGAAGGGAGGCTGAATCCGCCTTTTCTTTTTGTCACAACCGGTTTTTTTGTTTGCCAATTCCAGGGTTTTTAACGCAGCTTTACGAAACTCGGTCACTTTTTCTACCTATGCTTTCTACGGGATTGTGACAAAATTTCGTAATTCTTTCTGCGCAGGGGAGGAGCCAGGTAGCTTTTTTGAGAGGCTCCTCACGCCAATTTGGGCCCCGCTAAAGGTAAAAGGAAAATCGCTGCCAAAATAACGTTTGTAAGACAGAACTTAGACTTCATATGGGTGTATGGGTAAATAGTTCGGCAAGCATATAAAAGTGATTTTGTTAACCTGAGGCAACTTGACAAGGTCAGGTCAAGGCCAACATTCAAAATCTGATTTGATAGTAATAATTTTGGAGCTATTTTGCCAGGTGTTAAACCCGGAATAGATATGACATAAACGAGTGCCCTCTACGTATGTACAAAGTTTCAGGGTGGCATCAGACGGGGTCACGGAGCTATGACCTAAGATGTCAGTGCGCGTAAACTATATCACGACTGCCGTAAAATGAAACTTGAGGAACAGAGTAAATTCAAATGATAGGAAACGTTTTCAAACAACAAAAAATACAGTTCAGATCATTACATGTGACTCTAAGATCACTGGAGGTCATTTAAGGTCAGAGGTCGTAAGGTGACCTGACGAACATGTGACCATGACAGTTCCCCCTTTTTGCCATGTTCCTGGCACCGCCTATGCTAACATTATACAAACAATGTAGTACGATTTATACTTCTTCACAACATAACGTAACTAGTAAAAACTAAAAACATAAAATTTTCTGTTCATTCGGTTTTTGGAAAATTAATCCGTTCATTTTTAAAACGTTGTGAGGGCGTATGAATTTCCTGAATATTTGAAATGTAAGGACCAATGATAAAGGCCCCATTCAGAAACTTTCGATTCATGCCAACTTCATCAAAATCGGCCCATAAACAGCAGAGTTATAATAGCTTTTTCCTTTATATCCCTTTTTTGACTTTTTGCCTCCTTGTATCCATTCCTTTCAAGATTTTGAAAACTTTTTTTAAGAAAAATGTGGTTAATGTCATAGCAAATTCCATTGGCATTTGTTGCGATGAAATCGAATGTGTAGTTCTAGAGATCATATGGGGGGCCAATCGCCCCCCCCCCCTGCCGAGAATCGGCCATACCAACTAACCCTCCGGGAGTAGGGTGAAGTGTCCGTGAAACTGCCACATGGGTCCATGAAACTGTCCGAGGTGCTCCTGAAACCGCCAAAGGAGCGCCTGAGACGTCCCGAGGGACACGTGAACCTGTAAAAGGAGCCTGAGACCACTAAAGGGCCCTGATACGCCAGACGGCCCGAGACCACCAAAAGTGCCCCCTGTAAATGCAAGAGGAAACCTAACTTAAGCTAACAAAAGTCTCCAGACAATTCGAGGGGCTCCAAGACCAGATACAGATACGACATTTCAGACAGAGGAAGGGACGCAGCCGCCTGAAGTCCCGCCGTTGCTGTTACATTTCGACCACTTTGTAGCCGAAATAAGGTGATACGTTTAATTGCTTTTTTTTCGGTTCCTTTAAAACCGAAGAAAAATGTAAGATTACATCAAATATTTTTTCCCTGAACCCCAGCAAAACAACGTTTTTTTCCTATCTGAAGAGCAAAAAATGGCTGGAGGCCCGGCCAGGAGCAGCGGCCCCGCACTGAGCATTCGTTCCCCCCCCTTTGGCGAAAATCCTGGATCCGCCCCGGTCTCAGGTTCCTTTTACCAAGTTTCACTTGTCCCTCGTGATGTCTCAGGCGCTCCTTTGGTGGCTTCATGGGCACTTCAGACAGCTTCAGGGACCCATCTGTCAGTTTCGGTTCGGTTCGGTCAGTCGTAAGCCATCTCGGGTTCCCTTCCTGTCGTACCTGGAACATTTTTGCCGTTTAGGGAGCCCCTCAGGCAATAACAAGGGTCTGAGCCTGTAGGTCTAAACGCCTATAAGAGGCTATAATTTTCTCTCTGCCGTGGCAAAGGCGGGTCTGACAATCCTCTAGGTCTTTTGGCCGTTTCAGGGGCTTTGTGGACGTCTCAAGATTTAGCAGTTCCAGGGACCCATTTGGTCATCCCAGGGGCCCCTTTTACTGACAGACTGCTAGTTAACAGTCTCAAAGGTCCCTCTGTAGCAGACTCAGTAAACCTCCTGTTGTCCTAGGTGCCCCTCTTGTTGTCTCTGGGAAACATCTTATGCCGTGACAAGGGGCCCTCTGGCAGCTGCAAAAGACTTTTTGACAATTTTAGGGCCCCTGTCCAGAGTCATCAGCCCTCGGAACGTGACTCCCTACCCTTCCCTGGAGCCGCGCCTGTCGTGGAGTGATCTGGAATGAAATGGAATCCTTTGCGGACGACCTAAATAATGTTCCCGAATCCAAATTTACGCTATCAGGAAATACATGCGAACGTTGCAAAAACAGGTAATGTAAAAAATAAATGTTATTAATGGCTTGAGGTCGGGTCATTGACAGGAGGACAATTTTTACGTTCGTCCGTGAGAGACTGAAACCCCTCTTAGTTACCGTATCGCAAAGCATCATGACGATAATCTGTTTTCTAAATTCCTCTAAATTCCGATTCCAAATACCAAACAAAATACCGGACCGTCATTAACCTTGTCATTTACCAAATTTTAGGATAAGATTGATGCAAGTGATGAAGGTACACTGCCATATATGCCCGATTTTATTAAATTGCAAGTGCAGTGAATGGTATGGCTCAAAACGCATTTTGCACATGCTGGCTTTTGGTCCGTTCAAGGACGACGGCCTATAGCAACAGATGTTTAAAAAATTTGCCAAAAGATGCAAATGTACAAAGTAAATGTACACAAGTTCGTCAGCCCGAGTTTCTCCTCTTTTACACTAACCTCAGGCACCAGACAGCCGGGGGTTTCGAGGGTCCCTCAGCATGGCGTTTGCTACATTTCCATGATGACACAGCGTATCAGCTGCAGCACATGAAAATATTGGGACTAACCTCAATGTGCCGTCGATACCGGAGATGTTTCGTCTGTGGCGAGAGGGTCCGTGCCCCGTCGGACGGCTGCCGCGGCAGCGGCCAGGGGCAGGGGCGGAATCAGCAGTGGCGGCGCTAAGGTTCCACAACGGTGAGGCGCCATCAAAGCTGGTATATTTCGCCACGGGGATGGAAAGAATGGCTGACCAACATGAAACACTTCATCCGAATTTCGGCCACCTTAATATGCATCGTAGGGGTTTCTTTTCGTTTCATTTCGTGGTTTCATGCCCAACATTATCACGGCATTGGAAAAAACAAAATCATAGCGTCGGCTCATTTAACGTATAAAGTGGCTCAGCATTTCGGCACTATTTCAGGAACATGCATCAACTATGCCAAACATCTGCATACATTTCTATGGCTCGCAGCGCCTTTTAGGTTCGGTTGCTGATATGAACTATTTGCAGAAAGCTGACCACAACCCCACTTCGCCGGTTACGTAGTTTACGAATGTTCCTGTACCCTGCTTATGTCTGCCACCCTCGAATAAAAGCAATGTATTATTCACTTTCATTTTGTAGCAAAGATATTTCGATGCAGTCCGGGAGCATTGGCCTGTCTGCTTTGGAGGAGACTTTGACCTTTACTGTTGCCGCTGATGCGTGTGCATTTCGTTTACGTCCGTCGCCCGAAAGTGTCAGTTCCAGAATTACTGGGGCAGGCATCACCTAAAAAAAAACGGGGTTTTTACCCGCGCACGACCGCCGGTCGGTTACGATCACGCCCGACTGGGGAAGGGCAGTTGGCCGCCCCCGCTCTAACTCGCCAACGGTTGGCCGCACGATAAAAATAAGCACACTGTTGGAAAGCTTGTGACGAGTAGAGCTCGAAACTGGTCTCACTTTTTAATTTTAGATAATATGTAAGCAATTTACATCCTATATATGTTTTCTCATAGCCGACTGCATGAGACCGAGAAATGGCCTGAATCTCAAGGGCTTTGACTAATAACGCATAAATAAAGGCACCAGAGCACAAGTAAAGGTCAGCAAATGCCGATACACATCTGATTTCTCCGATTTGTTTAAAATATACACCGAAACGTCGAGTTAAAGACACGGCAATTTTCCCGCCGGCTGTCGGCGTGCGTCCGCAGCCGTACGCAGTAAAAAATTAAAAACTAATTTTAGCGCTCCTTTATTTTCGCAAAATAGCCTATCCATGTAAATCTTATTGATCTTAGTGGTTCTTCTGATGGTTTTTCATGCTTAAGTTTTGGAAAAATTCATTAGTTACCAATCTACACATG
Organism: Capitulum mitella; assembly: GCA_030062745.1. Classification (NCBI taxonomy): domain Eukaryota; kingdom Metazoa; phylum Arthropoda; class Thecostraca; order Pollicipedomorpha; family Pollicipedidae; genus Capitulum; species Capitulum mitella. Next base: position 18,967,216 of record CP099853.1, on the reverse strand, counting down.
TGGCGGGGCTTTATTCGCGAGATCCTGTTAATTCCCAAAATATGCATTTTTTCGGACTTTCTGAGGTTCTTAATATTACTTACGACTGTGCACGCCAGTTCTGCCATTTTCTACCCATTCTGAGTAATTCATCGATGATTTTGACGGTGGTACATTTGGGCTCACTACAGTTATTTGTGACCTGACCTCAGGTTAATGGCTGGAAGTCATTGATACTTTGCCCAATGACGTTAACTAGATGTCTGCTTTACTCCACACAAAAATGTTCTGAAATATTCCGTCAATTTCCGAAAAAACGACGACATATATTAAAAATCGGCTTGGCCTTAGGTCAATGACCCGAAAAATTCCAAAAAATCTGAGATAGCAGATTTGTTGCACCTATCAAGATTACTAATCCCTGAAAGTATTATTGTGGTATCTTGTTTTGCGAAAAGTTAGAGGGCGCTAAACTTTTCTGGACATAGGTCTGTTTGACCTGACCTAAGTCAGGCACCTGACCTGACCTGAGGTCAACATTTTGACACAAAATGTAGAAATGATGAAGCAAAAGGTACACAAAGTTTCGTGGCTCTGTGTTCGTTTGTTCTTTCGCAATCCCGGAAAACCTCAGGGGGTGGTCAACTGCCCCCCCCCAGTCGGGGGCGCTTTAACATGGGACTCGTATGGGATACCTCTTTTTCCTGTGTTTGTCAGTTTACACATACGTTGGCCATTCAGAAACAAAGTACAGTATTTATGTGAGGTTATAAAACATTTGTTATGCATAGCAGGAGAGCACAGCATGCCCTCAACTCACATCTTGCCTGTCTCGAACATGGTCAAGCCTTTTTATTTTAACTTTGACCCCTCTTACAAAAATCCCACTACCTTACTGGGCACAGTCATGGTATGTACGCCTGGTAACCATGATATGCTTGCTCCATGGGCACAGCTAGCTTAATCATGGCTCTCACGTACTTCAGCTCGCATTCTCAGGTCGGTTGACGCGCTAGTACTTTTTTCAGTTGTTCCCACTAAAGAGCTAATTTATTGCCGGCGTCCGAACATCGAAGTATGAGCTGGACGATACCAAATCTTCCACAATAACCTTTCGCCAAACATCATCTGCAAAACACAATCTGTCATCTGATATCTGCGAAACATCGCTACCAAATGAGTCAAATTCGATCAAAACAGAAAGACTCCGTTTCCCATCGTTTTTTGCCGTATTTACTGTGCCGGATGAACATTTCCCCATTTCATGTAAAATCTGCGCTCAGTATTCTTCATAATAGACGAAACGTGTTCCATGCTACGATCAGCCTTTCATTTGTCAATGAATGCATGCTTATTTAAGCTCCACCCTTTACTTATCATATATTTTGCCACCGCAAGTGCATGATCTGCCATGAGACCTATATTTGTGCCCAATATTACGTCCTTTGCGCTTATATTTTGGTTTTCCTCTGACACGCTGAGTTGTCTCAGATACCTCTCGATGTCTGCCCGAAAATGTTTCGTTATACGACAGCTCCAGAATTTATGCATTCAAGTCTCACTTTCCATGTTGAAACGTTTATATACATCTGTCTGTTCTACTCCAATTTTATGCAGCAGAACTTGCGTGACCTGAATTCTAGCTAGTACCTTAAGGTTTACAGTTCTGTACCTGCTCGACGATGTGGCGTAATTCATATAGCAATATACTTCGCACCAGTTGGTGTACGAGAACAAGCCTTCCCATTTACGTTCCCAGATAGTCACTTTTCTGGTCTTCCACTCCATAAGCACATCATAAATATATCTTGCTACCGTATTCTTCGCCGATATATATTTCACGACTGGATGTATAATCAGCTGCGTTAATATTTGCCTTGACTGCCTCCAGCGTAGCGGAAAGCTCTCCATAAGTCCCAGGTAATCAGGATACGTTGTGTGAAGTCTAAATTTAACTCGAAAGTCATTAAAGCTCATAAACGTCCCATCTCTTCCCAGCAAACCATTCAAATACCGAATCCCGTGCGCAGGCTACCCTCGTATTCCCATCCTGGCAAATTTGCTATGGTCTGAGAACCAAACTGAACATGAGCCGATGCCCTCGTCCTAAATTTTGTAGGCCTCATTAAATGTTGCGACGGCCAGGACGACCACCTTCCAGAAAGGATTGCCCATCGTGCTGGCAACGCTACACAGTGATCCTGCGTTCATCTCCAGGATGAAAAACGACTTCCTCCAGAAACGGTGAAAAAGTGTAGTCCATTTACGTGTTGAGATCATCAGTGTCTTCTGACCCAAGAAATTTTCAGAGCAGCAATGAGGAATTCCAAGTCAATCATTGCCATTGCCATTCTCCCTGAATTCGTGGTTTGACCATTGTTTGCCTCTTAATCCTATCCCCTTTTTCCGTTCCAGACGAATCGAAATGTGAATGTCTTGTAGCTCCTGATGATAATCTGAAGGAGGCGAGGGCAATGACATGAACAAGTAAGTCAGTTTTGACAACAGAAGAGACTTAACGACAATGATTTTCCCATCTAGGGTTTGATTACGTACATTCCATGCTCGGTTGGTTCGGATGGCCTTTAGCTTACCATAATAATTGTCGTGGCACATGTCATACAGTCGTCTTGGAAAGCAAAGCCTAAAACTTTTACCTTCGTCATCCACTTCAGCTGGAGTTCACGACGCACGTTTACAGCACTATTTTCTACGTGTCCTACCCACATCGGTTGCGTTTTTTTCTGTATTTGCCTGAGGCCAAAGAATTTGGCAAACACGCCAAACTCATGGAAAAGGGCTCGCATGCTGTTAACGTGCCCCGTCCACAAGACAATGCGTGTCATCGGACTGTTCTTCGTCTATCATCATGCCCTTAATGTCACTGTTGTCACGAATTTTCTGAGCAAGACATTCATTTGCCAACAAAAATAAGCAACAATTGAGCTGATCCTCTTGGCGGCATGATCTGTGCAGCCCGATTTTTCGGATAGGTGCCCGTTATATAGGATCCTTGAGAAAGACTGCACATACAAAATATCAAACATAACAAAATGCAACTGGATGGAAATCGACGTCTTCTCAAAACCTCTCGAATAAATGACCACGACACAGAGTTGACGGCACTTTCGATATCTAAACTGATGAATAGTCCATGACGTTTTACTTCCTTTAACCCTATTCCCGGCAGAGGGAGGGCTGAATCGCCCCCTCCCTCGGGTTTTTTGTTTGTCGATTCCAGGCTTTTTGACGCAGCTTCACGAAGTTTGGTTAAATTCTCCTAGCTAGTCTTTCTACGTGCCGTGAGAAAATTTCAAGGTTCTTTTTTGCTCAGGGGCGGAGCCAGGCAATGTTTTTGGGAGGCATCTCAGACCATTTTTGGCTATGTTGAGGTTAAAAGGAAAACGTCTGCCAAAAATGGTGCTTTTAAGATAGAACTCGGAACTTTATATTGATATATAGCAAAATAGCTAGGCACAATGCAGATACAATTTAGTTTATGTGAGGTCACTTTACAAGGTCAGGCCAAGGTCAAAAATTCAAAATTTGGTTTTATAGTAGTAATTTCGGCGCGTTTTTTTTTTAAATGGCAAACCCAGAATATTATGACGTAAAAGGGTGTCCTCTATATGTGTATCAAGTTTCAGCTTGATATCAGGTCAGGTTACGGAGCTATGACCTAAAATGTCAGTTCGCGTACCCTTTATCACAATAGCCGCAAAATGGAATTTTTGAAATAGAGTGAATTCAAATGATTGAAAACGTTTACAGATAAGATTAAATGCACACGAGGTCACTCCAAGTGGTTCCGAGGTCACCACAGGTCATGTAAGGTCAAAGGTCACAAGTTGATCTGAAGAACATGTGACCATGACATTTCCCACTTTTTCATGTCTCTGGCACCGCCTATGCTAACATTATACAAACATTGTAATGCGATTTGTACTTCTTTAGCGTAACATGACTAGCAGAAGCCAAAAAAGTGCTTCTGCCTTTTTTGTTCCTTCATTTGTTGAAAAACTAATCCTCCTATTTTTAAAACCCTGTAAACGCCCATGAATTTTCTCAAAATTTCAAATGTGTGTACCAATGGTAAACGTCCCATTCAAAATCTCTCGATTCATGTTAATTTGATCAAAATCGGTCCATAAACAACGGAGTTATAAGAAGTCCAAGAATACCCCAAATCCCGACGTTTTTGCCCCCCTGTATCCATTCCTTTCAAAATTAAAAAAAAAAATCTTTTTTATATCAATGTAGCTTACGTCATGACAAATCGATTGCCGTTTGTTGCGATGAAATCGGATGTGTAGTTCTCGAGATCTCAGGGGGGGCCGAATCGCCCCCCCCCCCTGCCGGGAATCGACCATACCGTCTAGCCCTTCGGGAATAGGGTTAACTAATGCACTGTGTCAAACATAATTCTAATGTATCGCCAATAAGCCTGTTTCTCAAAAACCTGTGTGCGCGGGATCTATCGGACCCGGTAGCACTTTCTTGTATCGCTTGGCTAACACTTCTGACAATATCTTGTAGCTGACATTTAACGTTATCGGACGGCACGACTTAATTTGGTCTCTGGGCTTGTTTGGTTTAGGGATCAGGATTAATATTCCCACTATCATGGATAGTGGCAAGTTTCTACTGACAAAACATTCCGCAAACACCCGCAAGAGGGAGTACTTGAGGCTGCTCTAAAACATTTTAAAGAATTCAGCAGGGAATCCATCACCATCCGGTGTTTTCCTATTCTTCATGGCTTTAAGAGTCTGGCTTAGTTCTATAGGTTCTCTAATTCTCTAGTTCTCTAATTCTATAGGTTTTTTTCTATCTCCGAGACATTTGTGTCACTGAGCGTTTTCACTCTCAGACCCTAAAAAAGGTTTGGTGCTGTTCTCTACCATCGTGATTTTCGAACAATTTACTGAAATGAGCCTGCAAAATGGTCATTATGGCTACGTGCTCCGAAACTAGCCCCCACGGCGTTTACAAGCACGGTATTATTCACTGGTGAAGTGGCGTTTTCTAGCGATAAGAAATATTTACTGGGATTCTCACTGAATTCACGCCATAGTGCACTTGAGCTCACCAAAATGACATCTGTTTTATCTTGCCTTAATTCGTCCAGCTCATGTGCCTTTGTCTCAATTTCTCCGCCAAAGCTGCGTTAGAATGTTCATCAAGTTTGCTCTCTATCTCGTTTGTATCCTTCACAAGAGATTACTTTCTTCTCTGTTGTAATCGTTTTCTATGAATAGCGTACGAGATGGTTCCGGATCTCAAGTTCATTATAAGAACTTCGAAAAAGGGGATCACTTATCGTGAACTCGACTTCGTGTTCATTTTCTGCCAAGTGTCTCCGTGTATAGGGGTATAGCATACTGGACTTAGTTTTAGCTATCGTGGCCTTAGTTTGCTCAAGATACTGGACGTCTCGAAGCAGCGAGCTGTTAAATTTGAAAAGTCCTCTTCCTCGGGGTTGGTTTGTTACATTTAGGGTCAACGTACAATCGAGTGGTCTGTTCGGTATCCAGCCCGAATACCCGCATCTAGTATCCGACCTTCTAAACTGTTCGAGGCAAGGAAGAAATCCAGGCGGCTTTTTTAACAACAGGGTTTCGAATTCGCCAGGCAAATCTTTTCGTACATTCGTTTTTTGATCTGTATATGTCGACTAGGTCCTGGTCTTCCATCAGCTTAGCAGCCTCCTGTCTAGCCCGAACATTATTTTCCTTAGCATAATTAAATGTATCCATGCCTTGAGAAAACACCAAGTTAAAATCGACTGCCACTATTTCTGGGAGCAGCTCTCTGTTCTGACCTTCACCAATTATGCTGTGAATATCAGCGTAGAATTGCGTGCTGTCTCTGTTCGGACCATTATCAACCAACCACAGTTTTAGCTTTCTTTCCGAGCCCACTTCTGTTATAATATATCTACCGTTTTCCTCGTCTTTTACTGTGCCACAGAAATCTGCCTGCATCTTATTAGTCAAGATTGCTTGTGTTATTGTCTTATTTGTCAAGATTGCTTGTGTTACCTGTGCATAGCGCAATGATAATATCATTCCCCCAGCTATTCCTAAACGAGTTTTCTTTCCCCTTTTGACTCTGCGAGAGGCCGATTTTCACCTTTGCTTTATACAAGAGCATAAAGCAAAAGCGAAAACCGGCCTCTCGCAAAAAATGGAACACATCTCGCCCCATTTTAAGATCGGCTAGCCCTCCGAAGTTCATAAAACATATTTTCACACCAGACATCATATCATTCATTTTCAGATTTGTCTACGGGAAACAGCCGGAATAGAAAAGATGGGCAAATACATCGGTCGACCAAGTATGACAGTTTTATTCGTACCTACGGGCTAGAAACGACAACAAAAAGAACACGAGACCATAACAATCCGCCAAAGTTCATCGACCTGCACCAGAGTACAGCTGTCCCCGCTCGGCTGAAACGAGCCAACAGGGGCGCATCCAGTACAAACATAGTGGGGTGAAGCACGACAAAATTGAAAAGCACACACACATGGGAACCAACATCGCCATATGTAAACTATTATTTGCACGTCTCGCAGGAAAAAGATTAACGGGTCACTGCGAGATCCAGTCCCCACAGTCTACACATCGAGTCTATACGGACCATGACTCATGACTCAGCCAGAGCATGCTGCTCTGGCTTAAAGAAGACATGCCCGCCCCGAGAAAGACTATGTAAATTTTCCCAATCTCCTTTGACTGCAAAAGACTGCGGAAATTCTCACCCCGGCGACGTGTCAGGCTTTCATTAACGAAAAGATATTCGCTACGACGAATCTGACGATTATTTTGTTGTTGGGTCCTGGCAAACGGTGTGCCACATCAATATCACTGACCTCCAGGTTGAGGCCGTCGAGACACAGGTTCAGAGTCGAGGTCACGAGCCTGAGGATGTCCTTTCGGTCCGAGACGTACTGGGCCGGACTCCGACGGCTGCCTCTGGGCACGGGCGGCGGCGACAGGGCGCGGCACGGCGTGGCGCCATGGCCTTCCCGGAGAGGATAAAACAGGGGTGTCGCGCATTGATTTCAGCATCCTCAACCCCGACTTTCAGTTACTTTACTTCATCTCTTGTACCCTGGAGATTTTTTTGACATTTCTTCTAACTGGAGGTCCCTATTTTCGACGTGCTCTTCGAGGTCTCTGATTCGACGGGACAGGACCTCAGATTTTGATTCGATGGCTACTCTGAACTCATGCAGATCTTTTCAGGTGCTTTTGGAGATATTTTCCCCAAGGCGCTCTGTGGCCCACTCTAAATAGTTTTTTTTTTAAATCGCGCTTTATCTGAGCCGGCAGCCGCCTAGACTCGTCCTCACGGCTCGTAGCGTCCCGTTTGCTTACTGGTACAGACCAGGGCCTATTTTAACAAGTTAACTGGGGGGGGGGGGTGGATGCTCCCCCGTCCCACATTTTGCCCTCCCCAGTCGAGAGCCTTTACCCATGCAAAGAAAAAAAACGGCCAGAAGCAGAGCAATCACTGCGGTAATTGCTGTGTAGCGTAACCAGGACAGCATTCCATAAGCCGTTGCGCTCAAGTCTCTCGAGAGTCTCGCGAAGCAGCATCTTATCAACAAAGGATATTTTGAATCATTTAGTTACGTGGGAGCACACTTAGAAGCATCACTTTATGATACGTATTGCAGGCATACCTGGTGACCGTTGGCGGGAGTGTTTGGTAACTGGTACACCGGCAATGATGCCGCGGTTGTCTCATTGTCTCGTGGGCGGCCAAAGCGTTTCATTGCATTGTCAGCACGTTAAAGACGACGAGGCAGGCGACCATGTTTGACATGTTAAGACGCAAGAAAACTGAAGAGTGAAAACAAAAACAAAGACAAAGTCTAGCAAAAGCGACATGCAATCTTCTTGCAAAAGTGGTTAAAAGTGTTGTACCAAGGCCATATTTTGCACGCATGATTTCCTCCCAAAGACGAAACAATTAATGAGAGAGCACACTGGAAAAGTCCCCATCGCAATTCGCCCCGATATATACATATATATATATATATATATATATATATATATATATATATATATATGAAGTAGTTCAAATTCAACAAGGAGAACGCAAATGCCGGGGGGTGGTCTCGGCCAATGCCCCTCATTCGCAGCGTTGCCCCCGCAGTCATTTTCCCTTAAAATAGGCTCTGGTAGAGACTCTTCTGATTCGGAGCAGTCACGTTTTTATTTTTTCTTTTAATGATTCCGTCTCGGCCATCTGGCAGCTTGGCTTTATCAAAGTTTCGGACGATGTCCGATGCTGACGTGTTCTTCTGTGAGGATGGTCGAGCTGTCGCTGGTTCACTGGCGTTTTTTTATGACACGCCGGCACAGCAGATGGAATGGGCTGAGGCCCGTCACTTGCTTCTTATGATAGAACGGCTGCAGGCACCTCACCACCGCAATCACTAGAGCCTGAACATCGGGTCTATAGACAAATGATTACACATCACTCAGAGCGTGAGAAAGTGCTCTCGCGACATTTGCCGCTCGCGGTCGCCCGTCCGCGCGCGTTTGGTGCCGTGTAGACGCCTGGGGCGCGGAACGAGCCGACACAGGACCGGTCACGCTGACCGCAGCCGCTGAACTGTCGCACTACTACTACTGCTGCTGCTGCTGCAGGCAGAAAGAAATGAAACTAAGCACCATTTGTAACAAATGCAGGCCATACTTCACTTTTCCACCTTTTCACGGACTGCTCTTCCTATACATAAGACACAGAAGCGCTTATAAATTTTCCTATGAAAGGAAGAAATGGTGACACTACCGTTTCCGAAAGAAATGGAGCTATATGCCACCCTAAGCAAACGTGACGGGAATGGGCGGCGCCATCTTGTTTACACTGCCTTCGTTCTAAGGATGCCTTATGTAATGCGTGACGTTTGATTGTTTTGTCACCAGTAAATGATACTGGAGGCCGTACTCCGATAAAGGGTGCGATCGGACTTGCTCTGTCCAACAGAGGATAGGTCGTGCGACTAAATAGGTTAGGTTAGGTTAGGTTAGGTTGGATTGGGTTGGGCAGGGTTAGGTTAGTAATCTTGTTTATTATTCATCAAGTTAGGCTATACTGGTGACGTCATTAGGTCCAAAATACCTTCACCTTGGGAATGGCCCTTTCTGACTGTTAGCGTAGAATCGCAGCAGAAGTCAAACAGACGGCGCGGCGGTCAGCGATGAGTGGAGTGGTGATATTATTTGGTAATTTTTTCATGTTCTTCGTCTTGGAATATATGCAGGAACCGAGTCACGAGTATTTGCCTTAGAAACGTTTGTTGCATGATTTTTTATGCCATTTATGCTTTTTATTTTACCGCCTGGTAAAAATGTCATCTATGACCCAAATTCGTGGTTCGCAATTATCTGGGACAGGCAAGTTGACACCGAGTGCAGACACTTCCACCAACGCGCGTTTCATACACTCAAATGACACTCAATAATCAATTTGTCTGATGCGCCAAAATCAGTATCAAATAGCGCGCTGCCAATTTTATATAGCAGCCGAATGAGGCATACTCATTCAGAGTTTTTGCCAATGGTCTTCGAATGAGGAACTAGTGCCGTTCGTCAAAGGAATGTGCTCTAATTTTCTTAAAGTAATGAACAAGTTGAGCTGCCATCGATGTTCTACTTTCTTAAAAACTGAAATCTATCATACTGATAATAAACTTTGGTAAGAATAATCAAACAAACAAAATTTGTAAAGCTCAGCACTACGGGTGAGGTCGTACCTCATCTGCATCAATGGAAGAACCGCCAATGGGAGTCAGGGGTGTCCACCACTGTCAGGGTTGTCCCTCGAGATGTCCATCGCGGTTTGGGACGTCTACAGAGGTGTTCATCGCCGTCAGGGGCGTCTTCAGGCTGTGGCGTAGCCAATAATTTTTCAGGGGAAAGGTCCTAAAGGATAAGGGGCATAAACGCCAAGGGAGCTCCTTGAGCACTGTGGGGAACCCATGACCAGGGGTGTCATTTTGTGTAAATGGTTTGTAAGGGGTGGATCGAGGAGGCCTCATAGCCTAACCTCCAAATGTGAGTTTTTCAACTTCTCAACGGATTTCGGGCTCTTTGTTTTGACCTACCGACACCATCCCATGGCAGGAGGGCCTTCCCTGGCTGGCGGCTCCTTTGCAGACGGGCATCCTTCCTGATATTTGCCGTTTGGTAGGTGCATGCCGGGATATCCATTTGCCTTTCCCGGTCAGTGGGCACCCCGTCACCTGCCAGAGTGGGTCTTTGCCTGTGGTGTGGGGGCATTTGCAGAGGAGTGGGTTTGTCTTTCCCGGACGGGGGCCCCTTTAGGCTCATGCAAGGGGACCCCTTCGTAGACCGAAAAACTTCGGGGCTCCCAGGACCCCTAGGACCCCCTGGTTACGCTGCTGTCTCAGGGGTGTCAATACGGCCAGGGGCGTCTCTAGGGGTGTCCACCACGGCCAGGGGTAATGGTCAGGGGCGTTTCTAGTGATGTCCGGCAGACAGTGATATTCTACAATGAAAATTTTGAGTAAACAACGTTATCACCGTATCTGGTATTACCGTATGTTGGACATTTTTCTAGGACTCTGCTATTTTGAAACATGCAGTCCAACGGCGTTCAGCAAAGTAAGAGCCCGTGACAGGACCGCGATAGTGAGGTTCTGTTTTGTAAGGAAAACGCCACGCTTGCTTCCAGTCCGAAAGAGCAAACTTGTGTTCTGCTGATTCTTGCCAGCGTTCCCTTGAGGCGAAGAGCTTCAGTCGACAGCTTTGGCTGTGGACCCCTTCCAGCCGTTCCAACAGGCGAAAGCTGCAGCAGCGGCGACAACCGGCTGGCTCCGGTCCGCGCTCGTCCCCAGGAAAACGCGCGCACATAATCAGACTTTAATCATATCTATGATAACAAGCAGGCAATACGCGATTAGTGGATCACTGGAGGCGGCCCGGACGCAGGGCCGCATCGGCGCGCTGATCGCTGATTGGCTGCGACTCCGCAGACCGCCGGCCTGCCGCCGAGGCAGCCGGCGCCACCGCGCCCTCTAATAACCCGGCCCGAGACCGCCAGTCTGCGGGCTCCCCGTGTGCGACGGCTCCCGCGGCCGTGTGGATGCAGTGAAAAAGTGCCCGCGCCCTCGTGTTCCGCCGCCGCCGGCGCCGTCTCTCGCGCGCGTCGCTCGGACCGCGCCGCCGGCCGGGTAGAAAACATCGTCGATCGACGCGCGCGCGGCGTCCGACAGGAGACCTCGCTCAAAAGACCACCACCGCCGCGGACGAAGTACAGCGCGCAGAGTCGGCTCAAAAATACGCGTCCCACGACGCTGATCTCTAAATCGATGACGTCACGGAGACGGCAGCCCTTTCACCCGTCACGGGGCGGTGGGCTCTACAGCCAGCTAACTGTGGCGGCGCCGGCGGCCAGAGTAGGCCTGCTGCCTCCCCGCCGACTTCCTGCTGGTCGGCAGCAGGCGAACCGATCGCCGGTGCCGGAGCAGTAACCCGCGGTCCATCCCGCCACCTCGTCTCTTTGGTGTCAAAAACCGCGCTCACTCGGAAGGCACGCTGGCCTCCGGACACGCCGCCGGGCGCCGGCGGACGCGGCGCCGCTGTGTCCGTCTTCGCAGAGTTCGGCAGGCACGTGATATGATGCGTCCGTTACGCGGCGCACGCCGGCGCCGGCTGCTGTGGCGGCCGGCCGGCCGGACCGCCGCGGCGGGTGGCGCGCCCCGGCCGCCGCCGACAGGACGGCGACGATCGGTCACGCGTCCGACAGCGCGGCCGACAGCGGCTCAAACGCCGACCGACCGCCGACCGCGTCGCCCACGACGCAGATGGCCCCCTGGCCGCGACTGGGGGCGCCATCTGTACCCGCTGTGCCCGCCGCGTCTGCCGCAGGCGACGTCCCCTCGGTCTCCGCTGCAGCGGAGGTGCCCTCAGGGTCGCCTGTTGCGGGGGCGTCTTCGGCTTGAGCTGCACCGGCGGCCGCGCTGCAGGGCCGCGCCTCACGCCATCAGAAGTCCTCGTCCCAGCCGGACAGCTCGTCGGGCGGCGTCTCCAGGTCGCGCGAGTAGCAGTCGAAGTTGGACGCGTCTGTCGGGCCCTTGACCTGCGGCCAGAGCGTGTCGCGTCAGAGCAGTGGTGTTACGGAAGGGGGGGGGTATCGCGTGCACGCTGGTCAGACCTCACAGCCCCCCCCCCCCAGCACAGGAACGTTCCGGTACCCAACATCTGGTGCGCCTGATAAGGCACCTCCATCCCCAAGATTGGTGTCACGTGACCACTAACGTAGCCCGGGGGTCCAAGGGGTCCTAAAACTCCCGAAATTTTAGGGCACACAAAGGAGCTCCCTGGCCGAGAAAAGCAAACTCACTCCTCCGCAAAGGGCCCCAGACATCAGGCCATTGGCGACCCTTCTGGCAGGTCGCGGGATGCCCCCTGACCGAGAAATGTAAGTGGGCCCCCTGACATGTGCCTACCAAAAGGCACATGCGATGACCGGAAAGGATGCTTCTCTGCAAACGAGCCGCCAGCCAGGAGAGGTCCTCCTGCCACGAGCTGGTGTCCGTGTATCGGGAAGGAAGCCCCAGTAACGTAACGTGAGCCAGGGGCACTCTGGGCCTTATCATCCCAACTCCAGAAATTCTTAACATGGGAAGGGGATCCTTTGGGCTGCGTTCCTGAAATGACCTCAAGGGCCCTGATGTCCACCGACCCGGGGAGGCCAGGAACCGGTTAAAGAAAGGCAGCTCCTGGCAGGAAAGGTGCCTATGCCCTGGAATAGCTGTCCGATGCCAGTGCCGGCCAGCGTCGTGGCGTAGCCAGGCGATCATCAAGGCAATTCATTGGGAATGAAGGTAATTGGCGCCTGGCAGGCAAGCTGGGCATTCGGACCCAGGAAAATTGGGGGCTCGACCGTTAAGGCGACCTCAATGGCCACAGCAGTAAATATAGATAATCCAGGCCAGCCTTTTGCCATAACCTTGATCGTTACGGGTGAGAAAGCAGGTCCTTGCCAAGTACTCCATAGTTTTCTAACCATTAGGTTCCCACAGTGTTCGAGGGGCCCCCTCAGTGTTGGGGCCCCTCGTAAAAATCCTGGCTTCGCCACACACAACATGACCTGGAGCCACTGAACCTAACCAAACCCATTCCTGACATGACAACTACCTGACTGTCCTGACCTGGCCTAAAATGGCAAGACCAGACAGAACCTGACCTGTCCCTCATCTGACCAAGCCCGGATCTGACACAGTGACATATTACCTGACCTGGCATGATCTGACCTAGCCAAGCCAGACCTGATCTGACCAAAACCGGCCTGATTTAGCATAAAATGATCTTTGCTGGTCTGTACTGCCCTATCCCCGTCCGTCATGGTCTGGCCTGTCATTGTTTGACCTGGCCTGAAATGACCCGACACGACCTGGCCTGAGACGACCTTTCGCGGCCTAACCCGGACCTGATGTAACCTGACGCGAGGTGAACCAACATTATCTGACCTTTCGTGACCTGACCCGGGCCTGACCCGACCTGACCCGGACCTGACCTGCGGAATGATGGGTGGCGTCAGTTGTCGCGACCGCAGGCCCTCCCAGTCGAAGCCCTGGAACCACTTGTGCTTGCGGATGTCCTCCACGCCGTTCCTCTGATAGCCTGGGGCGTCAGAAACAGCGGCACGTTGGCGGGCGCATCCGGCCATTGAAGGGCACGCACTGGTGTAACGTTTCGCACCATGTCTTTCGTTTGAGAGGTATTCTTGATCCGGCCATTCACGGGCAGGCAGCCGAGGAACGTGCGCGCCGCGTTTTACGTTTGAAAGCTATGCCATTCACCACGATCGATTGGGACAGACGCTCAACATGGCGTGACAGAAAAGCCGGGTACATATCAGGGAAAGCACTGACCGTGACCCACGGCGGAAATGTTTCTCTGTCGCAGCAGCATTGAACGAACCCCTCTACGGGGTAGGTATGTGTTTTAAAGACACACTGACTGGTTCTCTCGTTAGAAACGCCTGTCTCTCGGCGAAACGACCGAGCGGGGCACGGCGGAAGTGTTCTCAGGGGAACGCTGGCCTAGCCAGGCGAGGAGGGAATGTTTGTCTCCCAAAGCAGCAGTGAAAACTCTCTGCGTGGGGACATGCACGTCTCCCCAAAAACGCAAATTCCTTGGTTGGTGGGAATATCTGTCTCTCAGAAGAAACTCTGTTCAAGCTACTGGGAATGTCCGCCTCCCGGAAACAAGCATGGGCCGAACCTCTGGTGGTAATGTTCGTCTCTCGTGGTAAACACTGACCGAGCCTCTCGGTGGTAATGTTCGTCTCTCGTGGTAAACACTGACCCAGCCTCTCTGTGGGAATGTCCCGGCAGAGTCGTTTGATGAGCTGCTCGCCGGAGCGCGGAATGTGCCGGGGGAAGTCGATGATGTCGATGCCTTTCAAGATGATGTTGTACGTCTTCATGGGGTCCGGAGCGGTGAAGGGTGGTCTGTAACACGTACCGGGAGGCCAGGGTCAGCTGCCAGCAACACTGAAATACCCATGCAGCTCAACATATGCCAGAGCTGGCCACTGAACGGCGTCGACAGTAAGTAGCTTGTCATGCATAACAACGTAAATCGACACTTTGATAACAACGCTTCCAATAAACAGCTAGAATCAGGGCAAAGGCAACATCAAAAACGGACGTTTATAATTTGATCAACACATCTCTGGGTCAAACCGTACTGGCTGCGAAACCTAATCTTACTCGAAACCTAATCTATACTCGCGACCGCCAACATAAAATATTCAGTACATGCTCAGCTTAACAAATAGAAGGAACCGTTCAGCCATTGTGACCAGCTGTCATTTGACTACTTAATTTTCAGAATCCCAATCCCAAAAGTATCAAACCAATGTACGTCCTGCAACAATCAAAATCTTTGCTTCTACACATTAAAAGGCTTGGTTTATTCGAAGACAGTTCTCGGACTGAACCGACCATAACACATTTCACTGTTAATCCCTGGGAAGTGGAACCACAGCTACGAACACAGCTTGAAGTGTTTGAAATGCGTCCAACGTCCGCAATCGTCTCCAGTGGTACAAGTATCTGCACTATATAAGGGCTTCAGAAGTGTCAGATTAAACAGAATTTTTACAGAATAAACAGAATTAAATCAGAAGTGTCACCACAGTCTCGCAACAGCCAGGGCCACTTCCTGGCTGCGGCCTGCCTGGCGGACGGTCTGCCGGCACTCACGTTCCCGTGTAGAGCTCGAACATGAGCACGCCCAGGCTCCAGTAGTCCACCGCCCGGTCGTGGCCCTTGTTCAGGATCACCTGCGGACGGCGAACGGTCAGGGACACTGAGAATGTCACCATCCGTGGATATCAGCGCCCGCTGGAATTCGTCACAAGCCTCCAGCTGGGTTCGGACGCACAGCATCTTTCCGTATTCCGTGATTGCTTTGAGTAGATAGAGAAATAATTATGAAATATTGGGTCTAACTGCTTTCCAAAGGACGAACAAATGATACATTAAAGCAAGCAGAATTCTATAACACGGTCATCAAATTTCTCGTTTTCATTAATCTTGTGTCTAGCTCCCAGGCATTGGGGCTGGCAGTGTTGAACGGACAGACATCGGGCTGAGATTGGCGCAGTTTGAGGGAAGGAATGGTTCAGACATGTCCTGACTGCGCTGCCTGAATTTACGCCACGTTTCGCGAGATGTATGCATTTGGCTAAGGTCATGGAACAATCCCATATTCAATCCCATCACAGGCAAGCAATTTCGCCCGTTTCCATTCTGGAGGATTCGTTGAACAGATTGGTATATCAAGTCTCCAGGGGGGAATCCGCATTTGTTGCATGGCAACGGTACGCTTGCGCTAAGTCGAAACTCTTCAAGCAATGGAAGTGGCCATCAGATGGTCCGTTTCTGGGAACACTGCTGAGCCATGTCATAAAAACGTGGTTTTATCTGAACGATAACACAGATGCGCTGCTTAAAAACACGCCCTACCACGCACCACACACTCCCGGTTTCGATTCTTAATGTGGACGGAGATAGCACAGACGTTTCCGTGCGTGACGAACCACGGCCGTCCTGTTTCCCAGCACGTCCGGAGCCGTGGTTAAAACTGCGGCCGCAGTTCGCCGCCGTAATGGCGTGCCGCTGGACCGCCGCTGAACGTCCCTCCGTCACTCAGGCGAGAGCCCACCGACAGCGAGACCCCCCAGGATCGCCCGCGGAGCTCCGGGAGGGGGGCGCCGCCTGAGGCCAGATTCGCCGCCGGTGCCGGCGGGACGGCCGCCCCGTCCGCCGGCGACCGGCGTTTGCATTCGGATCGAGGAGCTGGTTAGCGCCAGATTTGGGACGTCTGCTCGGCATACGGCGACCCTCCCCAGACGAGGGGTCACTGTGGCCGCGGCGCAACAGCTGGCGTCCGCAGCTGGTCCGCCCGCTGCCGGGTCAAAGACGAGGACCGGCGCCCACACCGTCGGCAGGTTACAGCCCAGATACGCGGTGAGCGATCAGAGCCGCACTGAAAATAGTCTAGTCTGGGCGAAAACAAAGCACGGCATTAAACGGCCCGTGGCCGGAGCTGCAGTGAAGAACGGCCAAGCCTTGGCAAAAGTAACGCCCAGCTTAACAAGGATCGTTGGTCAAAAGAGCTCTGCCGTTCTCCAGAGTCTTTTTCGTCCCCGCCTCGATGTCGGTTCACCTGCCTAAGTCCATAAGGGCGAATCCTACCGTTACCACAGCACTACTTCGGTGTAAGCGCAAACTGTCTGCAGCGTTATCCACCGTCTCTCGTTTGGTGCTACGACAGAACGAAACGTATCTTAGGGGTGACGTAAAGCATAACCGTGGCGTACTCCTGCACAATGATGCAAGACCATAACGTACTAACGTTACGTGTGGATGTGGCGCACTGACGTTACGTGACGTGTGGGCGTGACGTATTGCGCTCTGTCGTTACCTGAGCATGTGACGTACTGAAGTTACCGGCGTTGTGACTCCTTGGCATTGCAGGTGGGCGTGACGTACTGACGTCACGTTGGGATGCGGCGTACTGACGTTACGTGTGGTTGTGACGTACCTCGGGACTGACGTACTCCGGGGTGCCGCAGAAGGTCCAGGTTTTGCCGTGATTTCGCAGCTCTTTACTGAAGCCGAAGTCGGTCTGTCGTGACAAGGACAGACCAGTTAGATGATGCCGGCCATTGTCCATGTTACCTTCAGCCGCTGGAGGGAACGGTCAGGGGCAGGAGCCTCAGGAGAAGAGGGACGCACAGGAAGGAGCACAGTCAAGCGACCATAAACAGAGGGACTTATCCTGCCACCGAAACAGTGCGTGAGTTACCTTCGTCCGGCGAACCGCAAGGTTAGTCTGTGTATTGACGGGCGAGAATTACGAAAACACTATCCTCGACGACACTGAGTCAGACCGACTCAGACGGCGGTGGGTTGGTACCCCAGCTGGAGGGGGACGGGGCGCAGAATCGGTTTCGCGGTCTCCTCAGCTCTCACGGCAGACCAGACCGGCTCCGGCAGGCCGCGGGACTGACCAGCTTGCAGAAGCCCTCCGTGTCCAGCAGCAGGTTCTCCGGCTTCAGGTCCCGGTAGACGATGTTCCGGTTGTGGAGGTACTCCAGCGCTTCGACCACGCAGGCCGTGTAGAATCTGCCGACGAAACAGGGGTCTGCAATCGAAACGCCTCCCAGAGTACCGCAACGTAGCGTCTTTGAACCAAAGGCTGTATCGCACCAAAGAAACAAACAGCAATGCCGCTACCCGTTCCAGACCGCGTCACCTCCCTCATGACTCCTGAGACGCAGCCGGCATGGCTGGACTGTCGGCTTGCTTCTAAGACAAGTTTTGCTCTGATGAACGAAATGTTCACACTGTAACTCTAACGACTGCTCACGACTGCACACAAAGTTAATCATGACCGGCATAAGCAGCGTTTTATTAAGTATATTTCCCGTCGTTCCCGGATATAAGGACGTCCCCCGACCTGCAGGCTTCCGTGTCGAACTGGCCGCGGTCCCTGAGGATGCTCCACACCTCGCCGCCGAGGCAGGCGTCCATCAGCAGGTACACGTACTTGCTGTCCTTGAACGTCTTGTACAGCCTGGCGGCGGCACGGAGGCGGGTCCGTTAAGCCGCAGTCGGTGGCACTCGATTCGACGGAAAGGCAGGGGCTGGACGACAGCAATTGGAAACAGATCACAGGCGTCAACGACACAGGTGTCCGACACCCAGAGACTGGCCGAGCGCCAGCGTCGGCGACACTGTGCCATTGTCACGTCTGTGTAGCAGGTTCTTCTGTTTGGCGTGATAGTTTTTACTGTTGGCGTCCCTGTTTGTGCCAATATCTCCCTTTGTCCAATAGGTATCCATTTATGAGATCTCCTTGCCAATAAGTCCTTCGCTCATTCGTCAGACAGAGAGAGAGAGAGAGAGAGAGAGAGAGAGAGAGAGAGAGAGAGAGAGAGAGCTTCCACTTTCGACACCTATGTCCTTGACGTCAAGCACTGGCTACGTACAGCACGTCAGTGCGTCACGACAGTCAAGGAGCCCACCATATGTTGAGCCGAATCGAGAGCACAGCCTATAGATACTGAGCAAAAACCGACCTTGCTTACACACTACCTACTAACGGAAATGATTGCACGGCATGATGCAATTATGATATCATAATGATATCATTTCTGGCCAATTAGGACGCGGGATTTAATCCGAATATTCTAGGGCCAGAATCAGCCATTGGGCAGAAGTGGGAACGCCTTGCAATTCCCAGAGGTGGCTGATAGCTTTAAGATTCTGTGCTGTGAGAGCACTTTTCGCTTCAGGAAAGGACGTATCGTTTTACATTACGGATAAGAATCACCTAGTGACACTGCGGAACGATTAATCCACTTGAGACATTACTGTCCCTTCAGTGACAGCTTCTGAGAACGCGAATCGAAGACACTTGGAAGTTTAATCTTTAGAAGCGAAAGGCTTTTTGGAAACGTCTCTACGACTGAGAGAAATTTAGAAAACTTCGATATCTGAATGCCTTCTGGTACGGGGGCTTTGAAGCGATGACGTGAACTTTGATGCAACCTGACGCGAGGCCGATTAGCTGTGTCAGCGACAGCCAGTCTCCTGCAGCCAGAGGCAGAGGGCTGCACCATTTCTTCCTCACCCTCGCCTCGGCTAACCGACCTGACGATGAACTGGTGGTTACAGCGCAGCATGATCTCCTTCTCGCTGTGCACGTGCTCCTGCTGTTGGGTCTCCACGATGTAGTGTTTCTTGAGGCACTTGAGCGCCAGCGTCTGGCCGCCGCTGCCGCCGCTCTGCACCAGCTCCACCCGGCCGAAGCCGCCGATGCCCAGCGTGGCGATGATGTCCAGCCCGTCCAGCGTGATGTGCGAGAACTCTGCCGGCCGGTGCGTCACGTCACGCGACAGAGCCGACACGGACATCACGCGTGACGGCGGACCGTGCCGCCCAGCCAGCGGGAAGGACAGGGACATCACATGGCGGCAGGGACACGGACATCACTCGGCGGCGGGGACAGGGACATCACTCGGCGGCGGGGACAGGGACATCACACGGCGGCAGGGACAGGGACATCAAACGACAACAGGGACAGGGACATCACACGGCGACAGGGACAGGGACTTACGGCGCAGACAAGGACATCACCAACAGGACAGGGACACCGGCAGGGACAGGGACATCAAACGACAACAGGGACAGGGACATCACACGGCGACAGGGACAGGGACGTTACACGGCGGCAGGGACAAGGACATCACACGGCAACAGGGACAGGGACATCACACGGCGGCAGGGACAGGACATCAGGGACATCAAGACGGAACATCACACGGCGGGGACAGGGACATCACACGGCGGACAGACAACACGGCGACAGGGACAGGGACGTTACACGGCGGCGGGGACAGGGACATCACACGGCGGCGGGGACAGGGACATCACACGGCGGCGGGGACAGGAACATCACTCGGCGGCGGGGACAGGGACATCACACGGAAGCAGGGGCCGGCAGGCGATCATCAGACGGTGGGCTCGATTTCTCAGACTCCCCGGTTTTGCCTGCATACGAAACGTGCCCCGTAACTCGGTGCTGGCAGGCGAAAACGTTTTCTGCCGTAAAATGGCATGTGTGGATACCGCAGAATCCTTTCCGCAGCGTATATCGTTCATTTCGTGTGTCTCGTTCTGCTTCTAGCTGCAGGGGTAGGTTAAAAAGATGACACAAAGAACTCAGTCGGCGCTCCGTAAGGCATACGTATGCCACGGAAATCACATCCATCAATGCTGGGGGCTTTCTTCTTCGCACCTAGCGGACTCGGATTCAGGGGTGTGGTTCCCTATCTTCTGGCTGGTGCCCCGGCACCCACAAAGTGGAAATGGAGATTCAGAATACGATTTGGGCACTCACAACTTAAATTGTGCATAAATATTGAAATATACTTATATTCTCAATTCCATGACGTTAACCGCTCAAAATCAGCTTCGTTAACAATAATCGGAACTCATTCACTCCATTGTCACCAACAAGTTGCTTTTTCCCCACCACCCTCCGAGTAACATTGCGTCAAGCTGGGTCCTGGAGAAAAGTTCTCCATTAAAGGGAGTGTACTGAATCAAATCGTGATTTTTTAGCTGTGCAAGGACGAATGAAGAGGACATCTTTATGAATCAAAGCGTAGGCACCATTCATAACAATCGTCGCTGCCGTTTGTAACTGCATCTGGTACAGCAAGGCAGAGTGTTGGGTAAGCATTGGCTGCGTCCAAGGTTTACCTTCGTATTCTGCGCTCGCCGATTGGCTCCTTTCGCTAGTATTTTGTATTGTATTTTGCCTACCGATATCACTGTTAATAAATACCATAACTACAATGCATGAAACATTGGTCTAAGACGACCAAAATCCACTTTCCATTTACATGATGATACATAACCAATCTTAAATAATCCCCGGAGTGAGTTTTTGGGACAACGGACAAGACAGATATATTCCCTTCAGCGATGTCGCCGCCATAAAGTCATCTATGATTTACGGAAGTCAGCCTTCCGTAATTCATCTCCCGTAATACCTTTTTAAGTTCATTTCTCTGCACTTTAGGCACGCCTGTCACGACCCCTTCCTCCTCCGATACGTGATGTCTGGATGTCCCCATATACGTTTTAGGCACCCACAATCATTTCCCGAAAACCACACCCTTGCTCAGGCTATTAAATCATATCGCTCGAACCGGAACAAGTTACAAACAGCCATATCCCGAGAGGCGGACTGGGTATGAACTGACTCAGTGATACAGTGCTAGAGACTTGTGTTTGTGGAAAACAATGACGTTTTAGCAGAGGTCTCCAACCCCACTAATTTCCTCTTTCATGTCATCTTAGGGCACACCGATATTCCTCAGGGCCCAGGAGCCGTTTTATCACTGTCAGCGATCGAGCCCGCCCTGCTCGTTCGTCTGCCCGCCGAGAGATGGCAGCACTCACCGTTGGGCAGGCGAGCGCTATGGGAGGAGCTGGTGCGTGAGACGGGTCTCTCCTCGTACTTGAGCTCCCGCAGCTCCTGCAGGTCGCCGATCAATCGCGCGAATGACCTGAGGGCACGAGCTTAGTCAGAGTGGACCAGAGCATAAGAGGCTTTCTAGCGCAGCCTGTCTCCCGCCTCGAGCTGCGGCCACTTTCTGCCGTCCGCACACGGTTAACGGGCCATTAGAACAACGCAACACACTTATGGCCTTCACCTATAAAAACAGGAGAGAATTCGGCCAGTAAAAGGGATGGGGATACTGCAAAGAAAAATGTTGCAACAGGGCTCGTATAGTCATCAAAAGGCGGACACTGAACAGGACGGAAATAACCTAAAGAGGACGGACGCAGAAAGAGATCGATGGAAAAAACGGCTAAAAGGAACGCCGCACGCCAACAAGGGCTCTTGAAAGCGGGAAGGAATACGCACGAGGTAAACACAGGCAGGCCCGGACGCCGAAGTACGTACAAAGGGGACCGTCTACAAAAGCGGCCGGCAGCAGTGGTGGAAACGGACTTGGAAACGCGGACGGACGCACGCCGGAAGCATGCAGACGGGCTGGACACTACACGACACAGCCAGGCACGCAGGCCCGCGGGACTGAACATGGACATGGTGCTGACAGAAGTGGGCAGAGACGACCTGCTTGGATGCTCAGAGTGACCTATGCAGACGGCATGTATTTGCACACACAACACTGGACGAAACGGACACAGGCTTTGACAGGACGCGAACAAAGAGGAATGTCAACAGGGGTGTACACAGCCAGCGGCGGACATCGTCAGGTGCGGACACGGGCGGCGGTGGACACGGGCAGGTACGGGTCGTCGGTTGGTGATGGAAAGTTCGGAAGACATGGCGTATACCGTTCGAAAGCTGGTTATGAGGTGATTCCAAATATGCGTTTTTTTCGAAATCTGTCGATGGCTTTAAAAAACTCTTTACGTGGCAGTTCATACTTGTTCCATTTCGCTAGGTAGCTTGGCCTGGTTATGGATAGTAGATGATCTATTTCATGCTTACCGATTCCTTAACTGGCATGTAACAAAATCCAGGAGACCAAACGGATCTGAACGCCTCACGTCTGATGAAATGTTACCTCAAACACAATCTTGCCAGATATTCCCTTTTTCTAGTCACTTTCCTCAGCTTTGGCGCTTAAAATCGCTCGTAGCGACGCACTGGTTGAGGAATCCCTCTCCCCGGCCGAGTCTACGGAACCGATTTTTTTACCAAATACCTGTCAAATGATGACCTGAAACATGATGCATGTCGCTGACCTAGCTGCCCATGAAGTGTCTTGGAAAGTCAGATGGTGCTCGGAAACTATTAAACGTTGTAAATTTTAGCTCCTGTTTGTTCGTAGTTTGTGACTTTTAGCCTCTACAGAGGGCTACGTAAAACACTTGTGCGCGAGGGCGATGTCAAAGGTCGTAAACGACGATTCCAACGAGCGAGCGTTACCTTTAGTGTGGGGAGGCAGCGGGACGGGAGATCTCTACGTCGCATGCAGGACGATGTCCGATTAGAGATCGCATTGGTAAATGAGGTGTCGGATGAGTTTGAAAACAAGCTTTAACAGCCAGCTGGAAATCCAACCCAACACTGCAAGTACCTTACAGCCTATAGGTACGTGCAAGCCTGTGTAAGGTAAGCAATGTGCGCAGGTCACTTTTCAGAATTACTGGGGTAAAAAGCTGGGAAATTTAACGTCAATCTTCCGTGTTAACGCCTGTATGCCAGATGTCCGATTAGCATTATCCGATACCCGCAGTCTATCATGTCTCAAGACTCGAATCGAAGATTCCATCTCGCGCCTTCAAGACTGGTTTCAGTCCAGCAGTCTAAAAATGAACCGAGGAAAGACGGACTTCATGTTCATTGGCTGAAAGACGGACTTCTACTGCCGCCACACCCGCACGGTTGCTGTTGGCACAGGTACCATATCTGCCTCGCGTGCGGCTGGCGGCGACCCAGCGGCTCCTCTCCTACCGAGCCGCTGTGGCTTGGAACCGCCTGCCTCCGGCAGCCTCGAAAGCCACCTCACGCGCTTCGTTATTAAAACACTTGGAACATTTAGCACTGCGATTGCATGTTTGTGTTCAAGTGTGCGTTTTACTTCACCCGACAAGCAAATATGTATTAATGTTTTTGTAATCTTGACGAGAGGGTAGAATAACCACTGCGTGGACGCCTTCAAGACATAAATACATTATTACATTACAGACATACACACATTACATTATTTTTATTTTGCGGGCCTGAGTAGAGATTAAATCTGATAAACTGGTCGTAAATTGAAGTTTAAATACATACATTCTAGTTGTCACAGAACGAATGGGTTTTGCTACGAGGCTTAATGAGAAACCGGGTTTACGAAATGCATCACAAATTAATTGTTTCAGATCATCATTTGCCGGATATCTGGCCAAACATCAGCTCCGTAGACTCAGACGAGGAGGGGAAAGCCTCGGCTGGTGTGTCGGTACGGGCGATTTTAAGCGCCTAAGCGGAAGGAAGCGACACGAAGTGGGAATATTTGTCACGATTGCGTTTTAGGTAGGATTTCATTAAACGCAAGGCGTTAAGATTCGTTTTGTTTACTGGACACTGTTATCTGCCAATTAAGGAATCGGTTGGTATGAAATAGGACCGTCTACAATCCATAGTCAGGCCACGCAGTCCTGAAATTAAATTAAACAGGTGGGGAATGTCACGTAAAGACGTTTTATGTTAAGCCATTGATAGATTTTGAAAAAATCACATATCTAGAATTAGCTCGTAACCACCTTTCGCCCGGTATACGTCATGCGTTTCAAACATCCCATCACGTTCGGACGAGCGGTGCCGGCAAGGTGCTCACGTTCTGTCCAGGGCCAGCACGGTGACGGCCGGCGGCAGCGCGATGATGTTGGCCGTCCGCTTCTCCTCCCGCAGCAGCGCCTGCTCGCCGAAAAATTCGCCCGCCTTCATTGTCCGGATCTCGTCCTCGACGCCGTCTGCGGGGGTCACGCGGGTCACGGACAGGTCACGAGGTCACAGGGCGGAGCGGGGAGGGAGTCCTGAAGCGTTGGTTTTCTACTGATCCGGAAGGCAGAAACAAGAGTCGGGTCGTTTCAGAGCGGGGCACGCTCGGAATCTGATCCTTTTCGACAACCTGCACCTCGACGTGCCATAACACGAGAACCACGCCCTCGATTGATTACATAGCGCAGCATCCAGAACAGCCTCGTTCAGAACAGCTGGATCAATAACGTTGAACTGTAGTTTTGAACTGCGGGCAGTTTAATGAGCATTCATATGGGGGACGGTCCGGCTCACCCGGCCGCGGGCGCTGTCAACATCTGTCACTGTTTTCTCCGAGTGATGTCAAGCATCGGAGGATTTATAGGCCCATAGCATTGGCCCATAGCCTGGGCAAGCACTTAAACTTCCCATCGCTCGACGAAATAAAATCACGGGTTCTCCAGTGATAAATTGCCAACAAGGGTACGGAAGCGATACGTTATTACTGAAAAGGAGACCCAGTATGCATTGCTTTAGTTTGCAAGTTGTTCTTTTCGGCGAGTAATATCGAGCATCGAGAAAAATGTATGTAATGAATTACGTCACTTACTCCTGAACATTGACAGTTCTATTTACCCTACAAACTAAATCGTTAAAATGTAATCTACCTACGAAGAATGAGCACAGATTGCGGGCTTTCAAATCCACAGCTACCGACGAAGTCTTCGAAAAAATCCATCGTTTGTTCAACAGGCAGTCATGGACGATGTCTGCATCATTTTTTCTCAATAATATTGTGGATCGGGAGACTGATGTGCAAACTGTATCTGGTACTGCTATGCGTCAAATTTGATTCTAGATTGGAAAGCCAGTGGGAGATTGTGGGCTGTCACATGAACACGCACCGTCAACATATTACAGATTGGGATCATCCAGGTTGTGCGGCAAAAAGGGGACGTTATTGACTCGCAGCGTCTTCACAGGATAGCATCAAAGGTCAGGAGCTTGATATACCAGCTTTATTCCGCACAATCATTCAGTTTAAAACAACCTAACGTAATACAAGCTATGGGTTCCCAAGCCCACAGCTAAGTCACTGAATTTTCCGAATGAGGGGCGATTTAGACTACTGGAGCGGGCGATGTCAAAATTTGTGACCCTTTTTACTGAACTAAATCGACGAATGAGAATCTGACTGCACAATTCGACGTGGTGCAAATAAAGAAATCGTTAAATTTATCAACACTTTTGTAAATTTAAATCAGACCGCCACTAAACATCACGGCAGGTGGGAATAAATGCGTCAACAGAAATACGGACAAAGTTAGAGAACCACAAAAAGGGATTCTGTAGAAACGTTTCAGCGTAGAATGATACACCAGCTGGTCGACCATACGGTGATTTGTTCATTCCCATTCGCTCCCTGCCTGCTTTGGCCGATCCGTGCTGCACAGCGAGGCTTTCTCGCTGTGTATTGCAATGTATTCTCAAGCGCACAGCCTCGCGTGAACACACCAGCAATTCCCACACACGAATGACGACAGTCGACACTACATGCGTGTGTCGCAGCCGGCTATGAGCGTCCGCTGCGTCGCTGGCGGGTGCCGCGTCCGAGCGTGCTGCGCGCTCGAGCCGGGCCCCGGTCTGTCCCAGGGGGCAGGCGGGATGGTTTCCACCGTCGCCACGCGACACGCCGCTGAGAGGCATGCATAAACAATGAGGAAGCCGGCCGCAGCATCAGAAGTGACGACGAGTGCGGCAGGTAAGGAGGCAGCGAGAGATGAGGGAGCAGTCCCGCGTGTTTTGCAGCCAGTCAGCAACGACGTGCCGTGGTTTAATCAACGCGAAAAAGGGAAAAGCGTGGCAAAGCTCCAGTTCGGTTGCCTTGGCCCGCCCCCGAATGACGCCTCAAGCGCAACATAGACCCTGAGGAGCATACTGAAATGTATCCTGTCCCTGTACTCCGTTTCTGAGAGCGGAAGCCGGCTGCCCTGGCGGCCCTCTGGTCGCCGTCGACAGTTTTCGGCGATCCATCGCCGTGTCATCCGGCTTAACTTCGGCGCAAGCTCGGGGAGCCTCATCAGGTGCATTAGCTCTGGCCGAAGTGTGCTCCGCCAATGATGCGCGAGGCCTCCGAGGACTAATCTCGGCTAACTTCGTCACCGTGCGGCGGGATGGCGACGACCCACGAAAAGACAGACTTTTGGACGAATACCGGCCCCTGACGCCCTCTCACTGTTACGGCGCTAGTCTCCACGAAAAAACAGTCAAGTTATGGTTAAACTGCTCATGCTGATCTTAGTCTGAATCCTAAGAAGGTTCTTGGTAAAGAAGGCTGGAATAGCGAGAAGACCGACGAATATTGTACCTTTGATATTAAGCGTATCCGATTTTCCTTTTAAATAAAAATTTGTCTAATAAACTTAGTTTAAGGGCAGATTCATTAGTACTTGCACGTGCAAAAACGTAATATGGTACATGTCATGGAAGACTAATTGTAAGCTAAGTTTCTGTCTTCAGTTCAGTACCAGTATTCTGCAACAACCTGAAGCCAGGAAACTCTAGTGCTTTTGAAGCAAAAACACTGGGCCTGTAGGCAAACTAGGAGTAGGGAACAGTGTGCGAGACAATTCGTTGAGAGGAATGTAATGTTTTAAGCAGTAGGCATGTTTTACGTAATCGCATTTTTTAAGGTCTCAGCAACGAATTCAGTCCTAAACTCCGCATTTATGGCCACCAGATTAGTCTTCCGTTTTTCACAGACGCGAAGAACATGCCATGATCACGATGACAAAGCTCAAACGATGCTGCTCAAGGCAATCGGCGAGGGCCGAACGGATTCGCCGCCGACTAGCGGGCCGGCCAGACGTCGTCGGAGGTTCCAGACCTGAGCTCCCGTCTGTAGGCGCCCGGTCCGGAGCGCCCATCCCAGCGCAGAAAACCCCGAAACCCCAGAAAGCCCCGAGCCCAGCATCGGCGAAAACTCCCAGGGACTCGCCACCAGGTCAGATCCGCCCACCAGGTCAGGCCCCGCCCACCAGGTCAGATCCCCTCCACCAGGTCAGATCCCGCCCACCAGGTGAGATCCCGCCGGCCAGGTCAGATCCCGCCTGTCAGTTCAGATCCCGACCGCCAGGTCAGATCCCCTCCACCAGGTTAGGCCCCGCTCATCAGGTCAGGCCCGCCCACCCGGCGTCAACACCCCGCTGTGTCGAATTTCCTCGTGGCAGCCGTGCCCTTACCACCAGCAGCTCTCAAATGCCTGCCCCTGAACGGGAACACCTCCATCCCGCGGCGCACACCTCGGCGGCGAGCAGCCTTCATGATACTGCGCCGCAGTGCTCGCACCTGACCGGAAAGCGCCGGGCGGGGCACGGAGGAGGACCGTCAGCGCAACCCCCCCCCCCCTTCCCCCCACTCCCACGTGCCGCCATAACTCTTGATGGCGGAACGATAACAACCTCGCCGGATGCCGGGATTAAATGGGAATGAGCTCAATGTAGGTCAGGCCGGTGCCCCAGGCGTCATTTTGCCAAAACCCTGAAACCTTCGCCGGGGCACGCGGTTGAGCGAGGCTGAAATTTTTCGAAACTTTGGGACGTCAGCTAGACTTATGACGTTATCCGTGATCCTAATTCCAAAACTTTTATATCTAACGGGGTCATGCGATCGCAAGCAATCCACTACCCTTTAGATCAGCGTAATCGGTCTTTTGGTTCAGGAGTTATGGGATGGGGGCGTTTAACCCCCACCCCCACCTCCAAAGCAGGTCGAAAGTGCGACGCAGCCAAGCAACTGCCGGGTAAATTCGCTGCCACCACCGACCCTGTCCGGGTTACGTGGCGGAAAAGCACAAAAACTCTGGAAAATGCATAAGCTATAATAAGTAGACGGTGACCACGAGTGAATGAATGCTTGTGACGTGGAACGGGGACGGAGGAAGGGGGGGGGGGTCGTTCATCGCGGGCAAAGCTAGTCGCCGTATGAAGTTTTTCTTTTCATTCCATTACCTTTTTAAACAGCGGCTGCAGCCAATCTGGCACCGACCGAAGCAGGCATCGTTTCCGGTTGTTATTTCCCCCGGCCGGCAGAATTTTTCAGACGGAAGTAAACTGTTACTATCAGCGTACGTGTCACCGGATGGCCGTCATCACTAGCGGAGCCAGAGGGTGGGGCCTGGACATGTACCCCTACTTAGGAACTGAATTCGGGAATAAAAAAAAGTGCTGTGTGATACACCGATGTCACTGGGATTTCTCAGGCAATTACGCCACACACACGCAATAACATGGAAAAGAACATTCCCATTTCCGAATGTTCCGTTTTGTTTTGTTTCCTTCTGCGAGGTTTTCCGGTGTCCATCAGTCCTTTAAACCGTCTATATTACGAGATCGTCTCCCTCCTCACAAAGGCTGCGACTCCGCTTCATGTTCATCATCGTATCCTGCAGCCAAAGGCGCCATCACACCAGTCAGCTGGAGAATGAGTCCAGACCCGAGGTGCGTTTGACACCGAGGCAGACGGCGGTTTGAATTGTCTAATTGTCAATTGTCAGGAGTGCAGCCAAGAGGGGTACAGTGGGACCGTGGCCCCTGTGGGAACCGAAAATTCGAAGATTCTTTACGCACGGAAGTGAAAATGAATAAAATTCCCGAAATCTGAGGAGTTTTCTGTTTTGGGGTCTAGGTTTGTCCTCTGGCGAAATCCCGACGAAATCAGGTTCAGGGGTAGTCAGGATTTCCCTCCTCGGCGAAGTCCTGACTACTCCCATGATCAGGAGTGTGTCTGATAAAGAGGCAGACGGCAACCAGAGATGTGAGTGATTGATCAGGAGCCGACAACAGTCCCGGATGTGTATGACACAGAGGGAGACAACGCCCGAGCTGTGTATGACACAGAGGCGGACAAGGGACCGAGTTGTGTCTGGCACAGAGGTGGACAGCGTCCCACTCATGTCCGAGATAGCAACTGCAGGACGCGTCTGAGACAGATGACCGCAGGCGAGGCTGCGTCCGAGGCCGCCCCCCCCCCCTCCTCCGCTCCCGCGCCGGCTCTCAAAGAAGGCAATCGCGCCCGGCCTGAACGGTCCCCGGGCTCTGCAGACGACAATCTCCTGCTGCTGCGGACCGTCTGCCGCTGACAAGTCCCCCGCCCCCCCCCCGTCTCCAACCGGCGAGGCACGGAGCGGTCCGGCGGCCCCACAGCCCTGGCGGTGGACTGACGCGACCAGAACCGTGGCCCGCAGATGGTCACGACCTGGTCGCCAGGTGGTCAGCGGCTGACCGGCGGCTGGCCAATAGCTGTCGTCAGCAGCTGTAGTCGTCAGCTGCTGTCGTCAGTAGCTGCAGCCGGTAAGCGTGGCGCATAGTTTATCGGGGCATCTCGGCGCACGAGGAAAAGGTGATTAGGAACGGCAAGATCCGCACACACAACACCGATCGACAGCTGGTCAACAGCTGGTCAGGAGCAGGTCAACAGCTGGTCAGTAACTGGTCAGTAGCTGGTTGAGCACAGGACATAAGTTTCGCCAAATGTGGCGAAAATATTAATCCTGCAAGATTTCGTTGAATCAAAGGCGATCTAATTCGCATTAAAACGTCGACAGATGGTGGAAAATTGGCAGCTAAATTTACAACCACTCGTAGCCAGTGGACTGGAAAACGATTCGAAGGGCCGCTGCTTAATCACCAATCAAAGCTCAAGCCTATCAGGCCAGCCGGCAAGGTATGTAGGGGTTGTGGAAAGAAACAAGCTGTGCGTACGCTGTCGACGGGGTATTGCGTGAGAAATCAATTGGCAGGTGGAAATATGTTGCTCCTCCGTGTGCATTTTTTCCAACACGAAGGGAGTTTGCCGTGACCACAAAATTGCGACGTAGTAATCTCATCGGACTTCGTTTCCCTGTCCGCACAACAGCTTTTCTGAAGATCGAAGCATATCCACCTACCTTGGTGTTAATGTCCGTCCTTCGAATCTAACCTCATACTTGCAGATACAAACGAGCAGAATACCAGCAAGTCCTCAACTTCGGAAAATTTAAAACTTTCGTTCATACCGCCCTAATATCATGAAATTTCGCTTTCACGTCACATATTATGTCAGACATTGGTAGTTTTCGACACTTCCCTTATTACGTCCTGATGCCATGAAAATTCCCATCCACGTCACATACCCTGTCCGACATGTTGCACGTGTCATTACTGCATGACGGCGATGACATCGCGCCAGGGCTGCAGCGTCAGGCGCTGACCGGACCCTTCGTATGGTTGCGCAGCACTTCGCCACCAGTACATGCCAAGGCTGGTGCGGACACTGATCAGGCTGGAGGCTCAATGCCACCGGACTTTTCTTTGTATCTCATCAGTTTACGAGATGGTATAGCGCGTGATTCTCACCAAAGGCGAGCCCGGGGGTTCGCCTTTGCCCAACAGGGCAAGGGTCCCTTTCTTACCAGTTTAAGCAACTGCTTTTTGTTTTTCTCTGTTAAAGAAAAAATGAAAGGAAGAAGGATCGTTTTTTAGGGGTTCAGGTTTTACAAGGGAGTGTCATTTTACGAGACACATTTCTCATTTTCCGTAAACGAGCATTGGTTTGCCGTTTCTGACGAGTAATTTAACTATATTTGCGCGACAATATAATTAGTAGCATGCTCCACCCGATACAACACATTCCATTTGTCACGTGAAAAGTGGATAATCTCTACCTCAAAACAGAGCGGTTGAAACCCGTTTTTCGTTCGTTTTTTGCTAAATATCGATAAGGCCCCCCACCAGGATACCCTCCCCAGAAATATCCCATGTGCGTCACTGATTCTGAGCGCTGGTAGATTTCCACAGCGCTATGCGCGCGGCGTCAGCCCAGTCAGCTGACCTGGTGTCCTCTGCGTGACCCGAACGGAGCCGGAACTGATGATGTAGAACGTGTCGCCGCTGGTGCCCTGACGTATGATGTACGATCCCGCCTGGTAATGTTCCTGCGGAAACACAGCAACACAGTTCACTGCAAAGCATATAGACTTGTCAATTGCAAAAGATGAAAGAGCTGCGGGCAGCGGTAGTCAGGTGATCATTCCGAACCCGAAAAGGTGTTTCACAGGAGTCGCGCGAAAAGCCAGAGCAGACTGAGAGGGCCAGCTACAATGGTGAAACTTTTTTCTGATGCAGTCAAGTTACTGACGAATTGTGACGTCACCGGGTACTCGACTCGGACAACAGCTACACACACGTTCATCGCAATGCCACTGTATGAACGAATCGCCGAGCCGGCCAAAAAACCCTCCGCCATTCAGCGAGACTCAACAGGGGCGGGCGACTTTACGTCATCCAGCAAACTCACTGATCACCGACCACTGTGAACCCACTGATCGCCGACCGCTGTGAACCCACTGATCACTAACCACTGTGAGCCCACTGATCACCGGCCACTGTGAACCCACTGATCACCGACCACTGTGAAACCACTGATCACCGACCACTGTGAACCCACTGGTCACCGACCACTGTGAACCCACTGGTCACCGACCACTGTGAACCCGCTGACCACAAAACTCTGTGATCCTCATGATTACCGACCACTGTGAACCCACTGATCACCGACCACTGTCAACCCACTGATCACCGACCACTGTCAACCCACTGATCACCTACCACAGTAAACCCGCTGACCACAAGGCTCTGTGAACCTCATGATTATCGACCACTAATCTCTGTGAACCTCATGATTACCGACCACTGTGAACCCACTGACCACAAAGCTCTGTGAACCTAATGATTATCGACCACTAAGCTCTGTGAACCTCATGATTACCGACCACTGTCAACCCACTGATCATCGACCACTGTAAACCCGCTAACCACAAAGTTCTGTGAACATCATGATTACCGACCACTGTCAACCCACTGATCACCGACCACTGGGAACCCGATGACTATCTACTTTTGTGAACTGACCGATTGCCGACCACCGAGTGTGCATTGATCACTGATCTCGGTGAACGCACTTGATCGCCTACAACGGTGAACCCACTAACCACCGATCTTAGTGAGCCCACTGATCACCGACCACAACAAAACCACTGATCATTGAACAATGTGAGCTCAATGGTCATTGGTCATTGTGAGGCCCACTGGGCACCTATCACTGCGAGCTTACCAATCACTGCGAACCCATTGACCACCGATCACTGTGAAACCACCACCGATCACAGTGAGCCCACTGGCCGCCGTGACCCCACTGACCGTCTCGATGACGTCGGCCATTTTGACGAGCTTGTCGCGGCTGAGCTTGGACAGGAGCGGCACGGAGCGGAGGAAGCTCAGGTTGTCCTCCAGCCGCCGGATGGCCGTTCGCATCATGACCGTTTGGAACACCCGCCGCTCCAGCTCCCACACGTGCACGTCCGTCACGGCTGCCGGCACGGGCGTCACGGTTAGGCCCGTCGCCGTCCGTCATGGCTGCCAACGCGGACGTCACGGTAAGGCCCGTCAACGTCCGTCACGGCTGCCGACACGAGAGTCACGGTAAGGCCCGTCACCGTCCGCCACGGCTGCCGGCACGGGTGTCACGGTTAGGCCCGTCGCCGTCCGTCACGGCTGCCGATATAGACGTGACGGTTAGGCCCATCAATGTCCGTCACGGCTGTCAGCTGGCGCGACGGTTAAGCCCGTCACCGTTCGTCACGGCTGCTGCCCAGTGGTGGGCAGGGCACGCTTCCGTCACAACCGTTACAGATGATCGCAGTCAGTGGTGGGCAGAGCACATGTCCGTTACATCTGTCACAGGTCGTGACCGCCAGTGATGAATACAGAACTCGTCTGTCACCGTTGTTGCAGTCGGTGGCGCACAGAGACGGACACAGCACCCACCCGTTACATCTGTTACAGACCGTGATACCTAGTGACGGACACAGCATGCATCCGTCACATTAGTTACTGTCGGTGACGCCCAGCGGCGCACGGAATACTCGCCCGTCTGGGTTCTTCACAGGAACAACGGTTATCGCAGTTCGCGTCGAATGTCGACACTGGGTTCTCTCATCGGGATGAGTGGGTGAACCCAGGTCCGTTCGCAATTAATGTGGCGCACACACCAGTCACCACATGAACGCAAGTTAATATCTTCGGCATCGTGCTCCGGACGTAAAATCAGCGAGGCAACGACGGTTAGAGTCCTGCTCTGCGTCCCAGTGTCTGCAGGTGCTTGGTAGGTACATTCAGCGTCAGAACATCGAAAGCAGCTGGAGTGACGTGCAGTTCCAGCTGGAACCAGATACGGCATCAGTTGCGGTGTCGGGTGAAGCTTGCGAGCTGCCTTCTAGAGAAACAGATATCTTGGCACCAAACATCTTTCTCCAACTTTATGACACAGCCCGTAACACGGAGCTTACGGCGCGGTGCATAATAGAGCTGTTCAGATTCCGTCCTTAGAATGTCAGGCATTATTCAGAGCACGTCTGGTAAAACTTCTTTCTTTTTCCGTCACTTCTATTATGCGCCAGCTGTCAGGAGCACTTTTCGAAGCAAAGTTAAGTATTTACAGTTCGTGATACGATGATCTGCCTGTCCAGTAAAACACGATGTAAAAGTTTCTTGAAAGAATTCTCTGTTCTTGTCCTGTTGTTTTGATGGCTAGATTTCAGTCTATTACGAACAGAATTCTTACCGTCCCTTAACAGAATTGCTTCATCACACGACAGAAAGTTCTAATGCAAGTCTGATCGTGAATCTGCTGCTAGGGGCAGAAGTCTTCGAAAATATTTGTTGCTGTCCAACAAACCGCCACACTGCGTTTCACGGGAATTGACGATCAACACCCCCATACAGTCTCAACCTGCATAATAACCTGTATACAAGACCACAATTTCCTGTAATCGAGGACAACTTAGCAACATCTCTGTGCGCCACATCCAGTTCTGTCAACCTCCGGACACTCAGGAGCGTACAGAAACCTGCACCCAACTCAAACATTCCTGGGTGGACACTTCTTGTCACTCGTATGCTAGCCCTGACATCAGCCGGAACAAAGAAGGCTCCTTCTCTCCCTTTCCCTGCCTCCATGACCTCGTGTCTTTTCATCACAGTCGGCTTTTTCTGACTGTTTGATGTAGTATTTCCATTAGGCTGTAAGGTCACGGCAGTCGTCTGCCCGCATAAAAACAAACATGTCCACAGAGCCACGGAGGCTGCTGCTTTGAGTAAGCCTCAGCAAGAAACTGGACCAAGCCACTCGGCATACCTTTAACGGACGCGGTCCGCGTGCAGTTGTAGAGGATGGCCAGCTCTCCGAAGGCCTTGCCTGGTCCCATCTTGCCCAGCACGTGGCCGTCTTTGACCACCTCCATCTGGCCGTCGGCGGAGACGAAGAGATGACTTCCTGGAACCGGAATAAATCCGCTGAGCTCCGGGCCAGCAAAACGATTGATCCACGAATCAAGTGGTGTTACCAACCGACATTATCACATAACGCTTCCACTAAGAAATCCGGACATCATCTGCCCCTGGAAGGTTATTTCGCGTCTCAGATTTCTTTATTTTCAAGGACAATAACAGCCTTATTAACGAGGAAACGTTCCACCACAAAAAGTTGAAATAAATAAAGGTGTATCACCAACTCAACCACCAGTAGCACCTCGTCCTGAGAGCAAATCGCAGCCGCATTAGCAAATTTTCAGTTATTAAGCAGGTCAAATGCACCATTCTAGACACAGAAATCAGATCATCAGATCATCACAAATCGACAGAGATCTGCGCATGGCTGCATCAAAACAAAATAAATGTGGTTCGGACGGAGAAGATAAGTTGAAAGTTGGCTGACACCAGGTGCACGGGGTTGTCATTTTCACAGCGGTCACACCGCCGAAGCTCAACTGCCAGACGCTGTGGTCCATAACCGGACAACTCGCACCGCTGGAGCAACGAAATCCTTCAGGACCGAAACGGACTGCGCGAAGAATGGCGCATCTCTTCTTCGGCAAGAATGAATTGTATGATGAATGATGCCCTTTCTCCGGCGCACACCGCCACACAATGAGTTTCCGGTGACCCCGTTACAAAGCTTCATTAAAGCTTCATTACTCTGCAAACTGCTGCCTCTGAGAATTAGCCATTCGCGCGCGGATATGAACTTACCGACTTCTCCTTCCCTGATAATGAAGGTGCCCTTTGCGTACTGCTTCGGGTACATCGAGTCCACAATCTCTCTCAGCTGAGACGAGTCCAGCTTCTTCAAGAAGTCGTTGTCCATGATGGCTTCCTTGATCAGCTGTTTCGATCTAGACAAACGAAAAATCCAAAGTTGTACTGAGCATTGTTCAAACCGGAATACACGAATAATATGATAAAAAGACTCACACAATGTTATGTGACAATCACTCAGCATAGATATAGTAGCATTGCATCATGGTAGCTTCTGGTCATGTCAAAGCTATGCTGTCTATCTGCGAAGGCTTAATTTCGGAAAAGTATGCTTAAAAAGATTTCCCGCTGGTTTGGCCCTATGAAAAATGCGTGGATCACTTTGGACAGGACGAACATTAACTAAAAAAAAGGAATTCGGGCACTGGCTATGAAATGGCAGCGTTCGGCGGGCTTTTGCTACAATCATCCTTCAGAATACACCATCCAGACCGGAAAGCATATCGCCGCTACCGACGGGCTCTGACCGGACCTGCCTACGTTTTCTCTTCAGTCCCACATGAGAAAGGACCCCGTCTGACGCATCACCAATTCATCTTTTCGCGATGCCGCCAAGAAAAAAATTTGCGGTTTACTGACATGGCTGAATGTCAAGACATAGCAGCTTTGACCCGGGGTATTTTAATCACATCGTAATGCATTTCAGTGCAATGACAGGGAACCATCGTCATACAGCAGCTGCCAAATGCCCACGAAGGGTGTAGAGGTCCCCAGCAGAATGCTGGCGAGATCAAGATCGCCTCAAAGAAATTCCGAGATGAAACGGAATGGCTGAAAAAGAACGTCAAGAGCCTGAAAGAATTCTCCCAACGATTAAACTGGTCAGTAATAAAGACATCAAAGGCTTCGGCGAAGCTCTCGGAACAGTGCAGCTGAGTTCCAACTATTCTGAAGACAGTGCACCAAACGAAGGAAGGAACGGTGAGCTATATTTACATGCTGAGGACTACACTCTCTCTTTCGCTGTTCTAAGGCCAGGCAAAACTTGCTACAGTTTCTGGCTGAAATCCGCAGAAGATTCAGTGTTTGAAGGTTATCTACCTGAAGGGTGGAAAGTGTGCGATATTCCAGAGTTATGAAACTGGGGCTTATTTGTATAGCTTCAGACACCGGAGTTTTGCTTAGGATGCATTAAGCAAGAGGACAGCTACGAAACATGAAAAAACTCTTACTGCCGTAAATGACTCCAGCCGTTAGCGTGCCAGTGAAAACAACGTCTGCGATTTTCGTCGACCGACTCCCGAAGCAGGCGAACATCTCAATCATGGCACGCTCTGCCGGAGACCGGCCACTTGTCGGTCGGCAGCTCAGTGTCGCGCTGTCAGAGAGTGTACCGCCTCGGGGCGCGGCGGAGCACCACACCTGTGTGGGCCTCCGCCAGTCGCCGCCCCCCCCCCCGGTAATGATCACTTGGTCAGCGGGGTACAGACCCCCAGTCGGGTCACCGACGGGCCCGCCCGGCCAGGCAAGCAGCACACAAACATCACGTGCCGGATGCGCGGTAAATATTTGCCGACAAATCGGGCCGACGGAAAAAAAACGCCGCCCGGACACGTGAAGAGGGAGGGGGGTGGTAATGGTCGGGCAATACCGCGACGAAGAGACCGCCAGGACTGCCTCATGGTCACATCTGGTTCACGTGAACAGCACCGCCGTCCAGACGCCGGTCCATGCCAGCTATTATCAACACAATCACGTTAATTACAACGCCTGTGTCCCGAGCGACATGCCGCAGCCCCCATGACCGCCAACCTCCGTCCGTCTGTCACACGAGCACAAATTCAATTCCACAGAGTCAGAAAACCCGCCGTCACTTGCGCTCAGTTCCGCCCTGATCGCGCCACGACCTTCGCGCAGACGAAATCGACCATGGGCCGAAAACAAGAGGTCCCGTTCCGCGCCACTGGCGCCGCGGCGACCGCCACGGTCACCCGGGAGAACGTCACCGCCGCCGTCATCCCAGCAGCGGAGTCGGTGACACGTCACCGCCGCCGTCATCCCAACAGCGGAGTCGGTCACCGCCGCCGTCATCCCAACAGCGGAGTCGGTGACACGTCACCGCCGCCGTGACACGTCACCGCCGCCGTCATCCCAACAGCGGAGTCGGTGACACGTCACCGCCGCCGTCATCCCAACAGCGGAGTCGGTGACACGTCACCGCCGCCGTCATCCCAGCAGCGGAGTCGGTGACACGTCACCGCCGCCGTCATCAAGTGACACGTCACCGCCGCCGTCATCCCAGCAGCGGAGTCGGTGACACGTCACCGCCGCCGTCATCCCAGCAGCGGAGTCGGTGACACGTCACCGCCGCCGTCATCCCAGCAGCGGAGTCGGTGACACGTCACCGCCGCCGTCATCCCAGCGGAGGAGTCGGTGACACGTCACCGCCGCCGTCATCCCAGCAGCGGAGTCGGTGACACGTCACCGCCGCCGTCATCCCAGCAGCGGAGTCGGTGACACGTCACCGCCGCCGTCATCCCAGCAGCGGAGTCGGTGACACGTCACCGCCGCCGTCATCCCAGCAGCGGAGTCGGTGACACGTCACCGCCGCCGTCATCCCAGCAGCGGAGTCGGTGACACGTCACCGCCGCCGTCATCCCAGCAGCGGAGTCGGTGACACGTCACCGCCGCCGTCATCCCAGCAGCGGAGTCGGTGACACGTCACCGCCGCCGTCATCCCAGCAGCGGAGTCGGTGACACGTCACCGCCGCCGTCATCCCAGCAGCGGAGTCGGTGACACGTCACCGCCGCCGTCATCCCAGCAGCGGAGTCGGTGACACGTCACCGCCGCCGTCATCCCAACAGCGGAGTCGGTGACACGTCACCGCCGCCGTCATCCCAGCAGCGGAGTCGGTGACACGTCACCGCCGCCGTCATCCCAGCAGCGGAGTCGGTGACACGTCACCGCCGCCGTCATCCCGTCACGCCGCCGTCATCCCAGCAGCGGAGTCGGTGACACGTCACCGCCGCCGTCATCCCAGCAGCGGAGTCGGTGACACGTCACCGCCGCCGTCATCCCAGCAGCGGAGTCGGTGACACGTCACCGCCGCCGTCATCCCAGCAGCGGGTGACACGTCACCGCCGCCGTCATCCCAGCAGCGCACCGCCGCCGTCATCCCAGCACCGCCGCCGTCATCCCAGCAGCGGAGTCGGTGACACGTCACCGCCGCCGTCATCCCAGCAGCGGAGTCGGTGACACGTCACGCCGCCGTCATCCCAGCAGCGGAGTCGGTGACACGTCACCGCCGCCGTCATCCCAGCAGCGGAGTCGGTGACACGTCACCGCCGCCGTCATCCCAGCAGCGGAGTCGGTGACACGTCACCGCCGCCGTCATCCCAGCAGCGGAGTCGGTGACACGTCACCGCCGCCGTCATCCCAGCAGCGGAGTCGGTGACACGTCACCGCCGCCGTCATCCCAACAGCGGAGTCGGTGACACGTCACCGCCGCCGTCATCCCAGCAGCGGAGTCGGTGACACGTCACCGCCGCCGTCATCCCAGCAGCGGAGTCGGTGACACGTCACCGCCGCCGTCATCCCAGCAGCGGAGTCGGTGACACGTCACCGCCGCCGTCATCCCAGCAGCGGAGTCGGTGACACGTCACCGCCGCCGTCATCCCAGCAGCGGAGTCGGTGACACGTCACCGCCGCCGTCATCCCAGCAGCGGAGTCGGTGACACGTCACCGCCGCCGTCATCCCAGCAGCGGAGTCGGTGACACCTCATCCCAGCAGCGGAGTCGGTCACCGCCGCCGTCATCCCAGCAGCGGAGTCGGTGACACGTCACCGCCGCCGTCATCCCAGCAGCGGAGTCGGTGACACGTCACCGCCGCCGTCATCCCAGCAGCGGAGTCGGTGACACGTCACCGCCGCCGTCATCCCAGCAGCGGAGTCGGTGACACGTCACCGCCGCCGTCATCCCAGCAGCGGAGTCGGTGACACGTCACCGCCGCCGTCATCCCAGCAGCGGAGTCGGTCACCGCCGCCGTCATCCCAGCAGCGGAGTCGGTGACACGTCACCGCCGCCGTCATCCCAGCAGCGGAGTCGGTGACACGTCACCGCCGCCGTCATCCCAGCAGCGGAGTCGGTGACACACGCCGCCGTCATCCCAACAGCGGAGTCGGTGACACGTCACCGCCGCCGTCATCCCAGCAGCGGAGTCGGTGACACGTCACCGCCGCCGTCATCCCAGCAGCGGAGTCGGTGACACGTCACCGACGCCGCCGTCATCCCAGCAGCGGAGTCGGTGACACGTCACCGCCGCCGTCATCCCAGCAGCGGAGTCGGTGACACGTCACCGCCGCCGTCATCCCAACAGCGGAGTCGGTGACACGTCACCGCCGCCGTCATCCCAGCAGCGGAGTCGGTGACACGTCACCGCCGCCGTCATCCCAGCAGCGGAGTCGGTGACACGTCACCGCCGCCGTCATCCCAGCAGCGGAGTCGGTGACACGTCACCGCCGCCGTCATCCCAGCAGCGGAGTCGGTGACACGGACACGTCACCGCCGCCGTCATCCCAGCAGCGGAGTCGGTACACGTCACCGCCGCCGTCATCCCAGCAGCGGAGTCGGTGACACGTCACCGCCGCCGTCATCCCAGCAGCGGAGTCGGTGACACGTCACCGCCGCCGTCATCCCAACAGCGGAGTCGGTGACACGTCACCGCCGCCGTCATCCCAACAGCGGAGTCGGTGACACGCCC
Organism: Capitulum mitella; assembly: GCA_030062745.1. Lineage (NCBI taxonomy): Eukaryota > Metazoa > Arthropoda > Thecostraca > Pollicipedomorpha > Pollicipedidae > Capitulum > Capitulum mitella. The sequence goes on along the minus strand of CP099853.1, from coordinate 18,926,763 downwards.
ACGAGTCGGTGACACGTCACCGCCGCCGTCATCCCAGCAGCGGAGTCGGTGACACGTCACCGCCGCCGTCATCCCAGCAGCGGAGTCGGTCACACGTCGGTACCGCCGCCGTCATCCCAACAGCGGAGTCGGTGACACGTCACCGCCGCCGTCATCCCAGCAGCGGAGTCGGTGACACGTCACCGCCGCCGTCATCCCAACAGCGGAGTCGGTCACCGCCGCCGTCATCCCAACAGCGGAGTCGGTGACACGTCACCGCCGCCGTCATCCCAGCAGCGGAGTCGGTGACACGTCACCGCCGCCGTCATCCCAACAGCGGAGTCGGTGACACGTCACCGCCGCCGTCATCCCAGCAGCGGAGTCGGTGACACGTCACCGCCGCCGTCATCCCAGCAGCGGAGTCGGTGACACGTCACCGCCGCCGTCATCCCAACAGCGGAGTCGGTGACAACCCCGTCACCGCCGCCGTCATCCCAAAGCGGAGTCGGTGACACGTCACCGCCGCCGTCATCCCAGCAGCGGAGTCGGTGACACGTCATCGCCGCCGTCATCCCAGCAGCGGAGTCGGTGACACGTCACCGCCGCCGTCATCCCAACAGCGGAGTCGGTCACCGCCGCCGTCATCCCAACAGCGGAGTCGGTGACCCAGTTTCCGGGCCGGCCGGCCGAATTCCGTGAAACGGCGCCGCCGCCGGCCGGCGGAGCGTGCGCGTGCATGAGGGCGGTCCTCCGGGGCGACGGAGCGCCGTTTTTGGACCACCGCGGGTCGCGACACAAGCTGGGCACTGAGGACGGCGCCGGCTCTGCGGGGTCGCGGCTCGCGTCTCCGTCCTGTTTACCGCCCGCGGGGACGGCCGGGGGGGGGGGCACGGGCGCGCCTGCCCCACTGGCGTCGAGGCTGCTGTTTATGTTGGCGCCGTGGCCCCTCTGAGGACACCGGGTGCCGATGTGTGCGGGATTTGCGAGGCTAAATAAATGCCGTCGGCGCCGTGCCGCCGTCGCCTCAGGCGTTCCGGCCGCGGTCGGCGGCTGCCGTCGATGCCCGCCCGAAGGCTGCGAGCCGAGGCGCCGCCTGGACACAGCTGCAGGTCTATCATTGTCAGCGAGTACACGTCAGGATAAAACCGGGCAGAGGACGTTATCGCGTAGACCACTGGGCGCAGGCTTCCAGTGCAGACCTGATCGTGGAGGTGTTCGAATGCAGAGGCTAAGGCTTAGAGGTAGGGCTGGTACGTCTGGGCGCAGGCGTATGAGTGCTCACGTTTTTTTATGAAACATGGAGCTGATGTCCAAACTTAGGCGAGATTCATAGATGTCAGTCGGCGAGAGACTCCTGTCCGGCGCCTTTCTGTTCATTGCGGTGAAGGCAACAGAGGTCTGGGTATTCGTAAATCAATGCCGAAGCACTTGCGAAACGCCTGAGCCGCCGATGACGAGTTTAACTGCTGGCCGCGTGCTGGCTTCCTTCAGCCCAGTCACAAGCTTTCCTGTCCAACAGATTGCACGTCACTGGACGCGGCTTTCACGTGGACTCTCCAGGGCCGGACGGCAATTTGCCAATGTCGAACCGAATCGTTCGCTCATCAGCCCACAGGGACAACAGGGCCAGCTGAAACTCCGAGGGCCCAAAAACATGTGTTTTTACTAAAACGAATTTCGACTCTGCGTTTGGTTGTCCGGAATCAGCGCCTGTGATAAACAAACAACAAAACACAGTACGTTGGGACGAAGCATCCTGGACTGCGTCGTTTTCTGAGACACATTCAGCAGCAAACATTGCTGCGAACGCTCGTTAACACCGGTCGATACGGAAACCGGAGCCGCTGTCAACTTACCGGGACCAATGTGTGGCACCTACAGAAATTTTGCATAGTGATATTGACGTGCCGGGTAACTGTGGATGATGTGAGTACTTGGTTTCGGAACTCTTGTCTCACGAAGAAAGGTGCTATTGTAATGTTAATAATAGTATTCTAATAACACAATATAATAATAATATTATTATTGTATAATTATTATTATCATATTATTCTTACTTATTATATTATGGTATTATGTCATTATTATTATAAATATATAACATAATAATAATAAATGTTATAACAGTAATAATATAATAATAATATAATGATAATAATATTATGTTATAATATTCTGATGTTAATAATAATGTTAATAATAAGCACCAATATTTTTCAACAGAATTCAGATTCACTTGAAAACGCAACTCGCACACTGTGCGGTGTGCAGTACCAACATATTTCATTCAGCATTGTTGAAATAAACCATTGAGGTATGGTTCTGCTTTCGTTCTCGTTCTTGCAAAAAGATAAACTTCAGCTCCGCACAAATTGCGGTGCACGATTCCCTTTACAGACTGCGCAAGTGAGGTGACGTCCTCGTCTGTCATTCAAAAATGTTTTTGTTTCGATCACACGTTTGCGGAAAGTGCTCATTTCCGCCAAAAAACAGACAAGCAGCTTGTCATCTCTGTTGCACCTTTATGCGCTGTGATAACAAACATCTTTAGAGACGATTCCTAATCTTCCGAAAACACATGGAAGTTTTTCAGCTGCCCCCACCCTCGCCGCGGCCATTCGCACGCAGCGGTACGCAGTGGTTCTGCTCCGGCAGCAGCGGCCGGTCGGCACGCCCGGCCGGCACGCCCGCTCGTCTCCGGCCGTTGTCGGGGAGACTGCCGGCCGGCAGGCGCGTCCAAAGAGTGCTAATTAGCGCACTCGTCCGCCGACCGCGATCGATACCGTCGCCCGCCGGCCGAGACGCACGCTCCATTCAGGTGCGCCGCCGCCGCAGCCGCCGTTGCCGTCGCCGCCGACGACGACGACGAGACGGCGGCGGCGGCCGACGGCGGGGCCGGACCGGCGCGCAGACGGCAGCCGGGTCAGCACGCGGCCGGCGCGCGCGGCGCGCTGGTCTGCCTCCGTCGGCGGCCCACTGGCCTTCCGTGGCGTCTCGCCTGGCGCGGCAAACAGACGCGGAACGCGGTACGCGCGGCGGTCCCACAAGCTCGGCCCTGAACTGCTGCTTCGGCGAAGTCGAACCGTGCGCTCCTGGCGGGCGAACTCGATTATTGTCATTCCGGTAACAAGCGCTGTCGAAAATCCTATAATTCGGGAAAATACCAACCGCGCAGCTCTTTTTCGGGTGCGTTAGCTTAAGGCATACGGCTCTTTTGAGGAGATGAACTGCAGAGGGATGTAAGCATCCAAAGCCGATTTCCTTTGTTAGCTGCAGTGAAGGTCACGTTGAGTCCTTCTCGCCAGAAAAGGCAGCTTGTCCCTTCCTCAGTCACCTGATGGTCTCTTTAGCCATTTCACAGAACCCCTCTCAGCAGGGACTCTGAGCCGGGCCTTGTTTTGAACGAACCGGGATCGCCGACACCAGCCGAGTTCCTCTCACCTCTCACCGCAAGGTGGCCCGCCTGCGGGAGGAAATGAGCAGCCGTCGTCCCCGCGGGGCAGCGCCGGGAGATTTACGACCGAACTTCGCCACGGACGGTCTCAAACTTGTATCGTTAAGGTTAGAGCAGCGGCCTTTCTCGGCGCCCCGACCCCGTCCGCCCGCCAGAGCTTTCAAAGGGGAAAATAGATGGCTCTGCAAATTCTCACCAAACAGCTAGGCTGTGCCGCAAGGCACCGTTCCACGCCACTTTACGGCCTTGGCCGGCGAGAAGCCAGGATGAGCAGCCACAGATTTCGGCGACCGAGAAAAGCTTGGTTCTGTCGCAGCAAAAGGTTTTAATAGCCAAATGCATGCTTCCCATTCCATCTAACGTTTATTCAACCTGCCCACTACATGCATGGTTCGCTCTAATGTTCAGTCACCACTAAGCACATCATATTTGAGCACCAGCCATCTGGCAACACTAGTTCTCAATGGCGTAAGCGTTACCAGGATATTTTTCGTGGGGGTCCTGGAGAATAAGGAGCCCCAAACGATACGGGGGCCTCTTGAACACTACGGGAATAGGGGCGTCGTTTGTGTAAATTGTTTGGGGGACAGATCGAGGGGCCCCACAACCTGACCTCCCCCAAACGTGAGTTTAAGATTTTTTAAAGCCACACTAGGGCATTGTTAGCAGGTTCTGTACAAATACGATGATCAATGGCCCACTCAGAGAATTGAGGGCCCAAATAAACTACAATGGCCCCTCTGGATAACTCCGAAATGGCGCCCTCATCGTTGTCTTAGGGACCCTCCTTGAATTCATCTTGATGGCTCATTGGAGTTTTCGTGGAGCCCTCAGGCTTTTTGAGAGGGCCTTTGATTTCTTGAGGGCCCACAAGCATTTCCTCGTCGGGCTTAAAATTCAGTTCCTGAATGTGGGCCCACTGAAGGTACTGAACACGCCTCCAAGGGCTTAAGGGGTCCACAGACATTTCAGTGGGTCCTCTAGATGGATTCAAGTAAACATCAGGGGATGTCCTCCTTGAATTTATATGAGGTATTCATTAGAGTTTTTTGTGGGGTCCTAAACATTTTAGGAATGCCCTTAATATTTCCAGAGGGTTTCTGAAACATTTACTCGACTAGTTTTCCATTTCCAGAATATATGAGGTACATCTGAAAATATCAAGGGCATTTGAAATAAATCTAAGGAGTGCTCCTCGAACGGCACGGAGGTCCCTTCCTTTTTTATAAGGATTCATCGCGTTTGTTTGAAATTTGAGAAGCCTTTTGAGAAGCCCCTTAATGTTTTCAGAGGACGCCTTAGACATTCCCTCATCAGGTTAAAATCTCCTGTTCCGTATGTTTCAGAGACCTTTCGAAACACTAATGGGCCTGTCATATGTTTGAGGGCCGCACAAAAACTTCAATGAGCCCTTGAGAGGAATTCAGTGAGGGCTCTTCATATCTTAGGGAACTCATCCTTGGATTCATCTAAAGAGCCCATGGAGTTTTTCTGTGGGACCTTCGATCTTCCTATGGGCATGATATTTTCCTGATGTTTCCAAAGTGGTCTCAAGCATTTCCTCGTCCTGTGTATCCTTTCCTGAATTTCTGAAGTGCCATCTGAAAATATCAAGGCCCCTCTCGATGAATTCCAGGATTCCTTTTCAAGGAATCGGAAGCAATTCCATTTCAAACAGATCCTTCGGGCCCTTAGGGAGGGCCTGTGCTTGAATTAGTTTTAAGGGCCTTTTAGAGTTTTGTGGACCTTCAAGCGTTTCGACAGGTCCCTTGATATTTTCAGACGGCCCCTCAAACAAAGCCTCGTCCCGTCCAGAACTCCCTTTTTGAATGTTCGGAGCCTCTCAAAAAGTTGAGAGTGTCGCGAAAATTCGGTGAGTCCTCAAGATGAATTCAGGAAGGATCTCTCAGGCCTAAGAGAGAGTCATTCCTCCAGTTCATCGAAAAGGGTCCCGGTATTTTTTTATTCCTTCAGGTTTTTTTCTGAAAGCTCTTGGTATTTTCAGATTGCATCTCTAACATTTTCTCTGGCCCCTCAACCATTTCTTCGTTGATTCAAAAATCCCCTTCTGATTGTTTGAGGGGGTCCCTGAGAATGCTTGAGAAGGGCCCCTAAGACCGGATGCCAGCCCATTGGATTCCTCTAGAGGATCCCCTTGAATACATCTAGCGGGTCCATTTAAGTATGCTGTGAGGCCCTGAAGCTTTTGTGGGTGCCCTCACAGTTTTTAGACAGCCCGGAAGCCTTCAGAAGATTTTCTAACCATACGAGGAAATCATTTTGCAACTTTAATTTGCATACTGATAAGCACCGCCGTTTGAAAAAGTTGCAAAATGCTTCATCAGATTGAAATGCCATTTCAACCACAGGACCCAGCATAGCATCGTGGGCCCAACTTCAACATTGAGGGGCTGAAATCATCATTGGGGGGTTGAAATCAACACTGAGCGGTGCGCACTCCCCCCAAAAAAAGAATACAACATGAAGTCCCTGCCCATAGCTAGAGCAGTAGAGGTACCTATCTGGTAAGAACCTGCTTTCTTTCCCATGATAACCAAACTTTCTATTGAGAAAACTGGCTTGGATCATCCATATTCCCGGCTCTGGCCATTGGGGCTCATTAACAGTAGAATTCCCACTTTTTCTGGATCTAAATGGCCAGGCAGCCTTCTAGGCACCAACCTTCCTACATATCTATTGAGCTGATTTGATGATCGTCTAGTTACGCCATTACGATGCTCGGCACTGGCATCAGGCAGCCATTCCAGGGCAGAGCTGCCGTTGCTTAACCGGATCCCTGGCCTTTCCAGGTCAGTGGATATTGGGGCCCTTTTAGGACATGCCAGGGGCCCAGCCCAGGAGATCCCCTCTCCATGCCAAGAATTTCTAGATTGGGGATGATAAAACCCTTAGGGCTCTTGGGTTTTAGTACGTCACTGAGGTTCCCTTCCCGACACACCTACACCATCCATGGCAGCAGGACCTTTAAGGGCTGGCGATTCCTTTGCAGAGGAGCATCCTTGCCGGTCCTTTCACATGCCTTTTGGTAGGTACATGCCGGGGGGACCACTACCTTTCCCGGTGAGGAGGCACTCTGCTACCTGTCAGAGGGGTCCTTGCCCGAGGTCTGGGGGCTCTTTGCGGAGGAGCGGGTTCGCCTTTTCCGGCCGGGGTCCCTTTCGGCAAATTTCCGGGAACCCCTTGGGAACCCCTTTGTAGGCCTTCCCGACACACCGATGCCGTCCCTTGGCAGGAGGACCTTTCCTGGCCGGCGGCTCCCTAGCAGAAGAGCATCCTTTCGTATCCTCGTATATGTCTTTTGGAAGGCACATGCCGGGGGGCCCACTTACCTTTCCCAGGGGCACCTTTCAGGGGTTCCTGCTTCCCGGTTCCTGCCAGAGGAGTCTTTGCCTGGAGTCTGGGGGCCCTTGGCGGAGGAGTGGGTTTGCCTTTCCCGGTCAGGAGGGCCCCTTTAGGTAAATGCCAGGGGGCCCTTCGTGGGCCGCAACATCTCGGGTGTCCCACGATTCCAAGGATCCCCTGGCTATGCTACTGCCAATCCTTTTCCCGTATAATGGAAAGTTTTATTGAGAAAGACATACAAACGAAAGGAAAGATTATCATTGGTGTTGAAAACTTCGCTCGCTTTAGATTTTTCTGCATGTGCATTTTTGCTCATGTGCTCACTACATTTTTGCAGTGCAATGTGCACTGCACATTTCCAGTGCACTTTCTTGTTTTTTTTCCTCCCAATTTCGTTAGTTACATTTGTTGTCAGTCTTCTATCGCATGCTTGTAAAGGGAGCTCTGTAAACAGCAGAAGTTTAACATCTTGAAGCATGGCTTTTAAATACCCCTGTTTTTGGACATTATATATATTCACGTTATTAAAGACCTTCAGTTTACCAGGACACACTGCATGGTTATATACATCAGTCACAAATCGAAGAGTATTTAGGACTCAAAATCTACTCCAAACGCTTTATTTCACAATATCTGCAAAACATAACGATAGTGAACAAACCAAACTATCCCCAAAAATTCAAAAATGAATGAAAGAAAGATAAAGGAGTCCGCAGTACAAAAGTTTCAAAATAACTATGGCGCAATAGTAAAATAATTTTTTGTTACCTCCATCGGACCATAATTTATCATGGCGCTGACTCGGCTGCCTGAGAACCATTAACACACTTCACCGGCTGCGGGAAGATTTCTTCGTAAAGCGCACTCGTTAACACCAAAACTTCATGGCAACGCATGACTTAAGGCTTGCGGCTACCCGGTCGTGCTCCAGAGTCATTTTCATGGGTAATAAGTACGGTGTCAAACCGTCGATATTGGCAATTATTCCTGGAACGAGGGACGACTCCGGTTCGACTGATGAATATGACTGGATCTATGCGGTCCTGGTCGTCGTAATCGAACGGCACCATCACAGATCGCCTTGATTATGTCTAGTACTTCTCGGCTTAAGACAAATGAACCTATCTCAGCACATCCACGAGTAATGCGCCCACAAATAAGCACGCTGAGTAATCCGTTTTCGCTATACACTAAACCTAGGACAAACCTAACTTCAGGTGTGTTTAGTTGGGATCTATGCATGGTCAGCATGGTACAAGGTACCCGGAAAACGTTCAGTCAGGCCCAGTATAGAAACGAGTTGCTTTTGCTGATCTCCAAAATTCAGCGTATTCGAGATAATATCATGGTTGATGTCGTTTGAACGACAGCGCTGTTAGCTACTGGAGTTCAATTACGATGACTGACAACGCCCCCCCCCCCCCTTCAGTATTATCTTTGGAAGGTCAACAGAGAGAGGAGCGGCTGCAGCAGCATCACGACATAGACGATCGTGGACAGCAGGCTCGATACCAGGTGCCAGACCCTCGGGCATGTTGTTTCGAGGCGGAAACATTGGGCCGTCATCAGCTGTTGTGGTACTTAATCCATGTCTACAGTCCCAGGATATTTCGTCGGTGATTCCTCACCTACCCTCTCCGGACATTTCGGTACTAAAACCGCATCAGCAATCTCCGGATATTTCGGTGCTGAATCACCGCCTACAATCGCCGATATTTTGGTGGCCAGCCCTCACCTACAGTCCCCAACAAGCAGACGTCGCAATTCATCTGAGATCATCTCGGACCAGTCCGCCGGCCTGACATGCCCAAATCCTCTGCCGGTGCGGCGTTGCGGGCTCCCATGAAGCGCTCACTGGGCGGTCCGGCGGCGTCACAAACCCTCAGCGTCCGTCACGAGGGCGTGACGCGCTCACCTGAAGTCCTTATCGAACTTGGGCGCCGTGACGGCCATGTTCCTGCCGTCCACCTGGCTGCTCTCACCAGAGACGCCCTGTTTCTTGTTGTGCGCCGCCAGCGTGCCGGCGTGCAGCTTTCCGGCCAGGTCGCCGTTCGACATGGCCGGACTGGCCTGAGCCAGCACGCTCTGAAACAGGAGCGCAGGACGGCCGTCAGAACCGCAGACAGACAGGCAGACACGCGCCGACCTGGGACCGCTCACACGAAACAGGAGGACAGCGCGACCGTCAGAACCACAGACAGACAGGCAGACACGCACCGACCTGGACAGCTCACACGAAACAGGAGAACAGGGCGGCCGTCAGAACCGCAGACAGACAGGCAGACACGCGCCGACCTGGAACCGCTCACCCGAAACGGGAGGACAGGGCGGACGTCACACCCATACGCAGAGAAACAGGCGGACACGCAGACACACAGCGGCCTGGACCAGCACGTCCTGAAGGGGGAGGGCAGGGCGGCCGTCAGAACCACAAACAGACGCCAATTGGTCTGGGATGGTAAGCACAGTCCGGAGCAGGAGGGCAGGAAGAACTGCAACGTAAACCTGGACACCTGTGCCGAATAACCCGAAGACCCCGACGACCCGATGCACGCCAGTAAAAACGGCGACAGCAGATGACGGAAACGCGACTTTGCTATACATATGCATGTGTTTATATCCTTACAATGAGGTAGTATGTTTTCTTTAAGACATGTTTCATTAACAATGACCGCAAGTCTCGCATCTGCGAGCGATTTACTGCACCTCTCAAGTTCTCTTGCCTTTCTTTTTGCGAAGCTGGTTAGATAGCATGTCTGATGTACAAAATTATTCCTTTACTGCCATACTACTAGTCCGAAGAGGTAGACAAGACTACGCTACGCTATCCAAGACTACGCTTGCCTGCTACGAAGATCATAAGAACCACATCGTGCCGGCGGGCTGCAAAAACCGGCCTTCTTATGCCGGCTTCCGTCGACCCTTGCTAGAAGCTTTTTCGCGGCGTGTCGCCAACCGCCGGCTCTGCGGCCAATCTAGCAGAGCATTGATTATCAATGAGGCGAGTCGCCGCCTAGCAGTCGGAGGGGCAGGAGAACTGTTACATCCCTCCCAAGCGACAGCAGGAGACCGTCACCTCCCTCCCACGGCAGTAGGAGACCGTTACATCTCTCCTACGACAGCAGGAGACCGTCACATCCCTCCCACGGCAGTAGGAGACCGTTACATCCCTCCAGCGGCGGCAGGAGACCGTTACACCCCTCCTACGACGGCAGAAAGTCATTATATGTCTCAAACGGCGGCAGCAGGCCGACTCACTGTCAGGCCTCCTCGTCCTCTTAGCGGTCGATTTTTATCATCGGGCTGGCCAGTTTGGTGACTGCTCATAAGTTGGGTGGTTACGACGATCCGTTTCCTCGTATACGCTGGTCTTTCGGCACCGCACGATGCCACACAAGCTTCTCTCCTCGACGCCACAGCTCCGAAATGGCCGGGGCCGGTCCAAAAGGCTCTAGCGAAGCCAAACCAAAGCTCGTTGACCGCCTCCGCGACCGTCTGAGGGAGGCCGACGCGAGAGCTCTCCTGGGCTGAGAGCAGTGTCGTGCTGCGATATGAGGGGAACCGGACTTTGCTGTGGCTGGACTGCACCCTACAATGCGATGATGCGAACGGGTGGTTCCGCCAGACTGCATTTCGCTGGCGAATGCTGCGATCATTTTGTTTCACGGCCAACTAACCTCCAGTCCTTCAACTAGATCGACAGTCCAAGGATGGTTTCTTTACCCATGCGCAGCCACGGCCAAGTCGATATGTCGTTCATTGGACGCGATGCAGCCAGTTCTACTGAAAATCGTTGTTCTCACAAACGAAGCAAACAAAAGATATGGTTGCCAGTTTGGTAGTGCTCAGCACGTGCTGGAACGCCTGCGAAATAAATTACTGTGTTGTCTAGGCCGACCCATGTAACAAAGATTGCAAGGTGCGTATTCCATGATGAGGCGTGGGCATCATTAGATTCAAGCAAAATACAGGAAGGCCAGCTGACATCGTTTGGCTTTATTTTACCAGTGGTCGGTTTCAGATGCCGAATTTTGTTTTTTTAAACACAATGCAACATCTTAACTTGCAAAAAGCTGGTCCTACGACATAGACGCAACCATGTGCTCAAATGATCCGAGCAGACAACGGCAATGGAATATCATCAAAAGACAACGAGAAGACCTATAAAAACGCTTCATAAAATTTCATGCGTACGTAAATGCAGTGAACGTGTCGATCAAACGATTCAGCCCTTCAGAGAACTCCTTTCCGAACAATCTGCCCTGAACAGAAAGGCATTTTGGCTCGCAAACGTATCTCCACAGGAACAGAAGAAATGATAATGATATCTTTGTTCGGTCTGCCGCACCCGTCAGGTCTATGACTTGTAATACGACCTTTCAGCCAGTGGAATTTGCAGGCATCGTCAGGTGTCAAAGTTAATAAGTTCATCGACATCACTTCGATAGAAGGGCGAGGTCAATGGTCTGAATATTGTCGTCGTGATGTCTGCCTCGTCACAAAGTCCGTAACGAAGCCCAGCCCCTCAGCTCGCCATGGCCACCGCATAGCTTCTAACGCGATCCCTTTCCCTTGGATGTCTCTTGGTCCCAGACTGTGCTTCATCACATCACGTCATCCTGACACCGCCTAATGCCTGCATCCTTGTCCACGACTCCGCACGACTTGGCAAGGAAGCAGCTGCGTGCAAAACGAGACCTCGACCTTCCGTCTCCAGCCAAGCCAGGGACATCGAACAGAGGTGGACGTTTCGACCGCGACATACCCCGGGGCGCGAGCAGAGTTAAACCTTTCGACTTCAGCCTGCACACTGACCGCGTACATGCCGACTCTCCGCAGTCTTCACCAGCACACCATCTGTTGTGAGATCGCCCCCCCCCCCTCCTCGGCTGACGGATGACTACGGACGGTTTATTTGACCCGGTGACCTCCCGCGAAACATCAACAGCTTTGGCGGGCACCAACACTGTTTGGTGGGTTCATGGATGCGCGAAGCGCTGTCGGTAAGCACGCCGTGACGTCACTTGTGCGCTCCATACAGCCAACGGTCCGGTGAGTCAACGGCCACCTTCAGCACCCTGTCAGGAGTATGAGCTACGCGTGATTTCGTGTTGGAAGCGGACTCGGGTGGAAAGGTACAATGCGTTTTCTACATTGACTTTTCAAGGCAGCGATTAAATGGAGAACTAGTCTGTGGCATTCAGGTGACGAAGTGCTAAATGTTAGCGAGGTTTAACAACATCAAAAATGGTCGTGATCAGCTCCCAGGATTTCTGCCTGATAATGATATCAACCAGTCTTCTGCATGCCGGAATGGGTTTTTACACGTCAAATAGTAGCATATTAATATTAATCGGAGTCCAATATTAATAGATACCTTTAACGTGTACAGCCCAGTTTTTTGACGTGTAAGTTTAACGTTTCCATATTCACGCCAAAGACGCGATCGATCGTGTCCACGTTCAAATACTTCTTGCCTTCTGAAAAGGCCAAAACCATGTTCCCGAATGCTGCTGCCATTCGGAATGGGTACAAAGTCCAATTTCCTTGTAGGACGAATCAGGACGAATCTAGGACGAATCAGGAGCCAGCGCACTTCCTCTAAAGATCGGACTCGGAGACAGGGGCTTTGGAGCGGGGAAAGGGCAGAAGTGGCAGCTGCCCCCAACTTTGGGCGGAACGTAACATTTAACAATACCGCAAAACGAAGTAAAACTCATGTTCGAACCCATCTCCACAGAGGTTCATCCGCTACTGCTCGAAGAAACTAAAACTTTCATCGTTGCGTAGCCAATCGCCTCACATTCGCCGCCAGTTCGCAGCACGCAGAAGCTCGTCCAACACCCGGCCACATCAAATATTTGAGAGCGCTCTGGATTCGAAAAGTTGGCTGGCCAAGCGCAGCGATAAATGGGCGCAGGCGGCGGGCGGCTCCTGCGGTTGCTGTCCGCATTCACGGCAGCTCTCTCAGCGCCAGTCCCCCCATCCCCCACCCCCCTCCTTCCCAGCTGACACTCCGGCGGGCCGCGCGGACCTGACCGCGACCTTCCGGAAATGTTTCAACGGAAGCTGCCAAACTAGCCTCTCGGATCTGCCGAACAGTTCGGAAGTGAGGGAGACATCGAGAGCTGACGGATGCTTCTCTCCAGAAAGAAAACTTGGTACTTCTCCGAGTTAAACTTTAGGCTCCTGACAATGATGTCGGTGTTGCACATCATGTGTCCAGCTCTGGTTGTCATTCGCAAATCACATTCGAACATTTTCACGGCCTTGGCAACGACAGCCAGACGCAGTCCTACACGATATATGGATCACTGGAGACTTGTCAGAACACGAACGAAAAGTCTCCCTCGGAATGATTTTACAGAAAATATTGAAAAATGTAAATATTTATTATTCCAATGCCAATGCTTGTAGCCAATTAAGCAACGACGTAAAAATATGGATCAATGTTATGGAAAAACAGACAAGAAGTGGCAGGAACATCAGGCGCCCCAAGAAGCTAGATTTGTAATGGCTGAAGTTTAGTGGTGGGTTGGGGAGGCGCGTCGCATTTGTATTTTTTTTGTCGATCTATTTAGAGGAACATATGGTACAATAAAAAACAAAATTTCCGGTTTTGAAGGCAAAACAGTGGATAAGATAATCGTTAAAATAATTAATTTAAAGTTTGGTTTAGCTTTCCAAAGTTTCTTCTGATAATGGAAGGTATCATTTTGATCTGTGATTGTTGACCTTGCCCCAACCTTGACCTGAGTTAACCTCAAACTGGACCTTCCAGACCAATGTCACTTGGCCTCGTGAGCTCGTAGCGAGCGTTGTTGGATTGTGGATGGTGGTGCTTTGGTGCAGTGGGGAGTGGTTAGTGAGACGGAACTTTACCTTTCTTTAGCCATTTTGTCTTTCCTTCTTCCGTAATCTCACCAGCCCTGACTTTTGACTGAATTTGACCGTTTTTAGGGCTTATCCCTACCTCTTTATTCCCTTTGTTACTTTTACCTTCTCCTTTAGCTATTTCTTCAAATCATCAGAGATAAGTTGGTCCACCCAGTGGTTGTGATCACATATTTAAAATCAAATGTCACAGCTGGCCGCTTAAGTGCATGTACTTCGTTCCTATCCTGTTTCATACACCGCGCTGCCCACGGCGCCTTCGTCTACATATCGCACTGCACTTACACCCAGCAAAACCTTCCCCTTCCCTGCCCTCAAAATGCGTCCACAACCCATATCTACTTATCCCGAGGGTATATCCGGGGTATATCCCGCACGTGCAACTGGTCGGAACAGGGGCGCCAAGGCTATCGGCAGGCCCGTGTTTGTCCGGCAGCAAAATGAGCTGATAGCGAACAGGTCGGCTGCTGACACAGTCTATCGGGCGGCACTTAGTGGGGCCACCGATGTGCCGTTATTGCCCGCGGATTAGGCGGCCGTCCAGCGGCCTGCGGCTCCCGCACGCAGCGGAACAGAGGTCACAGGCAGCCGCGTTAGAGGTCACAGACGGCGGCTAGAGGTCGCAAGCCGCAGCAGAGTCAGAGGTCATAAACGGCGGATGCAGAGTGCAAACTGCATGGTCAGAGGTCACAGAGAGCAAAGTCAGAGTTCACGGATGGCAGAGTGTGAGGTCACAGGTAGCAGAGTCAGAGTTTACAGGCGGCAGAGTCGGAGACACAGAGGCCCGAGTCCCTGGGTCAAAGGTAGCAGGCAGCAGAGCCAGATACCACGGCAGGCAGAGTCAGAGTCAGAGTCGTCCGGGTGGCTGCACCGCTGCCCGTCCCGCACGGTCGGCCGGCGCAGCTCCCCCCCCCCCAGCAGGCTGAGCGGCAGACGTGACGCGGGCCCGCCCAGCCAGCTCCAGCAGCGGCCGGCAACAGCGCCGGCAGCGCCTCGCCGACGTCGCTGACGGCCGAGAGGCGCCGGGAGCCCGGGATGCGGGCACACGCAGAACGAAGCACTTGCCGGTGACGGCTGGCCGCGTGGGCAGTATTGATCTGCGGGCGTCATTGAGGCTTGTTGATTGGCCAATCTATCTGCGAAACGGGCTCAAGAAGCGCCGCCTTCGCGGTGGCTGGCTCGCACCGGGTGACGATCAGGAATGCCCAGCAGGATTGTCATCCAGCAGGAATATCCAGCAGGAATGGCATCCACCACAAAGACTTGGCCAGTACGAAAACTCAGCAGGAATATCCAGCAGGAATGTCATCCATCACAAAGACTTAGCCAAAAGAAAGCTCAGCAGGAATATCCAGCAGGAAAGTCCGGTTGGATTGCCGTCCAGCACCTATAGTCACAAGAAATATTCGGCTGAATTGGTATCAAGCAAGAATGGTTAACCAGGAATGGAGAAAACTAGAAAAATACCGGAAAGGACTGGCATTAATCATAAACAGTAAACAAGAATGCTGCACGTTGCATCCTCCCCCACGCACACCCTCCTTCCTCTCTACCGTCGAGATATGCAGTAGAAATATCCTGACTAATATGTCTTAGTCGGATATCACTAATATCAGAATTGTATTAGTGATATCCTGAAATATC
This sequence comes from Capitulum mitella, assembly GCA_030062745.1. Classification (NCBI taxonomy): domain Eukaryota; kingdom Metazoa; phylum Arthropoda; class Thecostraca; order Pollicipedomorpha; family Pollicipedidae; genus Capitulum; species Capitulum mitella. The sequence continues at coordinate 18,911,429 of CP099853.1, read as the reverse complement.
ACTAATATGTCTTCGGTAGACGTTTCCGGCGACACTGCCACGGAGTAGAGGAGGAGGAGTTTAGAGGAACACTCCGAAAGATGGCAACCAAGAAGCATTCGGCAGGAATATCAGGCAGACAGGCGGGCATGACTGCCTTTAAAAGGCATCCAGCAGGAATACGTGGAAGGACTGCCATCCATTAGGAAAATTACGCATGAATGCCTGGCAAATCTGCCAGCAAGAGGCCCGTGGCACGAATACCCGGTAGGACTCCCATTCAGCAAGCACTTTTAGCGCAAATATCGGATTTCCATTCATAAGCATTCAGGTCGAACATCCGCTTTCACTGCTTAGACTGGACGCCCAGCACAAACATCAGACAAGAACACAGATCAAAGGCCCCAAAGAACGTAACGTGATCAGAGTATTCCCATGGGCCATGTGAACGTAACGTCCCACCGTTATATGGAAGTCCAGAGCTTCTGTCGTATCGACCCCTTGATTTGGTCAAAGTGACGACCAAAAGGGGCGTCTATAGGTAATTCCACTGGGAAATCTTACGACACGTCTCACCATTTTTTTCACTGACATCTTGAAAACCTTATAAAATGGTTCAGCAGCATGACGGAAAAAGAATACAAGATAAAACCCTAAAATCCTTACAAAACAGCTACTTAAAGCGACATGGTCAAAAAGCACGTTAGACGTATCACGAAACCGCTAGTGGCACGCCAGTTCTGTACTTACACATGTACATCGTTTAAGGCTTTTCACAGTTAACCCGCGTCCGACTGCCGGCGAGCGCCATAGCCAAACGAGGCATGAAATTAACGGGAACTAGTTTCATCGTTCCTTTATTTTCGCGACATAAGCCTTCCCATGCAATTTTTATTGATCTTAGTGGTTCCTGCGATGGTTTTTCCTGCTCGAATTTTGGAAAAGGTCATTAGTTAGCAGTCTACACAATTGGCGAAGCTTTATTCGCGAGAGTCTGTTCATTTCCAAAATATCAAATTTTCAAACTTTTGGGCACTCTTGTATTATTTGCAACTGTTGGAGCCAGTTTTGACATTTTCTATCTGTTCTGAATAATTCATCGCTGATTTTGGCGGCGGTGCATTTGGCTCATAAAAGTTATTGGTGACCTGACCTTAGGCCAAAGGCTGGAAGGCATTGATACTTTGCTCATTGACAATAACTAGATGTCTGCATCACCCCACACCAAAAATGTTGTAAAAAATCCGTCAAATTCCGAAGAAAACGACGACATGTCTAGAAAATGGGCTTTAACTTAGGTCAATGACTCGGAAAATTCCGAGAAATCTGAGATAGCAAATTTGTTGCATCTAACAAGGTCTCTAATACGTGAAGGTTTAACTGTGATATGTTTTCCAAAAAAAGTTACAGGGCGTCAAACTTTTTTGGACATAGGTCCGCTTGACCTGACTTAGATCAGACACCTGACTTAACCTGAGGTCAAAACGTTGACACAACGTGTAAAATGATCAAGCAAAAGGCGCACGTAGTTTCGTGGCACTGCTTTCGTTCGTTTTCTTCGCAGTCTCAGAAATAACTCAGGGGCGGTCAGCCTCCCCGTCGGGGGCGGCTTAACCCTATTCCCGGAGGGTTAGACGGTATGGTCGATTCCCGGCAGGGGGGCGGATTCGGCCCCCCCCCGAGATCTCGAGAACTACTTGTCCGATTTCATCGCAACAAACGGCAATCGATTTGCCGTGACGTGAACTACATTTTTATAAAAACAAATTTTCAAAATTTTAAAATTTGTGGATACAGGGGGGCAAAAATGTCAAAATGAGGGGTACTTCGGACTTCTTATAACTCCGTTGTTTATTGACCGATGAAACTGGCATGAATCGAGAGATTATGGATAGGGCTTTTACCATGGGTCCGCAAATCTGAAATTTTGAGAAAATTCATGGGCGTTCACAGGGTTTTAAAAATAAGAGGATTAGTTTTCTAACAACTGAATGAACAAAACAGGCAAAAACCCTTTTTTGGCTTCTCCTAGTCATGTTATACTAAAGAAGTACAAATCGCATTACAATGTTTGTATAATGTTAGCATAGGCGGTGCCAGGGACATGAAAAAGTGTCTGTCATGGTCCCACGTTTCTCAGATCAACTTGTGACCTTTGACCTTAAATGACCTTCCAGTGACCTTGGGGTCACCTGGAATGATTTCGTGTGCATTTAATATTATCTGTAAAAGTTTTCAATCATTTGAATTCACTCTATTTCAAAAATTTCATTTTATGGCTATTGCGATATAGGGTACGCGCACTGACATTTTAGGTCATAGCTCCGTGACCCGACCTGATATCAAGCTGAAACTCGGTACACAAGTAGAAGGCACACGTCTAAGCCATGTATATTCCGGGTTCGGCATTTGAAAACACGGCGCCGAAATTATAGCGAAAAAACAATTTTGACCTTTGACCTTGACCTGACCTTGTAAAATGACCTCAGATAAACAAAACTACATCTGCACATTGTCCAACTATTTAGCTATACATCCATATAAAGTTTTAAGTTCTATCTAAAAAACTCTGTTTTGGGCAGCCATTTTTCTTTTACCCTTAACATGGCCAAAAATGGCATGAGGTGCCTCCCAAAGATGTTGCCTGGCTCCGCCCCTGAGCAAAATGGAATTTTGAAATTTTGTCACGGCACGTAGAAAGAATAGCTAGGAAAAGTCACCAAGTTTTGTGAAGCTGCGTTAAAAAGCCTGGAATTGGCAAGTAAAAAACCCGAGGGGGCGGATTCAACCCCCCTGCCGGGAATAGGGTTAACGCTCGAGTTGCTGAATACATTTTTGTTTTCCCTCCCTCCCCTTTCCATCTTTGTGTTTCCGGCGTAACTTTTGAGTGACAGCGGCCAGCGGCCCAAAAATTTTGGTACTCCTACTTAAACAACACAGCCGCTTTTTGGCAACAAAAAAATAATTGGCCATGTCGCTATAAGTCAGATTATAAGACGTCATAACCTTATTCATAGGACCCGGTTTTTGCGTGCTGTCTGGACTTTAGTATTTACGTTTTTCCTATTGACATAGTTAACAAAAGATCATCAGGGGCGACATTAACCCGGCACCGCCTGGGGATGTGTATGAAATGAGGCAAATCGTTTTTCCTGAATACCTTCTGAACCGTTGAGTCAGCCCAACCAAATTTTCAGTACCTGTTTAAAAATCAATTCCACGCATTTCGATATCAAAACCGTCCTTATTTTAGGTCAGGTCATGGAGGTATGACGTGATAAGTCAACCCTCGCATGCATGTTTTCGCTTTTTCCGGCGGTGGATCGAAAATGCTTCGTTTTTTTTTTTTTAACATTGGCGTATATAATGCATGAGTTATTTGGATTTACATGGGATACGGTCCCCAAAAAAGATATACAACCGTGACACGTCAGCATTAGGGGTCATGCTAGGGCACATGCATGATGACAACTAGACTGATTTGCATTGTGAGTGGCAGCAGTGGTTACCGCTGACCTTCCTCATCGTTCCAGCCAGACAAACAAGCCTAAATAGGCATCTTAGCAAGGTTCCTCCAATGCAATGTGAAGTCATGTCAGGTCACGTCATAGGTAGATGTCAAAACGAAATGAAATACAATATTAGCTGTAGAAGATTGTTCCGTAGCAACAGACAGCAAATACTGTTCCAAGTCGGAAAACGGAAAATGGCTATCTGTCGTGACCTGGTTTGACCTTGACCCGACAAAGAGCAGATAAAAAAATTAAATCATTACGAGAGACCATTTCAGTTCTGCACGTGACCTGACCAGAATCCAAGGGAGTAATTATCGCTCTTTGTCAGGAGGAGTAATGCAGCCTTATCTGACCTTACCTAGATTGATCTTGACTGGATGAAACGCAGATAATGCAAAACTGATCTTAAGAATGTTTCACCTCCGTCCTTTTCGTCACGTCGATCAAAACGACTGCGAATAAGTATCGATCTTTGGCATGTAAATTAAGACGAGTATTTCGCCTCACCTAGGCTGACCTTGACCTGGCATTTTTAAACATTTTGGCAATCATCTGATGCAGAAGATCGTGAACTTTCGTTTGGTACCCCAATGAAGGCTGTTAGACCAATATTGCCGATGATGTGATGTAAAAACCGATGTCGGTTTTTCCGACGCCGTGTTCCGCGTTGTACGTGACCTGTGTTAACATGGTATTTTCTGAATCGCAAGGCTCAGGGCTATCGATTGGTGGTAGACCGGTTGTGATCTGACGGTTAGATCCTGAGATAGCAGGGACGTACCTTTTTTTCAAACCCCCATCCGGTCGCGGCTGCAAAAATATGCCAGGCGGTGCCGGGTTAAGTCGAAATATGGGATCAACATGCCACGATGACCTTGAGTGAGGTCAACGTGCCTTATTTTGTACATGGTCGATTTAGCCTATTCCCTGAGACAAACCTAGATCTATCGATGAAACCATTGTAGATACAGAAGATCAAATGTTATTTTTTCGCTTCTCGTGATATTTGACATTAGAAATGTGTGGAAGAAACTAGGTCAGGTTACGTCATTTTTTTCAACGATATTGCTTGTTGTTCAAAACTGGTTTATTTGATATTACGTGTAGCCAGTGCCGGCTTTTCTTCTTATGTCAATGCGCTTCTGAAGCTGTTGACATTTAGGGCGTTGGCCTGACCTGCGACGTCACTGGTGACTTTAAGGTCCATAGATGGGGATATCTGGGGCCTTATGGTGATGGGCTAGTGACTGCTGTCTCAATGGTCAAAACCAGGCCATCGGTTCTCGAGAAAGAAAAGCAGTGGAGGTGCGTCCAAAATTCCCATCCTTGTAACTGGTGATGGGCGACATACATTGGTCAGTGCCAAATCAACGCATCACGCTATGAGAAAGAGCTAATAAAGCCTCTTCCAGTTCATGGCGTTTGCAACAATGACACCGGAATACAGCAACGGGTTTATGTCTAGCCCGAGAGGAAGACGGATGACGCCGTCAGCCGTGCGACAGTCCCACGGCAAATTTCGGGTTCTGGTCAGGTCGGCCGGCGGACACTGGGAAACGCCCGCCCCTCCCCACACCACGGCGCCAAGTGTACCTGAGGAACTGCCGCTCCTTCGTCGAAAATGCCAGCGCCGTGGGGGGGAGGCGCTCTACGATTGGTGGTGTGAGCCTCCGAGAATCGGACCCGGAGAATGCTGCCATATTCCGGCATGTTCTGATCGGTTGTATGATAAAGCAGTGTACGGAGGGCTTATGACATGTCAAGCCCTCATTAGAGGGCTTGACTATAATTAGATTAGACTATAGATGGATAGAGATTAGATATAGATAGAAGAGACAGAGGATTAGAGAGCTCTCATTACAGGGCCTGACATGTCACTGCAGGCAACTGCATGCTTACAGGGCACGCAGCAGGCGCTCCGTGCATTAGTCTCGGTACCCTTTGCCAGGTACAAGCCCATGGCTACGACTAACTGAAACGGTCTCTTCAACGTCGGCACGACTCAGCAAATAAGGCCACGCAGAGCAGTTTAAAATCGAGCAAATGCCGCCAGTCTTAGGCCCACCGAAATGGGACGTACGCCCATGTGCTTTGTCGTTGCCTCACGCGGGGTGACGGCAGCGCTCGACGTAAATTACCGCGCGGGCGAATGTGTCTCTGGCTTTCAAAGTGGAATCGATTGTTCCGGCCTTTCAAACAATATCCAGACATACTGAGTGGATGAGAGGTAATACGACTGGCACCGAAAGGACAAACAAATAACTAAAGGACGGTAAGGATATCAGCAGCCTAAGAAAAAGAAACGCCAAGCACAGTTCTCTTTCACTGTACAGGCGCAGGTGCAGATCCAGAGTGCGCCACCTTTTCGATGCTTTTGATGGATTTCTCGAAAACTCAGCAACTGCAGGAGAATTTCGGTCCCATCTCCTGCACCGTGCTTCCCCGAGCCAAACTCCTGGCTCGGTCTGTCTGCCTGTTTTCTGGCTTCTTTTTCGACGCATCGGTCAGGTCTGACCATAAGCGTCGCAGTCGGACGCCGACTAGCCTGGTGTCAAGTCGTGCGTCTCGTCAGGCGCCGGCCGGTCGTCTGAGGTCCTGGCTCGGCCGGATCCCCGCGTCTGGCGGCGCCGCGCAGCCTGACCCGGCAGGCCCTCAGGGCGCGCCGCGTATCCGGCCAGGCGTCCAGTCCCGCCAGGGCCCGGCCGCCGGCTGCCGCCAGTCTCCATCCGGCCGTGGACCGGAACCGCAGCGCCCTCACGTCCGTCACGCACGTCACGTCACGCGGGACGTCCTCCTATTCCGGCAGACACCGGAAAGGGTTCAGCTGCGTCGCAATGGGTGTCAGGCACTGCCGCGGAGCGCTGTGTATCCCGTCTGTCGCCGTGCGCTATCGGGCACGGCTTCCGGGCGTCGTAACTGACAACATGCGGTGCCTTCGGAAGCTTCTCTGCACCGTTGCCGCAGTCGAATACTCCCAGCAAGGGCAGCGCCATACCACCGGAAGATTTCTTTTCCACGTAAACCGTCATTGTTTATTGTAAAGAGTACATCTCCGCATGTCAGATCGTGTTCTGCGCATTAGAAAATGTTACGCATAACGGAGTTCTTTGCGTCGTGAATTCTGTTGCCAAATACAGAGGCGTTCGATCTTCGACGTCATAGTTGTTTGCCATGACACCCGTGAGTTAAGGAGCTCTCGTAGAAGGCGTTCACGTTATTCTCGACGGGCAGCTGAGCACGTCATGTTTTAACACACAACGGGACAACAATAATTAGGGATATAGTTGTTGTTTATTGTGTTATTGTTTTTATCCTCAAAGTAACAACTATTTACACCAGCAACAGCGAGCAAGATGACAAAATAACGCTGCAACAGTGGTTTTCTGTTCGGCATGATAGTTGTACTATTAGCGACCTGGTCTTTGCCAACATTTCCCTTTGTTCAACAATTTTCTATGAGTTTTCCTTGCGAATAAGTTCTTCGTTGATTCGTCAAAGAGGCAGAACTTCCACTTTCAACACCCATATTCTTGACGTCAAACACTGGCCACTAACAGCACTAACACTTCAATGTGCCACGAGCGTCACGGGGTCCATCACATGTTGAGCCGAATAGAGAGTACAGTCCACAGACACTGCGCAAAAACCTGTCCTGCCTATATATTACCTACTATATATATATGGACATATATATATAGATATATATATGTATATGTATATATATAAACCAAAATGATGGCAGGGCATGATGCAGTTATGAAACCATAATGACATCATTTCTAATCAGTCAGAACGAGAGTGTTATCTGAATATCCTAGAGCGGCAAGAATCAGCCAATGGGCGAGTGTGGGAACGCCTTGCAATTCCGAGAAGTGGCTGAGGAAATGCTCCCGAGATTCTTGGCTGTGAGAGAGCTTTTCGCTTCAGAAAATAAAGTTTTACATTACAGACATGAGTCACCTAGTGGCACTGCGGCACGACTGATCTTCTCGAAACATTAATGGGCTGTCAGACGTCTTTGACTTCCTTCGGGGACAACTTCCGAGACAAGAGTCGAAGACATTGGGAAGTTTAATCTTCAGATTCGAAAGGCTTTTTAGAAACGTCTCCACGATTTAGGGAAATTCAAAATCGAACGAGCTGAAGGCGTGCTTCGCGCGCCTTTGGCAAGCGAGATTTCATACGTGACGGCCGAGTGGGAAAGTTCAGATCGAGGTATTTGTCAGTCAGTCAGAGAGTCAGTCGGTGTGTCCAAGTTTCCGAGCGTCTAGCGCCTGAACGAGCCCGCTGATCGCGACACAAGTGGTACCATCGGGTGCGGCGACTCGGCGGCAAGGTTGTGGTACAGACCTCGGAGCGATTCGTGGCGTGTGGCACGTGCCACGTGGTGCAAGCCGGACCTTTGCGGGATTCAAGTATCACGGGCACAGGTCAAACGACAGGTGCTGTTGACTCAAAATCTGGTGACAACATGGGCCCCATTTGCGGGTGCTCGATTTTGTGGTTGGTATCCACGTGCAATCCACGTGGCGATCCATGTGAGGAACGTGTTTCGATTTGGACTTCGGGGCCTCGGAGTGCCGTGACCTAGGCGGTCGAAATTTAGTGGGTAGATAGACCAGCACTAGGGCTATCCAACGATATCCCACAAAATAGGCATGTTCCAACGGATCACGAGTAGCACGTGTGCGCCTTTTCCACACCACTTTGTTTCCGATGGGCCAATTTCCGGGCGGAAACGGCGCAGTTTGGTGCGATGATGGCTTGGAAAGGCGGACGGGCGGCTGGACGATTAATTTTGATGGATTCAGGACCGAAACAGGGGTGCAGCTTGCACGTGAAGCGCGAGGTATCCAAGTTTAACACCCTCCCTTCATTACCACAACACTACAACCGTTGAGGTGCTGAAAATTGGCGGGCAGGAGCATATGATACGTGCCACTCGATACGCGTGGCTGTTTTGCAAGCCAAGAACTCTCTGGTGTGGTGGAACGCACGTGCAAAGGCGTGTAACCCTTTGCCATTGAGGCCTCTGGTTTGGGAAGCGTTGATGCCGGGGGCGCCAAATTCTGTGGTGAGTCTCAAAGTCTCAAAAAGTCTCAAACACCGTTCAGGACAAGCAAGATTTAGGGCATCAGTGGCAGATTACCATCCATTTGAGCGTGCAGCTTGTTGGACTTGGGATCCTCCGTTTAAGGGAAGTTTTTGATACCTACCTTAGTACCTTTATTTAGATAAAGGGACTTTTGGGTGTAGGAACAGGGGGGGGGGACATGGCCCTTCCACTTCTTGGAAATTTAACATTAAACCTATGGGGAAAAACGTCTCTGCCCCCCCCTACCCCTACACTTTTCTGAACGTTCCTACGTTTCTGAAAGGTACTAAGTGGTTGCGCAGGTCTGCGTACGGTACAGAGCTTCCATTTTGACCTCAAACCAACCGTGCAACGCGTTGGTTTGAGGCTACATATTGATATACTATTGACAGAGCACTGGCTTCCAGCAATCTGAGACGTTTCCTGAGTGACTGGCGCGTGAAGTAGTCTCTACGGAACTTGTCCATGCGCAAGTATTTATAACTCATGTGAGTAATCAATCGTGCTCACGGGATCAGTTACAATTCTGCTCGTCGTGCCCTGCTTATCACCGCGTTTTGCGAACACGTATTAGCATAGCTGTGAACATCGGAACTGAACACTACAGAAAACTGATAAACTCAAAAATGTCCTGATGCATTTCGGTGCTTACGTACTCAAACTAAAACATATCCTTAATTCCCCGTAGAACGGAAAAGCAGCGGCATAGGAGAGTCGAGAAAATCGGCAACTTCTCGCCACCGCGAGGCCCCTGCGCACAGTTCACGGTTTCCATGGAAACACGCGTCCGTCAGCCCACCGTCTGGTCAGCGCTGCGCGGCCGTGGCGAGCCCTGCGAGTCAACAGCCTGGCGATGGTGTCCGTGGGACCCGGGGCAGCCTGGGACCAGTCCACGTCGGGCGACCGGCTGCCGCCATTTGACAGTATCTCCGGGCTTTGTCCGCTGTGGCAGGGGCCACCAATTACGGCCGAGCAGGACGGTGCATCTGGCTCTGTTCCCACTGCCGGAACCTGCGACGGTAAGGCATGAAAGCCTTCTGCAAACGAGCCACCATCGGCGATGGAACTTTCATTCGTTCATTTCTCCTGTTTATTACACATGTTGTAAAACAGTTGCCGTTACGTTAAAGACCACCGTTGCTAACTTCTTAGCCAGCTGGATATAGTGGTAACCGGACCAAGATTCGTAGGCCAACAGTTCGTGAGGAAAAAGGTTCGTAACATAGCCAAAGGTTCGTAAACTTAAGGTTCGCATCGCAAAAGGTTTACATCGAAAAAGATTTGCAACGATCTTTTGCCATACCATATTTTGCCTGGTAATCTTTTGATGCGAACTTGATCCTTTTCGAACGTTTCCGATACGTTTTAGGTTTACGAGCCTTCGATTACGAACCTTTTTTTCCTTATAAACCTTTCCCCTTACAAACCTCTTTTAAACGAACCTTGGACATATGAAAGTTTTGCAGATGCGAATCCTTTCCGTTACGAACCTTTTCCGATGCCAACCTTTCACGATATGGGCCTTATGCTTACGAACCTCTGGCTACGAACCTTTCCGCTTAAAATCCCTGATTTACGAACCTTGGTCCTAGACAAGGATGCAGTGGTTTTCGCTGTAAAGCAATGCGGGTTCGATTCGTCTCTTCATGGGATATGCCAAAGGACTGATGTCTATCTGGGCTTCAAACAACAGCTTTTCGTCTGAGCTCACTTTTCATATCGGCAGTATTTGCAAACAAAAATGACACGCAAATGGCGCCACCAGGAACAAATGCCAAAAGTGCCAACTTCGACTGTTTTCAAATTGTTAGTGTTATGTTGTTGTCAAAACATATCTAGAAACTGGTTCCATGACAGAACTTCGTATGACATTTCTTAGTGCATTCGTATGCATATCTTCGTACGCAGTTCTTCGTATCTTTTAAATTGTATTACAAAACTTAACGAATTGTATGCTGCAAGTCTTCGTATCGCGTTTCTTCGTCTTTGCAAGTCTTCGTACCGCATTTCTTCGTACACGCAAAGTTTCGTACCACATTTTATTTTACTTATGCACTTCGCGCCTGCTGCATTTCTACTTTTGCGCACAACGACGCATGCATGTCTTCTTCCCTTTAAGCAAGGTAAATTATATTCACTGGCTTGGTCATGGGCATATTGCGAATGAGAAAGTGCATTTCGATCGGTGGACACAGATAAGGCACAGGGGCGCAGGAATGTGCCAGAATGTTAAGGGGTAGGCGAAATCCTTCTAAGGCTAGTCGTTCCGAGCATCATCATAGTGTCATGCGTTGGTAGACTGAGGATGTATAAAATGAAACAAATCCCAATATTTGCATACCTGTACGGAGTTCCCACTTCAGAGTCCGTTTTACAGGTTAGCAGGGTACCTTTCTGCGTACGTACGTAGATTGGATTGCGTGACAATGATGCACCGGACCATGGGCGTAGGAACAAGGAAGAGGGGGATCATGCGCCCAATTTTTGGGAGATTTGACATTAGTCCTATGGGGAAAACGTCTCTGTCCCCCCCCCCATGCGATACGAATATCTCCGTATACGAATTTCTGCGGATGCAAAGATAAGTTTTTCCGCGTTGTTTTGCAGAAAGATTAAGATGAGCTCATTATTTTCTCTTTTTTGAAAGTTTACCCGAACAGTTTGCATGCACGGTTTTTGGCTTAGAACACCTAAAAGCTAAGCAGAGCTTGTTGCCTGTACCCTGAACCCAGCACCCAGTAATGCATTTCCAGTACAACGGATAATTTCGCGTCAAACCTTTCTGGCCAGAGAAGACCGCGGACGGATCTTTTTCGTGCCGCACAATCTTGCGACACGGCCTCCCAGCACCGGGTTTGCCCTTTCTGGTCAGTTACCAATGGACTACACTATGAATGGTCGGGCCAAACAATTCGAGTCCCGGTTCCGTTGTTTGCGGGACGCGAACCCGGCACCATCGTGACCAGAGTCAACGTCCTTACCTCTTCGGCCACGAGGATGGCGGATAGATTCTTGACATTTAATGTATGTTATCATGGCAAATGTGAAAATTATTCCGACTTATACGCAAAAAAACGACGATATCGTTCAAATGCCTTTTCGTCTGCTGAGTCCTTCGGCGGCCATCAGGTGTCTTACGTCATCAGAACAGCCATCTCATGTTTGACGCCGCGATGAGAAAAAAATTTAACATCAAGAATTTCGTATGGTCATTCGCACGACGGCAATTTCTGAGTACCCGCACCCACCAAAAAAAATACGAGATACGAAGTTTTGCGTATACAAAGCAATGCAATACGAAGATTTGCGTATAAGAAGAAATGCAATACGAAGAAATACGCATAAGCAATGCGTACACGAAGTTTTGCGGACACCAAGAAATGCGTATAAGAAGTTTTGCCTACAAAGTTTTGCGAGTACAAATATTTGCGTACAAAGATTTGCGTACGAGGATTTGCGCATGAAGATTTGCGTACGGAGTTTTGCGTACGAAGAAATGCGACACGAGTTCTGTCCGTACACGCTAGAAACTCTTCTTCGAACAGTGGCACACTCACGTTCCTAGACATAGGGGAACAATTTTGCATTCCGCAAACTCTTAGGATGTTTTTCACTCATTTCTGCTTAATCTATTCAGTCAATTTCTGTAGTCTGGTGTCAAACTGATAATATCTCTGATCGGAAGATCAGTGCGACATCAAAAACGCCAAAACTGTGTTCCCTCGGCGTTAGGAAAATCGAGAAATTTCGTGTAAACGAAACGCTGTTGTTTTCATTTCCTTCTTTATGTCTTCCATGCTTTCTACATCCACCCCTGCTATTGCATTGATGAGCATCCAATTGTCTCCCACGACAGCCGGCCTCGGAGCCTGAGGCGAGGAATAAACGACCTTGGTAGTCTAGGATAACGATAAATAGCCCAATAATCCACCAGCCAATGCCAACAAAATTTACGGCCTCTCAATTTCCCTCAGCTGGTTCTGACTTTAGACCATATATACGAGCAACCTTATTTTGCGACTTATGTACTTTCTGTCGCTGGTATAGCAAATAAAACCTTCACTTATCCAGTCATACGTTATCTCAGCAACAAAAGTCACTTCCAGTAACCTTTGTTACGGAGATGCGACTTTTGTTCCAGTGACGGAGCACGGCATTACCCATTTTCATCATTGTCCCTTTCATCCCGCACAGTTTCAAAAGCATTTCATAGACTAACAAGGTGCTCAGTCACAAACAGAAACCCGAACACAGCATTGTAAAATCATGGTTTACAGCGCCGAAAGATTGACTTGGAAACAAAGGTATACAAAATGGCAACCTTATTGACGTGTCTCCGAGGAATCGCTTCATTCTAGGCCATGAAGGGAATAAAGAACTTTAATTTGTAAAAGGAATAAAGAGGGACAGTGACAACGAAAAAATCGCGTTTCACAAATTTTGTTCCACTTTCTCGCCGGAAAACTGTGGTGCGATATAGCTTTTCGCATGCATATTACGCGGGCGATGCGTTCATTACAAAGGTAAAAACACGTCCAGGGTTTTTGTTGGGTTCTCCGTCATAAAGCCAATCTCTCTAGCGTTAACGTGAAGCGTGGAGGACGCAGTCCACCCTGAATAAACGTCCAAGACTGCCAGAATGATGATGAGCGAACTGCGTGTCACTTATTTCTCCCAGGAGCTGTGCTTTTTGCGAGATTTCCAGGCCATTGAACCAGCGTGTCGAAGTTAGGCATTCAAAATTTTGCTTCAATGAAAGCTCTACGTAAAGAAAAAGATAATAGTTAAGTACCTGCTTCAGTATTCTCCTAAGCCAAGCTGATTGTAGGGATGAAAGTGCCTACCTGTGGAAAAGAGTATTACAGCCGATGTCTACATGCTAAAATCAGCGAAAGGCCCAAAACATTACACGTTGTCGCAAACCGAAATGAACACGCGTAAGAAAAACAAAATTTCGACACGGGTCGCGACAATGCGAAGCTCAGACCTATCTTCTGTGTTGTGCACTGATCTGCAATCGTCTTTCAGTTACGGTTCGTTTAACCCGCCTCCAACTGGGGGCGGGGGGTTGACCCCCCCCCCCCAGGTTTTTCCGGCATTGCGAGAGAACGAAGGAACGCAGCGCCACGAAAACTGTGTATTTTTTGCTTGATTATGTTTACACCTTGCGCCAGATTTTTCAACCACAAGTCAAGTCAGGCGTCTGGCCAAGGTCAGGTCAGGTCAAGTCTCCCCAGTCGGGCGTGCATGGCGCCGACCGACAGTCGGGCGCAGGTCAAAACGGCGCAAAAAGGATGCAATAAATCACGCTCTCCTCGGCTGCCATGGAGGAACTCGGCGGAACACATAACCCTCCGCGATAGGTCGCGAGTCAGCTGCTTACGGGACCAAATGTACACGGCATCGCAAGCAGGGAACGGCCCTGCCATCCTTCACAGTCGTTCAGTGGCCCTCCTGGGGCCGATTGTCGCGTCTGGCAGCGCCGGAACGGCGCCGCGCGACCCACATCGCGCCGATCGTAAGAACGCGGCGGCGCTGCCCGCGGCCGAAAAATTCGTCCCCGATGGTGCTCCCCGCCCGAACGGCGGCGGTTTCCACTGTGCCACGATGACCCTGGCCGCGGACGCGATGGCCCGATGGCAGCTTTGGCCGCGCGGTTGGCAGTCCGGGGATGGCAGTCCGAATCGATGTCGACAAAGGGGAGCGGCGGCGCCGCGCCATTTTTCTCCGCGTCGATTTCACGCCCGGCGACATCGCCAGAGGAGGCGAGGGGAGCTGAATCGCCGCGGGCTACATTCAGCCTCCGAAAAAGCTGCCGCCGCCGCCCGAGCTCCTGCGACCACAAAGCGTCCTGCGGGCGGTGTCGGCCGACGCGCAATCTCCGCAGCGGAGCCGGCCTGCCGGGCAGAGGCCCTGTTGTCGAAACGAACCCGAACTGGAGAGTCCGCCGTCGGCCGTTCGCGACCGGGCGCCGTGAGATCACTGCACGACTCACGAGTCACGGCCCGTTTCTCACGACAGCTCATGCAGTGCCGCGTGATCTGCCCTCGGTGCGCGTGGTCAGACTTTGGGCCTCACAAGCAGCGGTCCCGAGTCTCTGCCTCAGCTTGTCTGGCAAAGAACCTTTTGATCTCCGATCTCGCCGATCCCTTATCTCCTCTGCACGACCATTTTGATCTACTCCTGCCTGTGAAACCCCGTCGGTCGTTGCCTGCAACTTTTTTGGAGCATCGCGACTCGTCGGAATGTATGGCACTGTGTTTTCTTTTGCTGGTTGTTTTCCTTACGGGACGATGCTCTCGTAGGCGCAGCTTGCCCCGAAATGGGTCCATGGCATCCCCAGCTGGCTTCCGAAATCTGAAGACACCGGTGAGCGCCAACCGGAAGAATTCTAAGGCGTGCACCGCTGCCCACGTTTTCTAGGAGGCAATACCTAACGTTGGCTCCGCTCCAGTCGCGGATGTATTCGGACTCGCGACGGCTGCCAGTGGGGGAATTTTTCCGGCGAAATATTTATGTCCGTGTTCCGGCTGGCGTTATGATAGCACCGTCTGCACCCCGGCCCCCGTCCGCGCGCTGAACGACGCCGAAATGGGCTCACCGACCGCCCGTGCCTTTGCACCGAGTCGTGTCGGTCCCGAGAAGTCTGCTCTGCCTCCGCGAAACACTGGCCCGCGGGTTTCTTGCGCTGTCGCAGTCCGCGCGCCTTCCCGTCATGTGTCGGTGGCTGCCCGGCCTGATACGACGCTTTTCCCCGTGAAAGTCGACCAAAAAGCGCGTACCAGGGGATCTCCGCTAGGTTCCGTTCGCAATTCTCCCCGGCCTCCTTAACCCAGCCTCCGACCGGCCCGACCTGGTTCGCCCCCCCCCCCACCCCCCGGAAAAATGGCAGGTGTCTTCGTTGCCTTCCGCGTCCGGCGATTCGGACTGTTGTTCGCAACGCACCTGTTCCGCCGCTGTCGCGAACGACGGTGAGAACGAGCAGGTATGAGGCTGTTTCGTGTTGCTAGCGTTGAAAAAAAAACAGGGTGCGATCCTTCACAGTATCAGCTGGAACAAAAATAGTGTCGGCGTATTGAACAGGCGACAGGTGGCTGCGGTGGCGGGCCTGTATCTACCACATAACTTGTCCGTGGTGGCATTTCCCTTGCATGCAACAAACAGGGGAAGTGGAACATCCTTGTTGGTCCTTTTTGTGAGTGAGAAGGTGTGAAAGTGAAAATAGCCATGGTGAATATAGCCATGACGAACGAAAACTTGAAATAACTCTAACGGACAACGCATGAGCGAGCCATGTCCACATCTTCCAAGACATCCGCAACGCAGAATCGCTGACCATGAAAACCGAACTAGTTCTGCGGCTGTGAACCACTGGAATAAACGCAAACAATCCGCCTATCGGGCTTTGCAGCGTCCGCCGCCCTGTCGGTGCAAATACTTACCGCATGCGAAATGACCTGAGATGACATTGAAAATGAACCGCCAGTTTGAGCAATATAACCAGTTTTGTGTGTATCTCGATGCCGTACTTCTCATTTTCAGGACATTTGCTCCGGTTAATGACGCGGGTGATGTCTTGCTGAAGGGCTAAATGGAACGCATTTCTGTATTGTTTTGCCATGTTATGCAAGAGTGAAAGGTGCATCTGAACCAGAGCAATACGCAGTTCATTGGTACGAAACGCTCACGACTCACGTGATCGCTGGCGAATCACGCTCAATTTGGAGGCCAGGAAGAGATGCCGTTTTGTCGTGCAGGTGATCAGAAACAGGAGAACTGCTGATCCGCCCCAATAAACATTCTACTCCGGGAAAACCGCACAAAACACAACATGCTTAATACAAAGGCTAGCCGAGGCGGTAAACATATCGACATTCTCGAGACAGAAACAGCAAGGCTTTTGGTGAAACAGCTGCAAATTACCACAGGCCTGCACGTTCCAGGCAGCAGATGTCATGCTTTTCTGCTGCATTCGGCTCTTCGCTGAAACTTGCGCGTGAGTACGAAACATCCATATCCCACCACAGGGCTTAACTTATCGCCGTCTTTGGTCCGTAAGCTTATCGCTGCTCAGGATATTGCAAGCTTACTATCATCATGTAAGCCAAAATCAATGTGACAAAGATATTCATATTAGCCATGATGAGAACATTTTCTAACAAGTATTCTCTGCACAAACCTGTATGGGCCGGACGTGTACCTGATTCATGTTAAACTGCGTGGTCATTTCGAGTGTGTAGTTGGTAGTGATTTTTTAAAATCGATGGACATTTTGGTTCATATCCCGAGTCACAAGGTAAAATGCTCAATAAGCATGCATGAGTATTGATTATTACATGCAATTCAATGCTGTATTAGAGCATCTGCTGAGATATCACATCTATGTGTTTAGCCGCTGTCCAAAACCATAAATAATGGATGCAACAAACTTGACGTGATGTGTTCACATGCCTCAAAAGATCGAAAAAAGACCAAGGTGCCTCGGATCGGGTGGAAAATGAATTATTGCTGCTACTTCCGGCCAGATCCTGTAGCCAGACGCGGCTGGCGTGGACACCTGGGCATTTTCTTTTCTGTCGCAAAGTCCCGGAGGATTATTTAGCACTGGGGACGCTTGGAACTTACAAGATTCCGTACCACTTTACGCCCACCCCCCGCCTCCCCCGACCTCGTTTCCTGGCGTCTTGAATCGGTGTCTCGGCACTTACCGAGTGTTTGACCGATTAATTTCACTTAGCTGTTGAAGTAGCAACGAGGATTTCTTTAAAACCAATCGACCTCCAGCGTAGGCAGGAACGACGAAGTCACACCCAAGCTTTCCTTTAAGATTTTATGCGAGTGTGACGACACTCACCTGTATTTTGTGTATCTCGCGATGCAGTTTGGAGATTTCATTGTCTTTTCGGGAGACGCTCCGCCTCGCCTCGTTCAGTTCCACCTCCAGTTGAGCGATCCGAGTGTCCTTCTCCTTGATCTCCAGCTGCAACAGCAGGAGCAGAGTGTGACCTCTCAAGGACTAAATAACTCACCGTAACGGCCGGTCCGTTTCTTTGCTCCAGTTCTTTGTTCTGCTCACACAGCGTCAGTGCGAACGTTCGTCGACCGTGGCAATAAACGACGTGGCATTGGAACTGCGTTGCTCCTGGCCGCGTCCTCTGATGTCATTGACAGCGCTTCAGTGATCTGATCTCCAGCCGTACCAGGATGTCATACATGTGATGTCCGAAGGGTCTTACAGCCAGCTGTGCTACGAACGGAAAGCGATATCGGTTGCGTTGGAAGAAATTGATCCACAGCTGAGAAGTCGGACACATTTCTGCAATCTGAAGGATTTGAACCTTTCGCAGGAGCATGAGTTTATGGTGTTACCAGCACTCATCAGACGCACACACAAACGCACCAAATTTCCGAGGCCACGGTCAGAACTGCCGCACCAAGACATGCCACGAGTTCCATTCGTCTGAAGGAAACCTTAGGTCAGTCGTGTCAGTCGTTCTGCCAAGTTGTCGCGAGAACGGCTGGGGCCAAAACGTCTAAATCTCTAGGCAAGGCAAGTAGAGTCGAGTATCTGTGCTGCCAGTCTCGGCAGACGCAGCCAGCTGCCGCAGAGGACGTGATGCCAGTTCCAGCACGGTAATTCCGGCACACGGTCGTGCTACCAGCTTCGGCAGGTGCTGCAGATACAGACGGAGCGCTATCAGTTTCAGCAGGCACATAAACGCTGTCAGTTTCAGCATGCACGGAAACCGTGCTGCCAGTTTCAGCAGGCAGTGCCGCCCGTTCTGGCTGGCCGTGCCGCCGGAGTTTCGGCGGACACTCCGGTCATGCTGGCCGTGTCAGCGGGCACGGAGGCCGAGCTGCAGCTTCAGCAGGCGGCCGGCGAGGTCGCCAGGTCGATCGGCGGGCAAGCTGCGGACCGACAGCGGCGGGCGCCGCTGTCGGTCGATACGTGAGTTCACTTAACGCGGCCGGTGCCAGCTGCGGCGGCCCGGCACCGTTAATGCTCGACCTCACGGCCCCCCCTCCGTCCCTCGCCCCCCCCCCCCGGCGTCCGGGTCGACCGGCCGGAGCTGGCTCGGTGGCACGTGCCCGAACCGAGTCGCCGACGACGCCCGGGCGGGGCGGGCAGCCGCTCTGAGAGGGTGATTAGCCGATCTCGCGAGAGGACCGGGGAGGGGACTCGCGTCGGCAGGAGGAGGCTGAACCTTCGGCATTCCTGCCGGCGCCCGTGATACGACGGCGAGATTGATCGACGTCTGTTATCCTGGCGTTTGGCTGTCTGACTGCTAATGTGCCGGCGCCACGTCGACCGATGCGGTGGGCTCGCGTCGTTAGTGGAAGTACCCACCTGATATGACTAATGCACGGCGGGGCAGCGCAGACTCTGAGACCCAGAAAAGAGCACGGGCGGCAAGGTTCACTCGTCGGGAAATATATGGCGGACGGAAGCCCTCGATTGGTAACACACCACTCACTGGCACTGCAGCGGGGTTGACCTACTTTAGAACAACTTCGAAAATCGTCCCGTCACAAATGAAGCCATGCCTGAGGTGCCGTCTATCGACCGAGTAACGTAAGTTGTTACTCAAGGCGCATTGTCATGGTTGTCGTCGTCGACAAGAATGGGACTTTGTCTCGGGAGGGTCAGAGTTTAGCGTCCTGAAAATGCCCGCAGGGGGTCTGACGTCACAGGTGACAGCTGCGGCGCCTCGGGCGGTCTCGGGTCAACTGCTGCCATTCGTGCCGTTGCTGTGTTCCCCGCGGGACATCGCTGTGGATACCGTGCTGGTGTCACGGACAAAGCTGAAGGGCACAGAGGTCGGCGCACGCGGCGCCGTGCGACCACCGACAAACGTGCAGCTGGTTCGCCCTTTGTGACCAAAGACAGCATACGACAGTCGCGCCACGGCTTCTGGCTGTGGGCGACGCGACTCCTCGTGCCGTCGGACGTGATAGACCTCCTCCGGGCAGAGTGACGGTTTCGGCACGAAATCTGACACTTCCGGCGCAGAATCCGGCACCTCCGCCCGGAGTTCCGGCATATCCCGCCGGAAACTGCGCTGGTCTCTGCCGACCCGCGAGGTCACGTGACCCGTCCCTGCCTGTCCGGCGGCTGGTAATGAAATGAGCACGGCCGGGGACGAGCTATCACGCGCAGCCCCGCGCGGCGCCGCCGCCGGTTGGCGGCAGGACGTCCAGCACGTGCGCCACGTGTCAGCTATTGTCCGCGGAGCTGCCCAGCCTCGTAACGCCCGGCAGAAAACATTACACGCTGGTCCAGATTACACGTAGAGTCGAGGTGCGGCTGGAACCTCGGCAGAAGACTGAGTAGGTCGTCTGCTGGGAGGCAGTCATCAATTCTGGGAGACTGGATTGGCGGTGGTCACGTGGCAAAAAGGGATGGAGCCTGACCACCACCGCTGTATCAGTGTGCGTGCCCGACGGAACTTTCACGTAAACTGTTGGGTCCCTACTGCGCTACAGCGCTGCCTTATGTAAGAGGATAGCCTTCGCTGCTGCTCACTGCCTTCCTTCTCCCCATTCCTCCCTGCCGTCACTGCCGGTGACCAACACAGAATTTTACCCACAATCTTCAGTAAATTATCGTCGTCGGCACACAGGCTTAAAAAACGAAAACCGATTCCCACTGAAACAGGAGTAAACGAATGCTTGGGCCGCATGCACGTCAGCGTTGCTTTCTAAACATCATTCACTTCAGTGTACATGGAATTTTGCACTACACATTGGCACGTAATTGCAAGGCTGTTCGGATGCCAAGTACGTAAAGCCGAGTAAAGTCGTGACCTCTTCAGAGAACTGTCGGCGCCAACATTACCCAAGCCTGCACCGAAGTCGCTCACCAGCAGCATTTCAACTCGACATGAGCTCGATTTGGACTCGATCGTATCTCCGAGGGCTCTTGGACGAAGCTTATGCAACGATATCAAACCTTTAAAAGGCCAACGGACGAGCATGGATTCTCCCCCTAAAAAAAACTATGACGTTATCGTTCCTGGGCTTTCCAGGAGTGGTGGCCAATCAGTACGTAGGTCGCAGCTCTGGCCTGAGTGACGTCAGTGCGACATCATTACATCAGCCGGTGTCTCGTTCTAGCGCGCTGGATTTGCCAAACGTGATGAGTGCCCCCGACTGACGATGCGATATCTCATCATTGGCCAAATGATCCTCATTACTTCGAGCCGGGTCTCCCCAACTCCCCTGAGAGCAGCTCGATACGGCTGCCTCGAATGCTTGCGTAAAACGAATTGCTTGACGTGGGCTCTGGCTTGCTATAACGCGTTTTCTTTGAAATGATTAACATGCCATTACAGTATACAGATAGTCATTATGATATGTCTGTTACGGACGTAATACGTCATGGTTCCCTCGGAGGCATGGGCAAGAAGTACCGCTTGATCCAGGGCTTGTCTTACTATCTGGCATTTTCTTTTACGGGACTAACTTGATATTGCCTTTCCTACAAACAACAGAACGTTTGCTCTCAGAAGTGGGACTTAATGCAGTCAATTTTTATATAAAGTCTAAGCAGACGCCGTTCCAAATGTTTCTTTTTGCGCGTGGGAAGGACCCTCCTGCGACTAATATTAGACACATTATTAGATTTCTGCGAATAATATTAGCTACTCAGTCGTCATATGGAAAATGAGCAATTAACAAGCCCTGAAGCATAAATTAACTTTGTCGTAAAGCAGTGCAGCTAAAACAAGCACTTCTGTGAGCAGTGTTACGTCTGTAACGGGCTTAATAATCGGACTATAAATAAACTGAAAATAGACTTTTAACTGTCGGTTATATCTCAGATACGTATCAACAAAAAAAAACATCGAACAAATCCAAATCACATTCCCTCACTTTTAGTCAACGAAATTTCCATTCGCGTGCGCAAATTCTCGTGCTTAACGATGCCAGCTACCTGTCGTTAGGACAGGACAAGTAGTTTCCCGAGGTCTGTCAATTCGACTAGCGCTTAACACCTGACACCGGGCGGAGCACGAAAGTGGGGGACCCCCGCTCCCGCCACCACTGACACGCGTCGACGCCCGAAATCGACAGCACGAAACCTCGCCGAGGCGGGACCGGTCCGACCCGCCGCGCCTCCTGCGGCCGCGCCGGCAGCTACCACAACTTCGAACCGCGCTCCGAACTGCCTCCGCCGGCCGGGCCGCCGCCGGCAACCATGTCCAAGTTCGTCGGCGCCGGAGCTGGCGGCGCCATCGGCATACCGTTCCGATCCGGCCGGGCGAGTCATTACGGCACGTGCCGCCGGGTCGGCTCCATAACTCCACGTCGGGGGGCGCGCCGCCGTCGTTCGTCACGCGTCCGCCGCCCTGCGACGTTCATCGCTCAGCGCGGGTCACGCGGCGCCGGGCGGGCGCGGCGTGACGCGGCCGCCCGGACCGCCGGCGGTCCGACTCGTCCGCCGTCCGCGCCGCCGAGCTCCGGCCGACCGGCTCCCGTCGCTGGCAAGGACCGACGCGCCGCCGGCAAGGACCAGAGCGGGGCTCAAGACCGTATCCACCGTGGGCCCGTCTCAGGCCCGCTTCCCGTGACGTGCCGAGGACGCGGTCCGGCACGCTGCGGACCGACTGACCCGGCTGCCGGCGGCCTGAGGACTCTGAGGACGTCCTCGCTCCCGCTCCGCTGACGCCGGTCTGGCCGAGGTGTGGCGCTTCCGTGGACGACTGACCGGCGTCAGGTCAGGTCAGGTCGGGACAGGTCAGCCAGTCAGGTCAGGGTTCGCTCAACCCCGAGGTGCCTGTCAGGCTGACAGGTGTCAACGACAGGTGCAGCGGTGTGGGGGTCCCGCGGACCGTCATCTGATGTCTGACTCCAGCGGACTGTCAGTGCCCTCAGCGACCCTAATCGACGTCAAAAGACGGCGGAACAAAGCCCTGCGGGACCTCGCCACAATGCAATAGCGAATACATCACTGCCGCAAGATCTTTTGTTCAGTCATTGCATTCATTATTCACCGGAAGGTTTACGCGAGGCTTATGCGAGGCTTGACATAAAACAAACAACCAAACTGAGCTGGCGTCGGCGCAAAAGCCGACGATGATATTGGCCCTTAAGATTCTTCTCCAGGAGTTAAACATCAGAACAAAACCGGCAAAAGAAAATGGACGACGGCCACGTTGCCTAGCGTCGAGCGCAGGAGGACTGTTTGGTGCAGCCCGCCGGGCGGCTCTGATCGGAGACAGTACAATGCGGAGAGATCGCAGCGCAGCGCCACACGGACGACACCTCGCGGCCCAGCAGCCCGCTGCCCCGCCGAGCGTCAGAGTCCGGAACGACATCATCAGCGACAGAACGGCCGCCGACAGGTCAGAGACGAAGCAGTCTCTGACAGACCCGAGACAGAAGAGCCGCCGACAGGTCAGAGACGAAGCAGCCTCTGACAGACCACGGGCAGAAGAGCCTCTGACAGGTCGGAATCAGAGCAGCATTTCTCGCCAGAATAGCAACAGCCGCCGCTGGCGGGCGCGTTGACAGAAACCCAGAGTCGACCGTTCACTTGAAGTCGGGCAGATCACATTCCGACTGATGCGCCGAATGTCAAAAACAGATCAGTCACGTCTTGCGTGTCCTGAGACGTTGCCTGCCCACACATGTCAGGCCAGCTGTCGGCGTCAACTGCTCACTGACGGTCGGACAGGTCTCCTGTTGTATTTTCACCGCAGGCCGAGGCAAAGCACGTCTCCGACATAATGAAAGTCCCCTCAAGGTCAGACTTAAGACGTGAGCACAACAAACCGCCCGAGACATTCATGATTGGTCTTGCGACACAGACGTGAGCTTGACAAACCGCCAGGCAATATATTCACGGCTTTCCTTAAGTCTCAGAAGCGAGACTAACGAAACCGGCCCACAAGGCATTCATGGCTTGCCTCACGTCACAGAGGTGAGCCCGACAAACAGACAGACGCGACATTCATGACTTTCTTCGCGTCACAGAGGTGAGCCTGGTCAAACCGCAGCGGCTGCCGCGACCTCCGCACCACGACAGTACTTTCTCCTTATTAGAGCACGGATAATGGAGTCATCAATCATATTCCGAACAAAGCTGATGAGCTACAGCGTGGGGAAGCACTGCCCAGCCAGGAGACGGGCGATATCAGGTGAAGACGAGAGCTGACTCCGTGTCCATCTACGTCACGGGAAGAGCTGACTTCGCCTCACCTTTACGACCAGTTCGAATAGAGCAGGCCCGTGCCCGCCTTGCGACCGAAAGGTCCCCGGTTCCAGTCCGGGCAATACCAACATTTTGTCGCTTTCCGCAGCAATCGGCTTCAGAGTTTGCAACGCGAAGTCAACCCGACAGTCGAGAGCGTCGGTAAATAACAAAATGACCCATTCAAGTACCGTGCGGCCATCAGGCCAACGTTCGGGCTGCGTCACTTTGCTCGAAGCCACGTGGTGGAACCCGAAACGTCCAACAGGTTTTTCCTAGAGGGAGCACTGTCACAAACGCCGCCCGCTAGAGGCATTCGGATGTTTTTTTTTCAGGCGCAGGAAGACACGCCGACCTGACCCGGTATGACTGGAGTTCACCCGCGGACGATTTTGTCTGGCAACTCGGCCTGGTCCCGTCCCCCGACCCGAACCACCCGCCCGGTCCCGCCCAGACCCAGACCCAGGCCCACTGACCGGCCGGCCGCCTCCGTCCTGCAGCTCCAGCTCCACGGAGACCGGACAGCGCGGCGGCTCCGTCCCGGTCCTGCACTCCCGCCGCCGGCCCGTCGACAGCGTGTCGCCCTCCTCGAAACCGCACCCCGGAGACCAGGTCCCTCGGCGGCCGCCGCTGGACCGCCCGGGGCGCCGGAGCGTCCCACGGACGGCCCCTCCGGCGGCCGACCAGCACCGCCCGAGAGTCCGCCCGCGGCCGCCGCCCGACGATCCGGAACCCGCAGGACGCAGCACACACACCGGGTCAGGTCCATGATGTCACGGCAACGGACTGACCTGAAGGAAATTTTATATCAGTTTTTCCCATGCGTTGGGGACCAAAACAGATGTCACATATAGCTACAGCTCGTTGTGCCACTAACGGCGACATGTTTCCGGAATTGCGGGACAAAAACCCTTATTCAGTCGTGCAATTCTAAGCCGACGACTGATTTGGTGGCCAAAAAATTCACACTAAATGTTAACAGAGACGTCGCCCGGGCCGCGTGGTAGCCAATTTGACCATCTTCTACCAAACTGGCAGCTGACCCTCAGGTCAACTGCACATTGCATTGCTGAGGGTCAGCGATGTAATGCGCCGAAACAAATCGAACCCGCCTCGCAGCAGCGGCGAGACAAACCTTCTGCCAGCTGATCTCCAGAGACCAGCCATCCGCCCACACGGCAAGACGGATTGTTCCACCGGTCAGTGGGTAGTTACCACGGAACTGTGGCGTCGTGCAGCACGTTCCCTTAGTGGTCCGCAGGTTCCGAGAGCCGCAATTTATTCGACACTCGTCGCCAGGTCCCCCGCTCTTCAGCTGGTCCAGTGTTTACCTCCTCCAGGCCGGTGGGTCTCTAGGGTCCGCTTAGGAGACAGGCGGGCGTCAGCCGTAGCTTAATCGTCGCGCAGCACGCGCTCAGCAGTCGCCCAGTAAGCGTTCAGCAGCTGTTCAGCAGGCGGCAGGTCTTCGCTTCATGGCCGAGAGAAGATGGCGGCGTTCACGATAACCGGTCGTTCAGCAGCCGTTCAGCAGCCGCTCGGAGGCCGTTCAGCCCTCCTGAGTGGACTTCCATACATCATTAAACGGCCGTTCAGCAGTCGTTCGGCCGGCGTTTAGTGGACTCTCAGCCGCCACGAAGCAGTCGGTCAGCACCCATCCAGTCCTCTCCCGGTGGACTCCCAGACAAGATTAAGTCTTCCTTCAGCAGCCGTTCAGCAGCTGCCAGTCGGCGGTCAGAGAAGCCGTCAGCTCCCGGGCGCCGATCAGCAGTCGCTCGGCCGCGTCCAGCAGGTCCGGCCGGCGGTCAGTTCCGGGCCGACCTCCTGACCCCAGACTCGGCAGAGCTGACCCGCTCACGGCGCAGAGCAGCAACTCTCGGCAGTCGTTCAGGGCAGCAGGAACGGGACTTCTCCGGCTCTACGGCACCACCGGCCTCTCTCAGTCCGGCACCATCGGCCTCTCTCAGTCCGGCACCACCGGCCTCTCTCAGTCCACCACCACCGGCCTCTCTCAGTCCGCCACCACCGTCCTCTCTCAGTCCACCACCACCGTCTCTCTCAGTCCACCACCATCGGCCTCTCTCAGTCCACCATCGGTCTCTCTCAGTCCGCCACCACCGGCCTCTCTCAGTCCGGTCTGCCGTTATCTCTCGCATGACGAACCTGGGTGATTCGGCTCTGTGCTCTGTGCGCTGATCATCTCTGTGGCTCTGAACGGCCTGGAACAGCTTCGTGAGATTTCACGTAGCTAGGCTCTGTTCCATTCCGAATATTTTGAGATCTATTCCAGTCGTGAGTCGTGCCAGGTAAAGTATATGTGAGATGATTTTCAACGGCCTGTTCTGTGATTTCGCAATGTTTCGTAAAACTAGCGCATTGCTTGTTGAGCAAGATGTAAAACCTTGCATCCGACTTCACTACCGATGTTTTCGACGACCCAATGACCTCAGATAACCTTCCAGAAGAAAAATGGAGCCAATGATCCGGTCTAATCTTTTGGGGACTCTGAAATTTCAAAGCGTAATGGAGCCAGTCAAAACAGTGCGAAACACCTGTTGGTCTTGAAGGTCACGCAAATGTCACATAAGGTCAACCCCCATCAATTTGACACAAACTATTACGTCTGGCTGAAGATATGTCACCAGTCTGTTAACTAAACGAGTGTCATCGAACGGCTAGGGGTGGGGCACGCATTGTCCGTCCCCGTCGTGGGCCGCGAGAAAACCTACGTCGGGCGAGGGTCAAAGCAGTCGCCCGGGAAACACCGCACCGCTCATCGTGTTCACTGCTCGGCCCAGTGCCTTTGCGTACAATGGCCCGGCGATCCCAGAGAGCTATGAAGAACAGTTCAGGGCGGCCGTCTGGTGTGACGTCACAGAACGTGACGTAACACAAGTTTTTTCGCGTTTTCAAGGCGAAATCACAGTCGCATTCCTTTGACGTCATTTGGCAATGTTTGGCAACAGATGTGGCCAGTCAGTGTTACAAAACAAACACGTTGCGATCCCTGCTGTTATTTTCAAAAAAAAAATCATAAGTAGACACAACGTAATTGAGAAGATGTAGAATCATACCGAGACGAGACGCATAAAAACAATGATCAGGCCCGCACGGTGGGAAATTAATGCCAGAAAACAGCTTCCGCGCGCTTTTCCTTCGCGAAACATCAGACACCGGCTTTCGGACGCCCGTGAGACGTTTCCGGCGCGCCAGCGGCGGACGGATCAGTTCTGCAGCTCGCCTTGCTGCGGCTCCGAACTGATGGCGGCTCGCTATCAGCTCCGCGCCCCTCGGCCAGCCGAGGAGCCCACTTCGAGAGCTCATCGCGGCGTGCGTGCTTCAAAAACAGACGGATCACGGCGAGAGCGTAAATAAAACCGGCGAGAGAGGGGCTCAGATCGCTGACGTCATACTCGAGACCTGAGAAAAACTGCAGCGCAGTTCGGAGACAGATGTGGACCCAGTCGTCTTGCCTTCCATCTTTGGGCTATCCTCCACACGCTAGCTTACCAATGAGCGTTTCGCATTTGAATGAGAATGAAAACCGCTGTCAGGCGTGAAATCGACTGTTTCGTCACCCCATTGCAATCTGCTATTGACACCATTACAGGAAGCATCCATGTCCAATCAGACACGAAACGTGGAACTGGCGCCAGCTTCGTAAAATAACCCATTGGTCTTCTTTGCTCATAACAATGCTCATACGTGTGCTATAAGATTCTTTTTGCTTTTGACATGCTGGACTCAGAACACCGCGTAGGCAATGCAGCTGGCGCGTGTTCCAGCGGTGTACCAAACAGATAAACAGCAGAAGCGTGCTGCGCCGTCCTCGCTCTGAGAACCCGCCGACGCTTCGCCTCCGCCTCCGTCGCTGTCGGCGGCGGCCGACGCCGCGCCGAGCACGGCCCCACCTCATTACGCGCCGACGACGGCCCTTTGATGACTTCAGGTAAGCCTAGACCGCCGGCGTGACGTCACGGCGGCGGTCGGCCGCGCCCGCGGCAATCTCGGCGGGCGTATCTGTTACGGTCAGCCGTCCGCCGCCACCGGCCCGAGAGCGCCGGCCGAGCGCTCCCGCCGCCCGCCCCGGCCGGCTCTGCCCGCAGGCGATTAACGCCCGCCGGCGATTAATGACAAATTGCCGGGCGCTGCGGGCCCGCGGGACCGGAGCCGCAGCCGGCCCGGAGAGTCCCCTCGGCGGGGCCGGCGGGGCTGACGGGTCACGGAGCGGGCTGCGTGGAGATGCGGTCTACCGGGTAGAGATTAGTGGCAGGCGGTGGAGTGTTCCGAGGACGGGTATGCGTCGAGCGACGGCGAGATGAAATCAGTCAGAGGAATGCCGAGTGATTGCTGAGGATGTTCGTGGTGTTTCTGCATTTGCTGACGTTCTGAGACTGACGGCAAATAATTCTGATACGTTTAAACCGCTATCATTCT
The DNA here is from genome assembly GCA_030062745.1 of Capitulum mitella. Lineage (NCBI taxonomy): Eukaryota > Metazoa > Arthropoda > Thecostraca > Pollicipedomorpha > Pollicipedidae > Capitulum > Capitulum mitella. Next base: position 18,883,213 of record CP099853.1, on the reverse strand, counting down.
GCGTCGTTCACCGCATTCCAACGTGGGTCTCACGATGGATTCAACATACGTCGGGTACATAAGCATCACTGAATCGTGGTATCATCGCAAAAGTTGTGCTTCGTAACTGAAATCTAGAGACGTACCCGTTTCTCCCAATTTATGAAATGGGCCGGCGTGCTACCACCCAGAAATCCGTTGTCTATGATAATCTGTTTTGCAGACTGCTTCGAGCCATTTTGTCTTTGTAAATGTCTGGCCGTTCAGTACGGTGCTGAAATTCTCAGGCCATTTGTAAAAGCGTGCTGCTTGCCCTTAACAAACCATCGCCGTCTACCTAAAAGGCAACAACGCCACTGCTGTGCTACAGTTTACCACGCTGCTTGACTCTGTGCGTCTACCGTAAAAGGTCCTTTTTGGTTTCAGCACGAGCTTAAATTACTGACCCTTACCGCAATAAGCCTCGCAAGGAACATTGAAAAACAACTTCTTAATCTAATTAGTTTCAGCACGAGCTTAAATTACTGACCCTTACCGCAATAAGCCACGCAAAGGACATTCAAAAACGACTTCTTAATCACGTCACATCACATCACATCACATCATCGTCACGTCACGCCACATCACACGGGAGAAGGGGGGGGGGGCGGTGTCTTCACAAAAGAATACAACTCAACACTTCTGGTAATAATTCATTGTGCTGTACAGTGAGCAAATGGCCACTGCTTTTGGCACCAGCCACATGCAGTGAAACTGCAGAGTTGTATACCAAGTCTGTTGATCATGTTTTTTGAACTTGATAACTGACAGGGAGATACGGAGATATTTGTGCGTGAGCAAGGTTGAATTTTGTCATGATGTAACCTGATGTAGAGCTTGACTGGCGGCACAAAAGTTACAGTATACGGGGTATGTAATTGTCAATTTAAGACTTTGCTGCAATAAACAAGGCACACGCCTGACACACATGTCTGACAAAGTTACTTCTTGCCACAAGGCTGGAGATGCCAACTTAGTTACTAATTAAATGGGGATTTGGATCAAGTATATCGTAATCATAATTTTCCTTATACAGTAAGGTAAGGAAGTAACCCAACATAAAGTCAGTAACCAGTATGTATCATACTGGTTACTGCCATGACTTGATTACCAATGAGGCGACAGATGTCAGTAAGGAAAGGAGAGCATGGCATCCAGACACATGCCTGAATTCTTGGCATGTTCTGATCCCTGGATCTTCTGGGACCTTGGAAAAGACTCCAAAAGGTTTCAGAAGACAGTAGAAGATCTCTCAATGAAACTTAAAAAAATATATATCAGATCTCACAAGATCCTTTGACAAAATTTTAAGAAAAGGTCCCGAATCCTCAAACGTCGTTCAACAAGATTTCGAAAAAGATCCCAGATCCCAGGACGTCCTTCAACAAAATTTAAAGAGATCCCAGGCCCCAGAAGATCCCGGATCCAGATCTTAGGGATCCGATCCGGGGATTTTTTTTGGGGATCTTGGCACATGTCTGCAACAGGAGTCTTGCCTTATGTAACGTGATCCATACCTTACAAAATGGCAAACAGGTACAAAAAACTGGGCAAGGGCAGGAAGTGACGTGCAAAAATAAGATGAACCTGAAAGGCAAGGGACGCGCTGTATCATAAGGACCAGACAACGGACGAGCCAAAAGAGTTCCAAGGCCTACATTATTACATTATATTCTGCATTATTATATTGATTCACGCTTCATCGGTGGGCTCAAAACCCCCTTAATATCAATGAAGAGAGAGAGAGAGAGAGAGAGAGAGAGAGAGAGAGAGAGTCATGTCAACTGGATGACGAAAACGGGAAGGAAACAAAAACCTGCCTTGATGAATAGGCCAAAAGATCTATTGACCAATCGGCCGGCTATCAACAGAACTGGCGAGCACTGCTGACGCCAGCCTGTCCCTGGGGACGACTCGGTGCCACCGCAGCCGGCTGCGGCCGCAGCCAGCCCCCCCCCCCCCGTTCCGGCAGCTCCGTCCCCACCCGGCCGCCAGGGCAGCGCCGCTCGCACCGCCGCTGAACGCCCGAGGGCCGTGGCTTTGAAAGCCGCGTCAGCGACGCGCGCCGGTCCAGTTCCGCTGGCCGTCGGGCGACCTCGCCGCTGCGACGGTCAACGGCCGCCGTCGATGGTTCATAAATTCAACGCAGCACCCAGCCGGGTGGGCCACCCTGACGTCTTTCCGCGCCGAGGCAATGCACGTGGGAGCATCTGTCGCCGCCGAATTTCAGAAGCAATGCCGGGGCATTGCGCCAGCAGGCTCAATGACCCCGCAGCACCACTTTTTGCTAACGCTTAGCAATGCTCATTGTTTGAGTGCACCGGGACACATTACCGACCGTTAATGCCTCGCACCCTGGTGGCTTCGCCGGTGGCTAAGACGCACGAAGTTTACCCTTAATGGTCACAGATTCAACCAAAAGACATTAGCATGATGCCGGTTGCCATCAGTTGCAGCGAACGCGGCAAGCCGTCTGGAACACCACTGCCACTGCACTGACCAACTGCGCAAACGTGCCGCCCGAGTATTCTCTCGCCAGCACAGCTGCAGTCCTGCCGCGCCTGCCCAGATGGGAATTACCGTCAAGTACGTCAGACCGAGGGTAGCCAGTTTGCAGGGGAATGGGCCATACCGAAGCGAAGTGATGCCGGAGTTGAGCTAGACCGGAGCGGGACCAGATCTGAGTCGAGCCAGATCGAAGTGGGCACGGATTCGGAATGGACACTGGCTGGCGTGAAGCTACACCGGAGTGGAGCTGGACCGAAGCGGAGTTTGTAGCAGAGGAGTTATGAATGGAGTGACGTTAGACCGGAACGTTTAGTTTTTCAGACTATTGCACATAAAAAGATACATTTTTTGTTTCATCTTAGACCGGGACTGAACCGGGGAGGAGCTGGACGGGAGCGAAGCAGGACCACGGTGGAGTGAGACTAGGTTAGGGCTAGACTCAAGCGGAGTCGGGACGGGGTCAGACTGGGAAGGAGTTGGACTGGGAGGAGTTGAACCGGGAAGGAGTTGGACGGGATCGGAATTAGACCGGAGTGGACTTGAAGCGCTGCGAAGTTAAGCCGGAGTGGAGCCGACCGGTACGGAGCTGGAGTGGAGCGGAGCTGAATGGGAGCGGAGCTATCAAGAGCGTCAAACGTCGGAAGCTGCAGTGGAAGCTAGTTCTCGCTTAAGCCCCGTCAGGTGTCGGTGGGTTGTTTATTCGGCTGGTTATCGGGTTACTTAACGACGCTCTCGACTGCCAGGGTCCTTCTGCGTCGCAACCTCTCACGCCAGTTGTCTCGAGAGACGGCAAACTGTCGCTGCTACTCGGACTCGAACCTTTATGTACCTCCTGGTAATAATCGAAACGGGGACCTTCCGGTCACAAGGCGAGCACGGTAACCACTACACTACGACCCCCCCCCCCCCCAGCTGTCTAGCAGTGCCTGACGAGCTCAGGGCATGAGCCTCCGGGGCAAATGCAGTTCGGCCGGATCGAACGGAGACCGAGGACGATCCCTCCTGGAAGACCGTTTTCGTTTTGGAGCATTGTCCGAGGATTACTCCTCCGCGAAAAAGGCAGCCAGACAGCCGCTGATCCCGGCGAACTGCGTCCACAGGATCTTAATCTTGTGCCGGTAAAACGCAGCCCGGCGCTGGTCCTGCCCGACTGAGAGCAGCCGGGCTGGCCGAGAGAGCCCCTACTCAGGGAAATTAGCACGGCTCCGCGACACGGTCGCGGCGGAGCACAACGTATAACCAAACTAATTAATCGCCGGGCAGGGCCGGCCAAGGTTCTGCCCGAACAAAACGAAACTCCTGCGGCAGGAACCATGATCGCGGAAACCCAGCCCGCGACCTGAATCAAGTCCCTCTGCTTCCGTCACAGTCGGGATCTAGCAGAGAGTAGCGCGGCCGCCCGAAAGCGCACGTGACGCCGCCGAACAGCGCGTCCTCCTGCAGCCGACAGGCCATCCAACAGCAGCAAATCGCGCTCCGCAAGCGGCAACACCTGTCCCCGCCGTGTCGATTGATCGAGGCAATGGCCGGCCTGATACTGACAGTGGCCGTTCAGGATGCTGCGCAGAAATCCACACAAACGAGCAGCGGCACGGCGGGCGCGTCTCGAGATCGATCAGCGCTCTCGGCGTGGAGGCGCCGATCCGACAGACGGCCAGGTTGTGCCGGAGCGGGCAGGGAGCGTACCGTCCGTCATCACCCGAGTCGGGCGCCTCCGGGCTCCGCCCGGGGTTCTGGGCGGAGACGCGGACGCGGTACGTGCGTAGACGTGTCGTTTGGACTGAAAACTCCGCCCGTTATACACCGCTCGCTCGACATGACGAGTCAGCAGGATGGAGGATGAGGGTGCTGTCCTGGGACGGCCTGAGCCGGACCGAGTCATGGCGGGGCCAAAACCCCAGTTCCACGGAGGACGAAAGGGCGGAGTCGGCTAGACGAACTGGTGAACACAACAGGTAGCCGTATCACTGTGCAGCAGTCTATGTCTGTTCTGTGCGCGGTGAGTGCCACAGAGCGCGAAACGCACACCCCATGGGGTCGTCAGAGGTCGTGGATTTCGCAGAGAGCAGACGATGCAAGTCAGAGAAGCCGCAGCTCCATGTGCTGAATTGTTGACCGAATGCTGGCGTGTGTTGAAACGCTGTGCACGAATGGCCGAAGTGGATGAAGCGCCCATTTTAGCAGTTGTTTATCTCGCCATTGCGATAAACAAACGGAAGGCTTCCTGGTTTTCGTTTCCCATGCGCTACCAATAACCGCTCACTATCTTTCCCTCAGCCTGCGTTTATATTTTCACGTTGTTGCCTTTTCATCCGTGCTTGCTGTATGCCACCATGCACCCATCTTTTTCTCCATTGTCCACAAAAACCGCAGGAGCTTAGTGTAACCGACTTACGGCGATAAGAATGGTTTCCATGCTTGCTGAAATCATACCATGACGTTGGAAATTAAATCGATTTACGGACTGAGGCCTCTAGAAAATCCTACAGCCGCTCAAGATAACACACCATACACCAAGATAAAACACCGTATACCTAACACAGCCCTTGAACTATCTTCCATTGCGTTTTTGGTTTCACCAGTCGCATTGGACTGCCGATCTATTTTACTGGCGAAGGTCAAGTTCAGCGTAACAGTAATATCATTGCATCGGAGACGAAAGCTACGTCAACAGAGGTGGACCAGCCAGAACTGACAGCACCGAATGGCACTGACATCAAAAGCGCGCACCATGCCACCGCCTGGCCTGTGTCAATGGCCAGCGCTGCCTTTCCAACTCGAGGCGTTGCCTTGGTAACGGACCTACCACACAGCAACTGAGCCTGAGGACGCTACAGGCCGGCGCGAAACGCATCGCCGTGCTGCGCGTTCACGCACGACGCACGTCGAGGACGGCACTGGTCGGGTGCATGACGACGACGTGACGACGACACCCGAGGGCTCATCGGGTGGCCAGAGAGGATCAGCAGTGGCGACCGAGTCCCTGCCGGAGGGTCGCAGCGGCCATTCCACGAGTCTGTGTTTTGTGGCAACTCATTTCCTAGGACTAGGGCGGTGATCAACATTGCTGCAGCCTAGCCGTATTCGGGAGTGTAGATTTCTCGCCTGATGTCAGGTAATTAAGATGGCGATGGGTTGCGACCACCACGAGATGGTGCCCCCGGACCAACGACGGATGCACTCTTAGTTGTAAGCAAACTCCATTAATGTTTTTCCCGGAACAGTCTTGTTATCCGGGAGACCCTTCTTGAAACAAGTCCATCAAGGTCGCATTTCGAAAACCCCTCCCGGGAGTCGAGCCTCCATGCGAACCATTCCCGGTGCTTTCTGACTGAGATCACTCCAATTCTCCTGTCAGCCCCGATTTGAAAACAGTTCTCCAGTTCCGTGTTCCGCTGGGAGATTTGCAAATAGTTTCGAAGACAAAGTGCGATGGGCTGCCACTTTTCTGCATTCCGCCTGCCACACGACAACGCGTCGTCATCTAGACCCGGCTCCGGCGGCGGAGACCTCTGCATTCTACCGGGACGATGCATTCTGCATCAGGCGCCGGGCCGCCCGACGTCTGTCCAAATCCCCTGGGTCCGCGGCACCCGCCGTCGGCGCCGGCCGCCGCCCGCCCCGGGTCACAGGGTCAAGGTCGGGACGCGGGAGACGGCCAGGCACGTCCTCCCCCGGGGAGACAGGCCGGCCGCCGGCTTCCACGGTCCGCACACTGGAAGCCCTGCTGGCCGGAATTGGCGGCCACCTCTGAGACTGTCGGCCGACTGTGGGGTGGTAAAATAAACGTGCGTCGCGTCGCCAGCACTACCGTCGTTCCGCGGTCGGCAGAAGCCACCTTTTCTACTCGGTGTCGGTGTCTAAAACTTGACCGCTGTACGCAGCAGCTACAGAGGATTACCTCTGAGATCGGAAAGCTTAGACTGCGCGCTTGGACGCCGGAAAGCCCGCCATAATCTTCACGCCACCGGCTGTTTCGTGCACTCACAGACGGGTAGCGTCATCAACCCAGATCGGAACCTATCCTGAGCGCCGGCACCATTTTTGTGTACTCACAGCTGAATGACACAATGATACGAGATCGGAAACTGCTTTAAGTTCCGGCTTCATTTTCATTTCGGATCCCGATGCGACCCGCGAATGAAACCCACCTTGAGCTCCGGCACCAGCTTCTTCATGTATTCGTAGTCGGGCGGCAGCGTCACCCGAGGCCGGAAGGTCGGCGACCGGGGCTGCGGGGAGGCCACGCCGGCGGAACCGCTATTCCCCATGCTGCGAGACGGCATCTGGGTCCTGCCGACGTCACAAGTCAGTCACACAACGCTTCGCCGGGCGCACGCCCCGCTGAAACGCGCCATGACGGTATCTGGGTCCTGCCGACGTCACAAGTCAGTCACACAACGCTTCGCCGGGCGCACGCCCCGCTGAAACGCGCCATGACGGTATCTGGGTCCTGCTGACGTCACAAGTCAGTCGCACGGCGCTCCTCCGGGTAGTGGCGGCTCAGAAACGTACTGCGACGTTTCGAAATCGTCGCAGCCTGGCGCATCGTCCATACAACTCAGACCTTCATTTCAATAATGATCCCGCGAAATCACGGCAACGTTTCGGCACAAGGGAAGTGCAGTCACAATATCGTAACGCAGGCAGATGTACGACAGTCTTCAAAACACGACCGGCCGACAAGCCAACAGGGGTGGACTACCGAGATGTTATCCACATACTACGTTGTTTTATGACCACGCTACCACATGGCAAAAAACCCTGACCGCAAGAAATTCTTGAGCGGTGTTCCCATGCGTCAGTCATGAGGCGATATTCCATTCAGTTCTGATGCACCACGGATGACAAAATTCCTTCATCGCACGGCGGACTTTGCGAGATAACGTTACGCCTCTAAGATTATGTGTGTCAGACAAAATACCCAAACATTTAGAGATCGAATGCTCATGAATTTAAGGTTCTCATCAGGGACTTTTTGCGTCGCAAGATAATTATTCCATTGACAGAACCTTAAGTCAATAAGCGCCCGCCATAACCATGACTATTTGCAGTATATACAATAGTTTCCTCATACCGTTGCCTAAGCGAAGAAAACATTGCATTATGTAAAATTCCTCAGCGAGCCTGCAATTTAACACTGTTCAGTGATTTCTCTAACGTATGTCAGGTGGAACGGAAAATATCCATCAACATTATGCGGCATTATTTCCTGGCACCCAAACGTGAAATTCCGTGTAGTCCCGTATTTGACTTTGCCCTTATTTAATAACAACTAGGGAAAGTTCTATACTGTTTTCTTGTCATTTATAGGTCTAGGCGCCTCGATAAAAACTGACGTTGATTCTTTAAAAAAGTGCAATATTAACACAACCCTTTCCGTTGTCCCAAATACCATTACAATCCCCGCTGTGTCTGAAATACATTCCATAAAGTCCTCGAGAATGCCGTCCAGGTGCGCCAGTCGCAACCCAAGTGAAAACGCTCCTTGTTGCATCTACAAGCCACTTTACTTTCTCAGGAACGGTCTCGCATTTCAGCTGAAATGCCCCACTGGCGCTGTGTTATTCGAGTGCGGTAATGCATCACAACAAAATAGTCTGCGCGTGACAGCTACAGCTCTTTTCATTTTGCGGAAAGTTTACGCCATGCTCGGCCTCGCCATTTTCATAAGGTCAGATGTAAAGTGGCCTTGGTTTTCTGTAGCCGAGTCCGGAAATATTCAATTCCGCCTGAAATTGGCCGTCAGCTCTATTCCTTTTTGTGGACATTATAAAAAAAATTCATTCCTCTTCATATTATCCACAAGGGATTCAGTTAAGTCACGTCATTTAAAGAGAGCCTCAGGCGACCAGGAAAGGTTGAAGCGCTCCGTGGAGAAGCGACCAACAAACGCTTTCCCTCGTACGCTTGGCCGGCCGACTAGCCCTGGGCGCTGAAATGAACGGCCTCCTCAGTACTGGGGTTTGTCAGATCCAGCGGCCACGTGTTCAGCTCGGGGCCGCGGAACACCCGAGCCAAATCGGCTGCTGTTCTGTCCCCCATCCCCCTCCTGCCTACGTCCGGCGTCATAGTCTAAAACTCGACATGATTCTGATCCAGCCGAAGGCGCCGATTATCATGTACAAAACCGATCCCCAGCGACGCCCGGCAACATATCTGGCGGCGGGTAGCACCATCCTGGTCAGGCCACCCTGCCTCGGCCGGCCGAGCCTTGCCCTCAACAGCTGGCCGAGGCCCGCAGATGTCGACGCGGCCGACACCGCGGCACCAGCGCCGACCCCAGTCCGCCAGACGCCCGATATCAAACCCGCGCCGCCGCCTGGTCTGCCGAGTTTATGTCGCTTTCCGCCGGAGCGGAACACCGGCAACAGCAGGCCCCGTTTGTCCAGGACGCTGCACCGCACGCCGCTCGGAAATACTGTGCTCGCCGCTGAGGACGCGGCCACACTGCCCTGCGGTCGTGGCGAGCCTTCTGCTGCCTGTTAAATCCTACCAGCGCCCTCTGAGGGCGGAACCAAGGTGTCATCTACGAACCACGCGAGAGCCGAACCTGCTGCTGCAAACAGGGACGGCAGATCCCATGAGGGTAGTTCTCTGCTCTTTTGTGAGCGCTTCGCCACCTACAGTGTTGACTGGGCACCGTCAAATATTTGTGAATTTAACATGAGACTACATTCGGGTACCCACAATGAATCAGAGTCTTTGAGATATGCATGAGCGGGCATCTCCAGTCCATTCGAAAAAGTCAAAATCCTGGCAGGGCCATGACATGCTGGTGTGACCCAGGCCGTCGATCTGTCATCTTCTTCCGGGGCGGTGTGATCTGACCTCTGACCCCGGAACAGGCCCGGGCTCCGTCAGACGGCGGAACGGAAAAATTCACGCTTCCACTCCCGCGGAACGCAGCATTAAATCACCATTGCGCGGAAATAAATCGTTTGTTGTTGTTTGCTGATGTCCGTGGGGCTGCCGCGGCTGTGTGTGGTGTATTCGCCGGTGTCTGAGGGCTGCCGCGGTTGTATATGGTGCATTTACGAGTGTCAGAGGGCTGCCGCCGGCTGTGTGTGGTGTATTTACGGGTGTCTGAAGGCTGCCACGATTGTGTGGTGTATTCGAGGGCGTGTATCTGCGGGATTTCCGCGGTTGTGTGGTGTATTCAAGGGTGTGTGTCTGCGGGGCTTCCACGGTTGTGTGGTGTATTCGTGGGTGTCTGAGGGACTTCCACGGTTGTGTGGTGTATTCGTGTGTGTCTGCGGGGCTGCCGTGGTTGTGTGCTGTATTCGTGGGTGTCTGAGGGACTTCCACGGTTGTGTGCTGTATTCGTGGGTGTCTGCGGGGCTGCCACGGTTGTGTGCTGTATTCGTGGGTGTCTGAGGGACTTCCACGGTTGTGTGGTGTACTCGTGTGTGTCTGCGGGGCTGCCACGGTTGAGTGGCACGTTTGCCGGTATCCGCAGGGTTTGTGTGTTTGTGTGTTTGTATGATTACCCGTTTCCGCGGCCGGGTCTCGTTTCCTTTGAATTTACTTGTTTTTCTTTGGCTTCGCAATTGCCCAACAACATCCGGGGCTTCTACGGATGCCCCGGCAGCGAATGATGTTGATGTGGTTCGCGCCATTCCACAGCTGGAGGCCGCATAAGCGCTCCTCTCTTGACGACGATACGAAGCAGCGCTCGGGAAATTAACGGTGTGGGGTCGCAGACGGTAAGCTTTTGCGGGAGACTCCGTAACGATGTTGGTCACATCTGGCCAACACCGGGTCGTGGCACGCGTCAGAGGGTCTCTGTGGATAGGAACACGTGCACATTTTTGGATGACGACAGGACACTAAATGTCGCTTGGTTCAGGCGACATTGAAATCGGTGCAAGAAGCGCCTACAACAGTGCTCATTTGGAAGAATCGCTCAGAATCACCGAGATCATAGTGCATTTGTTTCCGGTAAAGAACACGCTCGTCTCAGGCGTTCCTCTGAATTGAACCAGAAAGCTTCACTTAAATCAAATAGTTGCTTGTAAAAACAAAGTTTGTATGGATTTCTTTACCAAACCGGCAGTTTCTCGGGTATGTCAAAACTGCTGGCGTGATCGTCAGACGTCCACATAACCACTGTGTAACTGCGCACTCAATGGACCAGTTCAACTAATTATAACGGCTGCCGATTGCACTCAGTTATACGATCTCGAGAGTTGTGATATTTTGGACCTCAGTGTTACATATTATATCACAGGTCACGCCAAAGGTCAATACTAAGCCGAACAGAAGAAGATTTTTGCGTGCAGATTGGATATTCCGGGCATTCCACATGCAAGATACACGTAACGATACGCGTAAGATACGTATACATATCCATCTCAGCAAAATGGTTCTAGAAAAAAAGACAGGTCAAGCTAGGTCACGTGGCGTTAAGAGGCTAGAAATATCCTGGTTTTATTTATAACTAACAAGGCGCATGAAGCTCTCTAAGCGCCAAACGGCTTTATAAAATTCCCCTAAGTATCCCTGTTTTCACCAGAAAATATTTAAATGCTGCTACATGTGATTGTACGGCGTTAACTGAAACAGGTTAAAAAAATGGGACTACATAAATTTGGCCTATGATTACCTGGTGAGAGATTACGGTTGGTCTATGTTGACCCATGCAATGAGAACAGATGTAGCACGCTATCGGCCATTTAGCGGAAACAGTGTATTGATGACGGTGAAGGGAACTTGAAAAAATTGCAAATCGCAAACCATGATCTTCTTTACGATGCCATTTTGGGATAACCTAATGCAATTTTGAAAGTTGTTTTTGCACGGAATATACAGCACTGATGTTCTGAATGGCGTTGGAAATTTGGACGGCGATACGTCGTTTGGTTACGGAGTTATATGACAGGAAAAAATTGGGGTGTCTAACGTAGTTTGAAGACGTTACTCTTTAACCCGGCACCGCATGGGGGTGTCAAACAGGGCACCACCTTTGGTTTTTCGTGAATAACTTCCGATCCTTTAGAGCCAGCCCAACCAAACCTCCAACACATGTTCATCAATCAGTTTCACGTATTTTAACATAAAAGCAATTTCCTTGCTACGTCAGATCATAAGGATACGACGTCATAAATGAACCCTTGCATTCATGTTTTTGCCTCTTCGCGCAGTGGCGCAAACATGCTTCGTTTTTTTGTAATATTGGCGAATTTGTTGCATAAACTATTTGGATTTATATGGGACACTGTCCTCAAAAGGATATACAACAGTGATACGCCACCATTAGAGGTCATGCTAGGCCACATGCATGATACAATTGGACTGTTGCATTGTGAGTGGTAGGAGTGGTTGCCGCTGACCTTACCCATGGTTCAAGCCTGACAAGCAAATATATTTGCGCCTCTTAGCAAAACCTACCAAATGAAGCGTGAGGTCATGTCAGGTCACGTCACAGGCAGATGTCAACACGAAATGAAATCAACATTGACTGTGGAAGATCATTTAGTAGTAGAAGAGTGCCATTACCGCTCCTAGTCAAAAAAAGAAAAGTGACTATCTGTCCTGACCTGGCTTGAGCTTGAACCGATAAAGAGCAGAAAAAGCATGTTTAATTACCATGAGATGTCGTTCTGGTTCCGTACTTGACGCAGTAAGAATCTCAGGGAGTAATTATTGCTCTTTGTCAGGAAGAGTCATGCAGTCTTATCTGACCTGACCTAGACTGACCTTGACTGATTGAGAAGCAGGTAATGCAAAACCGATCATCACAATGCTTTACTTCAGTCCTTTTTGTCACGTGGATCAAAATGAATGCGAGTAAGTACTTATCTTTGACATGTAAAGTAAGACCACTATTTCACCTCATCTAGGTTGGCCTTGGCCCGATTTTTAAACATTTTGACATGTTTCTGTTGCAGAAGATCGTGAAATTTCTTGATGTTTGCGTTTTACGTAATCTGTGACGTCATCAGTGACGTGACTAAGCCTAACGTTTTTTCTGATTTTTTTTTTTATTTTCTGAAGCACAAGACTACCGATTGGTGATAGACTGGTTCAGAGCCCACGGCTAAATCCTAAGATAACATGGGGATGCCCTTTTTGATACCACCCAGACGGTTGCGGGTACAAAAACACGCCAGGCCGTGCCGGGTTCACTAACAAGCAGACAAACGACATTGATGAAAAACGTGCGTGGGAAATATTCTGATTTGAGGGCATCAAATATTTCAACCATAAGGAAAATATCGCCTGACGAAATTTTTCTAATGGCTTTCCAGCACGAGCGAATTCAGTGCTTAATTTAACTGTGTCAAATAAGCGAAAAAACGCTTGCACCTTTCCAGGGCAAATACAGACTGAACAAAACGCTCAGCGGGCTTAACGACAGTGCCTGTTTTCACACAGTTACAGTGCCGATACTTATATCTGGCAAATCACGGCTCTGTGAGCTCTCCAAGCCATATTCCCATAAGCGCCGCTCACCAGGGCGGAAGGGGCCGACGCATGTTCATCCGCGACCACGATACGGAGCAAGTGAGCAGACGCTCTCTCACGTTGGCCTCCAGTGGGTCGGAAAATTATCGACGGCGCGCACTGCAGTGCATCAAAGAACGAAAAACTCATTACTGCTGTCAGATAAAACGGCAGCTAGTATGGGCCTCGTACCACGGGGCGGAGCGTTCCTCTGCCAGCCAGTCTGCCTGCAGAGCGGACGGCCGGCTGGAACCGGCTGGCAGAAGCCCGGCGCCTCTGGGTCGCGGTACTGGTCAGGGGTACACAGCGACCGCATTGACCTTTCCGGCCAGACGAAAAACGGCTCGCCATGCATCCAGTTTTTGAATGACAACCGATCGACTTGACGACTGATGATGACTGACAGTTGATGTTAGCGGTGCTATATGAGGGTGCGCCAATCAAGAGGATGTTTCCACGATGCTGGAATGTTCAGGAACTTAAACGATGCCATTCTGACCTTTTTTCCGTATTTAATTTAAACTAGTTACGGCTCATTTCCCACCCTACGCCCGGAATCAGGTGACCAACAGCGCATACTCCTATCCCTATTCCCCGTGACGCACAGGGCCTTACGTTAATTCCCAGAATAGAAGGTCTTTACAAAAATAACACAAGTCGCACACGACCGTATGGTACTGGGGCATGACGTTTAGCACATTAAGTCTTAGCCATGACCTCTTGTACATGGTACCGACACTCCACACATCGACAACCGGGACAACTGATCCCTTTCTGCCACGGCAAGGAGACCGGTACTCTCCCAAATAAAACGTCGGCCACTTATGACCACTTTCACCGTATTTCCCCCACACAGAAGATGTGTGTGCATTTTCTTTTGTGCCTTCGAAAACCTCTCTCCGCCAGTCGCACGCAAATCCTCAGCTTCCGGCACGCAGTAACTTCAATTCCACATCACGAACTCCCTCAGCATCTTGGCGATGCTCAATAAATTGCAGCAGCAGCTCTCTCACGAAAGCTGCGTGCTACACAGACGTGCACCACGCGCGCACCTCTCAAATGTGGAAACGTTCCACGCAACCATCACGCGTCATAATTCGCCGTTTATGGAGCACGGGCGGGCAATCTCTCCAGCAACTCCAGAATTATCGATCTGCCAGAGCTTTACAGGGCATCACGCGTCAGAGCCCCAGCGTCTCTCTCCCAGGGGAGTTGTCACATTTTTTTACATCAAGCTGACCACAGCTGTGCCCGGGCCGCGCTCCGCTCTCAGCGCCGCCGCAGACAGGTGCGCCGCGATCGCCGACCGGCCGCCATCCCGGACGCGGCGCTGGTTTTGTGGGCACCGCCCGGCCGCCGATGCCAGCGGCGTCCGTCACTGCCGGAGCACGGGAAACGGCCGCCACACGGAACAGCGGCAGTACGCAGGCGGACGGCCGACCGGCGCCCGGTCTGCACTCACGGGAACGTACCGCGGCGCTCACCGAAACGTGCCGCTACGCACCGAGATGCACCGCTGCACACCTGAGACGTATTGCTCCATACGCCGAGACGTACTGCGGCGGCCACCGAAATGTACCGAGACGCCGAAACGTACCGCAGCTCACACCGGAACGTACCGCGGCACATACCGAGACGTACCGCGGTCCAAACCGGGACGTACCGCGGCACACAGCGACACGAACTGCCACACACATCGCGACTTACTGCTGATCACACCGAAACGTCCCACTACACACCGAGACGTACCGCGACACACCGAGACGTACTGCGCCGTACACCGTGACGTACCAATGTGCACATCAAGACGTACCGCTGCACACACCGAGACGAGCTGTTGCCCACACTGACGAGTCCTGCTGCACACACCAAGAGGCACTGTTGCATGCGCCGATACGTACTGTTGCACACACCTAAACGCACCAATGCGCACATCAAGAGGTACCGTTGTGCACATCGAAACGTACCTCTGCACACATCGAACGTACTGCTGCAAACACCGAACTTAACGCTCCACGTACTGAGAGGCAGGAATACACATACCGAAACGGGCCGCTGAACATACCGACACGATCTCTTGCACATGCCGAGACGTACACACACCTACGTACTCCAGTACGTACCGCTCCACATACTGACACGTACAAACGCCCATTCGAAAGCGTACAGATGTCAGCGAGCCAAAACCCGGCAACACCCGCACTCGCATGAGGCTCCCCAGCTGTTGCCAAAAGGGCCTCGACACAGTCTGGCACGTGCCGAAGCAGGGACCACCCCATCCAGCGACAGTTGATCTGGCGCCTTCAACTTCAGACAGGCATCCCTTCTAGCGGACACATCGCAGGGTGCGGTTTATAAAACAATCCTTGAATTCTGTAAACACTGCGATAGATGGCCAAAACATGTCATGTTCTGCTGAGGGACAAGTCTTGCGCTGTTCTTCTGGCGCAGCGAATCCAAATTAATGTGGAACCACGTCGAGAAGTGACAACATATTTCGCACAGTTATTTGCAGCTAAAACGCGACGGAGAGACCCGTTTACTTCACAAGTACGAACAGAAACAGACGCTGCCGCAGGCGTTTTCGCTGTGATGAAGACGTTTCGTGGAAGGTAGATTGCGCGATCCACCTGGGGCAAAATACTCATGCCCCATTTGAGTATTTTGCCCCAGGTGGATGACACATTCTACGTATAGGGACCAATAGGCCCGATGCATCCCTTAGCTGTCCGTCGCGGCACAGTGCTCACATCCACCCCAAATCCCCAGGCCTCCTTCGCCCCCCTCCCCGCCCGGCTGGATTCGCACGTCCCTGTTCCCGCCCCCGGCCGATTCCGCAAACGCCCGGCCGCCGAGCGGCGCGTTCGCGGCAAATCCGACGCAGCCTTGGGCCGGCCGTTGCCTCACGCGCCGCTGTTCGGGCGGCGAACGTACCCGAGAGAAATTAGACCGCGCGCGTTTCACAACGGCCGCCGGATGGCCCGAGGGCACGGAGCCGGCGCGGTTTATCCGCGGCTGCGGCGAGCCGGCCGGCTGGCGTCGCCTGCCATTGACCGGGCCTGTCCCGGCCGAACAGGGCAGCGCCGCGACGGAAAACAGGCCGTCGAGCGGCGCGATCTGCTCTCGACCTGGCCACAGGCGGCCGTGCCGGCGAGTGGAGTGAAATGCCTGCGGCTGACTGGCGTCGTCTGGAAATGTCGCGGCCGGACGTGATCGAGTGGAATAAGCGCGATCTCCTTGGGAACAAACCGACGGGATTTAACCGCGAGTTTACGTCAATGGGCTGCTAGAATCCGTCGCCCGTTTGAAACTCATGTCAAACGCCCTATTCATTATGCCTCGCATTCAGGTAAACTAAACTGATTTTCCTCTAAAAGCACGTGTTTACATGGGAATAAAGATGGAACGACGGTGAAGATTTGGCGGATGAAGCTGAAACGGACAACGAACAATACGGGCGATACGTGAGCGGCACCAAGCTGCGGCCAACACTTCGGTGCTGTCAAATGTCAAGGTGCTCTGCCCGAGCCCCGTCCTTTGCCGGTGACCTTGACCAGCGCGCGGTGACCGCGGGTGACCTTGACCAAAACGTGGTGACCGCAGGTGACCCTGACCATGAGGCAGCAACCGCTGCCGCACCATGGCCTGGTTTGTTTTCAGCGAGCGACTCTTTTGGTGAGCCGCGAGTCGTCTTTGATAATGCGAAAAACGGAAATAAAAGCACTCTCGCTCTTAATTCAGCCCATCGAAGTCGTCTTCTTTGACAAATCGAGTCGATTTGATTGACGTCGGTGAGGGGGAGCAACTGGAGTCTTCATTTCGCAGTAACTTAACAAGCCAAACGCCGAGAACAACCGCTAATTTTTACACGGGTCTCCATCGTAGTTTCCTTAGCACTGTGCTTCATATGTGAAAAACGTGCAAGCTTATTGCGCTGAACTTCAACACAATACTGCTATTGCAAGCGTCGGGGATGATTTTTCCGGGGGCGGTGGAGGTTAAAAGCAAATAGGCCACCAGATCCATCACATAAAACCCCAGGACCGACCTAGCAAGCTGCCTTATCGGAGCGCTACGAAATAACTAGTTCAATTTTACAGCAAACGCAAATCTCAAACGCTGGAAGGACATCAACACAGAAATCGGGGCCAAGCGAAGCATCACAAGATCGCTAGGGTAAGTCTCATACTCATACCGTCATCACGGTGACATCCAGAAACGCGACGGACGACTAGCGGAATTTCTGCCCCTACCTGCCTGGACGCTGAATGTCATTTCTTGTCACAGCAACGCAGTAGCTCTCTCCGAATATTACATTTCTGGAGGCATCGAAACGTTTTTGCAACCACGATGCAAGCAAGCACGATGCGTTATTTCATTTCATTTTCGTCATTACGAGCTAGGCTGGTATGTGATCAATCTCAAGGGTATGCGTGTCTTGCTGAATCTCAACATTCAATGTCAAAGTATTTACGAAAATGATTCACAAATTTTCGTCGACTGAATCCCACTGCGTTTTGTCATTGTCAAGGTAAGGAATCTGGTGAATTGCAGGCGCGGATAAATCATCTTATAGCTTACTCGGAAAAAAAAGCATTTACTGCCAGGCATTGGGAATAACGCAATAAAGCATCCCGGCGATTCGGAGTGCAGGAATTACTTCACAGCCTTAGCGGACCTCCGAAGGGCAGGAGTTTGGTCAGACACAGGTTTTGTGATACGCGGGGCAATGAAATAACGGTCGTTTTAGAAAGCGGTCCTCTGGGACGGCCCTCTGAGGCAACGGTCCGCTGAGACGGTGGTCCTCTGCGACAGCGGTCTGTTTGAGACAGCAGTCATCTGAGGCAGCAGCTCCCAGAGGAACGAGCCCACCGAAACAGTTACCACCGGAGGATGCGATTCTCTCAGCTAGTTATGAGCCGATGAAGTCGTTCCCCGATTACCACCTCGTGAGAGCTGCTTCCTCGTAGGGCAACAGTCGCCGTGAGCTGGGACCGGCGGCCCGATCTGGGACAGCTGTCCGAGCCGGGGCAGCGGTCCCCGAGACGGCGGCAGCCCGGAATCGAGGGACAAGCGCGGGCCCGCCTCGCGGAGGTGCCTGCCGTCCGTCGCCTCGGCGCTCACCGTCCGCTGGTCAACCGCGCCCGGCCGGCGGACAGGCCGGGAGTTCGAGTTTAACGGGGTTTCTCGGTGCTTCGGCCGCGGCCCGCGACTCCCAACTTTGCGTCGGCCGAGATTTTGACCCGTATCGTCGCGCGCGCGATGTGGCGGCGCCAGGCTGGCCGACTGGCCGTGTTCCAGTACACCCGCGAGCTCGGCAACTTTGCAGACGTTCATTATTGCCCCCACGCCGGCGGCGCCAGCGTCAGACTCGCTACCGTGACGCGGCGTCGGGAAGGCATAAGCTACGCAATGTGGCCATTTCCCTGGAAATTTTCGCTGGGATTACTTCGTTTGATAAGCGAGACTGAAAAACGCGCACGGCGCGCAATTACGTGTTTTCGTGGCAGCACGTTGACCAGGCACCTACTGAGCTCAGGTCGTCAAGCGTCAAATCAGAGCCAGAAGCCGCCGCAGTCGTTCGCCAGCCGGCAAGAAACGGCGAGCCCCAGTAACGCCTGGGTAAATCCATATCCAGCAGCCGACGACCAATCAAGCGGAGGGGTCGGCGGCGCGCGGTGCGCCGGTCCTGCCGCACGCGCGGAGGACTGGCCGTCACCCGCGGAGGACTGGCCGCACGCGCGGAGGACTGGCCGCACCCGCGGAGGACTGGCCGTCACCCGCGGAGGACTGGCCGCACGCGCGGAGGACTGGCCGCACGCGCGGAGGACTGGCCGCACGCGCGGAGGACTGGCCGTCACCCGCGGAGGACTGGGCGCCACGCGCGGAGGACAGGCCGCACGTGCGGAGGACTGGCCGTCACCCGCGGAGGACTGGCCGTCACGCGCGGAGGACTGGCCGCACGCGCGGAGGACTGGCCGCACGCGCGGAGGACTGGCCGTCACCCGCGGAGGACTGGCCGCACGCGCGGAGGACTGGCCGCACGTGCGGAGGACTGGCCGCACGTGCGGAGGACTGGGCGCCACGCGCGGAGGACTGGCCGTCACCCGCGGAGGACTGGCCGCACGCGCGGAGGACTGGCCGCACGTGCGGAGGACTGGCCGCCACCCGCGGAGGACTGGCCGCACGCGCGGAGGACTGGCCGCCACCCGCGGAGGACTGGCCGCACGTGCGGAGGACTGGCCGCACGCGCGGAGGACTGGCCGCACGTGCGGAGGACTGGGCGCACGTGCGGAGGACTGGCCGCACGTGCGGAGGACTGGCCGCACGTGCGGAGGACTGGGCGCACGTGCGGAGGACTGGGCGCCACGCGCGGAGGACTGGCCGCACGTGCGGAGGACTGGCCGTCACCCGCGGAGGACTGGCCGCACATGTGGAGGACTGGCCGCACGTGCGGAGGACTGGGCGCACGTGCGGAGGACTGGCCGCACGTGCGGAGGACTGGCCGTCACCCGCGGAGGACTGGCCGCACATGTGGAGGACTGGCCGCACGTGCGGAGGACTGGCCGCACGCGCGGAGGACTGGCCGTCATCCGCGGAGGACTGGCCGCACGTGCGGAGGATTGGGCGCCACGCGCGGAGGACTGGCCGCACGTACGAAGGACCCGGCCAACGGCGGACCTGATCGTTTGAGACCGAGGCGGGCGTCTTGCCGCAAAACTCGCTGCACTCGCCGGGCCACGTCATCAGCGTCCACAAATATGTAAAATAATCCGGCAGGTTTGCTCGTCAATAGCGGTATTAGCAGCGAGGAAAACACAAATGTAAATGGCTCCAGCAAATTCGTCCGACAATGCTGGAAGAACTCCACAGAGTTTTCTCTCCCACATCATTCCAACGTCTCAAGTGTTTCACCATCAGGGCTGCCCTGCGGTACCCTCTGATACAGGCACCCCTCTGGGAAGTACATCCAGTCCGGTACTAACGCCTGCTGTCGAGGTACCGTTCTGATATCTCGCTCCAGATCCACGCAGCCAGCAGAGGCATGGGCCACGATGGGGTAACCTGTGCAGACGTCGCCATTGTTTGGGAACATTTGGCGTCAGCCCAGAGGCGTCGCACGACACGAAGCCCGCTGAACAGGTATATTTATGCTCTTGAGGTCTCAAAACGCTTCGCCTCTAATAAACTCAGCCACGTTAGCGGACGCAAAATGGCTTAATCACAAGATGCATATTCCGGACAGTAAAAGGAGGTGCCCTGCAAAAAATGTCCTTTTCACTGTGCACGTTTTACGAAATTCCAGAGCATTTTTTTACATTTAAAAACAAATATTTGATCAAGAATGCTCTATGACAACTTTCTGCACCAACTCAAGACTAACAACAAAGTCAACGGACACCTGACATGCCAGGGCGCGGTGGCGGAGGCCCCACGAGTGACGTCACGTCAGCCAGTGGCGTCACACGCCGTTCCTGCTCGCTGCGCAGCGGTGTTTACGCCAGGGCTTCGCTCGGCTGATGATGGGTTCGGCTATAATGGCGGGGTTTGGCGTCGGCCGTGTCGAAATGGGGTCCGACCGGGCCTGTGTCGCTGACCCACACAGGTCCAGAAAACCTCCGACTCTCCGACCACAGTCGGGGCCAGTGCTTAGTTTCCCGTTCTCTAGGGAGACAGACTGTCGCTTATTGGTGCACATGTGCGATACTTATCAAAGAGGGGCACATTCAATTTTTAAGGTAATTTGAATAGTCAGAGTTTTATCTCGTAATACCTACGTTTATACGGACAAATATTCAACAAAGTCAAATTTGCTGGCTGCCTTCTGTACCAGTCGCAGTCGTAGTCGTAAACAACGGTCAGGCCGACGTTGTCTTAAGAGCGATTTCGGTCTTTTGCGTTCGGCGCACCGACACTCGCCGACTGTCACCCAGCTTTTACAAAAATCGAGCGTGCAATTTCACTCTAATCACGCAATTGACGCGATTTGCGCCAAAATTGTGGAAGCCTGCGATTTAGGCTGGAAGACTGTCAAGGCTTCAGAGACGTTGGTCGGAGCGTGTCGACGTTTTCTGGACCTCTGCGGACCCGACAAAGGGCGGTAGTGTCTCTAACAAGAACACCGGACAGCGGTCGTCTTGACGTCATATCCGCAATACGTTACAGGACCCCACCGATTTACAGTCGGCACCCCGAGTATTATCCGAATTCCCCGCGCCAGCGCCCTCAGTGTAAACGAGTGTAAAGGGGTCTCGCGTATGCATTTTTAAAATGTTCGACGTGTTCAGCGAGTCCCTGATGATGTACGCAGGGCGTCGCGAGCGGCCAGCTTTGCTCTCTGTCCACCATTCTGCTGGACAGTGAAACAGAGGCAGATCCCTGCGGGCAGGTCCGATCCACGTGCCCTTCCCCTTCCTCTCTCCGCCACGGCCAGATCACCTCCCGTAAAGCCACCACGGCACGTCAGGGATCATTTATGTTTCAACTGGCCCCTGTCGATCGGGCTCTGCGGCCGCTCTGGGGCTGCACGTGCGGGATCAGCGAGTCGCCCTGAGACGGAGCATTGCGAGACGTGCTACAGACGGCCCAGACTCAGCAGCGGAGGAGGAAACAAGCCACACCTCGACTACAGTAGACGTTCCGAATGCGACAACATTCCGCATTCTGAATTTGTTCGTTTTGAAAGCAGGATTGCACATCAATTTCGTGCATTTTTCTCCAGCCCTGAACATCCTGGCGCTCTGGTCTTTTCAGGCCTGTTGAATTCTCCTCAGACCTCGGTGGTGTTCCGTTTCTTTAGATATCACCACACAACAACATTTAGACAGAACTGCGCTGACTTAAGAGATGTTGGGTGTTTTCCTCGGGTGTCAACATCTGTTCGAATATTGTTCAGATTTTTCCGAGTAAAAAAGCGCAAGAGCGAACTGTTCTACCATGTTGGTACGTCTCAGTCCATAGCTCATTTTTTGCATTCCAAACAAGTAAAGTTTTGCACATTTTAAACAGCTAAGACAATAAAATAGTTGTCCGAAAAAATTTCAAGCCAGCGCCCATGATTTGCCGATAGATGCCGTGATATTCGTTGTTTTTACGCTTCTAGTCGGAGAATTCCAGGTATTCCCCTTATAACAAAGCGTTGATTCCGCACTTGGGATTCGGAGA
The DNA here is from genome assembly GCA_030062745.1 of Capitulum mitella. Taxonomy (NCBI): domain Eukaryota; kingdom Metazoa; phylum Arthropoda; class Thecostraca; order Pollicipedomorpha; family Pollicipedidae; genus Capitulum; species Capitulum mitella. The sequence continues at coordinate 18,861,076 of CP099853.1, read as the reverse complement.
GCACTCTCTGCGTTATCCGGGGCAGACGGGAAATCTGGTTACCTACTGCTGCTGCACAGTATACTCAAACTTCCATCTAGTCAGCAGTCGTGGTCTCATCCCTGTCCTAAGACTAATCACTGGCCTCATCCATGACGTCAACCTCGTCCCCAGTCCAGACGCTGACTACACCTTGACCTTCCCGTTCTATCCAGCTGGCCTTAGCTTCTGACCAGATTTTCGTCTGACCACAGTGACCTCCGTTACGACCCTGCCCATGACAGCTGACCCTGCACACAACCTGTCACGGTCACCGACTTCTCATCTGACCTTCGACCTCGGGCAGTGACCTCGCGCCTGATCCCTGGCCCGGTCAACAGCATCATACTCTACCCCTTACCCGGCCAATGGCCTCACACTTCACCCTTGAGCCGGGTTCCTTACGTGAAGCCTAACACTGTCTCGGCCGCCAATTTCACACTTGACCTCTGACTAGGTCACTGACCTCACACTGACACCTATGATCAGATCACTGACCCAACAATCCAACCTCTGACCAGGTCACTTGACTTAACACTTCACTTCTGACTAGGTCACTGATCGCGCACATCATTCCTGGCCATTGACCAACTCCCTTATCTCAAGCCTGACCCAGGCTAGGTCACCAGCTTCACACGTGGCCTCTGACGGGGTGACTGACCTCGCACGTAACCCCCGCCCCGGCCACTGACCTCGGACTGGCGGCGTCCTTCTCCTCTTCGCCGATGACGCCCGGCTGGAACTCGGGGTGGAAGTAGACGACGCTGGACTTCTTGCGCGTCGGCGGCGGCGGCGACGTACTGCTGTGCACGGGCCGCGAGAGAATCCTGGCCAGGCTGACGGGCGAGCGCCGCCTGCCGCCGCGCGCCGCCGCGCCACTGAACGTCGTCACGCCGCCGCCGGCGCGGCGCGCGGCACAGCACGGCGAGAAGAACGAGCCGCAGACGTGTGGCTTTTCGTCGCGGCCGGCGTCCGGCTCCGCCGCCGAGTCCGCCGGCTCTGCCGCCGAGTCCGCCGCGTCTGCCGGGTCCGCCGGCCGCGGCGGCGCCCCGTCCGCGTCTGCACGCGGCGCCGCTTCCTTCTCTGCCCGGCCGGGCCTCGCGTCGACGGCGTCGGCGGCGGCGGGCAGCGGGTCCGGGACGCGTCCGCGCGACAGCCGGCCGCGCAGCGACTGCAGCGAGCAGGCGAGCCGGCCGGCCGGCGCCGCGTCGGCGGCGGCGGCGGCCGGCGGCGGCGCGCGCCGCCCGCTCTCCACAGGTGGTCCACTCATCGGGCCCGGCTTGCGGCGGCCGGAGCCGGCGGTCGGCGCTGGAACGGGCGCGGAGACGGGTCAGTCGGGGTACGGACACGCGGCCGGAGCGACGGGATGCTGCAGCTTAACGGGCGCCGCTGGGGTACAGACAGGTCGACCGAGGGGTCCCAGACGCAGGCGGGGCCGATCATGGGTCTGAAATCCTGAAATAAGGTCGCAGGGATGTAGTCGGGTCCCTGAGAACCCCGCCCGGGACACTTTTCAGACACGGTCACTGAGGCAAAGGTAGGTCATGTCGAGCTTCCAAGACAGAGGCAGAGAGTAGGTGATATCACTGGTGAAGGCCCACGATAGGCGAGCTCACTGACGCAGAGCCCTGGAAGCCAGCTGGCTGCTCTTTGGGATACAGCGAAGACAGAGGAGCACGCAATCCGTAGAATAGCCATCCTCATTAGCGGGGGAGAATGTAAGTCGATTCATATCTCCTCATAAAACGCAATGCCGATATGTATGAAGCAAACAGCATCAGTTCAATTTCTATCAGCCTTTTTGCTTTACCTGTCTTTTAGACAACTGAGGGGGCGTCAGCGAGCATTTGCTGATTTAGTCTGCCAAACTGATCTGGTGAACCAATGCATCAATCAGCGATGATCGATGACGCAGGTAAGAAAGATCAATGCGAAGCGAGTTTCGACAACAACCCGATGGGATCAATGCTACGGAGATTATTGCTGGAAGTTTGACCTTTGTAGCACTTCGACACTATACTGACATCAGTTATTCCGAAAAACAAAGGGCGTCATGTAGACTTAAGAGGCCCCATACCGAAAGCAATATTAACCTATCTTTTTACCTAGTTGTCATTTTCTACGAACTGTTCACGTCGTTAAAACCTGACGCATTTGCACACAAGTTCAAATATTTTTCTACCAAAAATCACGTTAAACGATTTTAATTTTCGTTTTGACAGGGCAAGGAACGTCTTCGACGCTTTGACGCGTAGAAACCTGACAAACGACGCACAAAGACACAATTTCTTCAAATTCACCGGAAATAACCTGACAAACTACGACTTAAATAACACAAAACCACCCCGAACTGCATCCTTGTGTGTTTAAATCCTTGTGTAACGGTCCACATATCTAGATACAGGAACCTCAAATAAAGCTTGTGTGATGGTAATGTGGGCTGACTGCTCTTGATAGCAACAAATGGCTCAGAACAACCCATACGGCCACCGAGGAGGCGCCAAAAAAACTCATGTGGGATGCGGATGACAATCTGGAAACACACGACAACGGACCAGTAATGGACGTATGGTCCACTGAATGCTTCATCTGGCGACTGTGAGCTCACTTGGGTGCGTCGCAGCGGGATGCCTATTCCGACAAAGGAGGCGAATGCACGGAAATAAGGAAAGAAAGGAATGAATGGGTGTGGTGTATGAAAAGATGGAGGAAAAGAAACGAGAATAAAGGAAACGAAGAGGAAAGTGCCGACGGGAGAATGAACAGAACGATGAGGGTGGGGGAGAGAGATGGAGGGAGAGGGGGAGGAAAAGGGCGAGGGGAGAGGGAGGACAAGGGAGAGAGAGGGAGAGGGAGAAGGGAGAGAGGGAGGGGGAGAGGGAGAGGGGAAAGGGGGAGAGGGAGAGGGGAGAGAAGGAAGAGAGAGGGAGAGAGGGAGAGAGGGGAGAGGGAGAGGGAGAGAGGGAGGGGGAGAGAAAGGGGAAGAGAGAGAGAGGGAGAGAGGGAGGGGGAGAGAAAGGGGAGGAGAGAGAGAGAGAGAGACCAATCTTCCAAGCAAAAGGCGGCGAAAACGACAAATGGATCCGCTAGCTGATGACCCAAAACGCCGGGGGAGGAGCCTCCCAGTTCGGCAGCACATGTTCCGGACAGGTGCACCGCTCTTCACGGTGAGCCGCCGGGCGCCGTCCGATCAGACGTGGCGCTGAGCTCGGCCCGGCAGCGGCGCCCCGTCCCGGGCACGCTCTGTGCCGACAGGAGGGGCCGGCCGCCGGCGACGGCTCACACAGCTGGGAGCGATTACCGGGCGAGGCCGCACGAACACGCGAGCCCGCTGTCGCCGGCCAGCGACAGAGCAGAGGCCGTGCATCCGAGCCGCGAGCGAATCAGCGGCCAGGGTCCTGTAGGTCAGGCGCGCCGGACGGAACGGACGTCTCAAGGTGGAGGCAACCGACTGCCAGCGCGGACACCACGGCACGTCGGAGTCCCGACACCAGAAGATGTCGGAACACGTCAGGAGCTGTAGAACTGAATGAATGAGGACCCCAGCAGCTCATGAAGCTCAGGACATGAGACAAGTAACAATGCGGCAGGGATTCTGGGCATAAGAATACGCCGATGTTTTTTTCGTCGGTGCACGTACGTCTCCAAACTTGCTGCGGCTCATGGCGTTTCACTTGTGTTCCTGTCTTATCCAGTTCTTTCTCTGGAGCAATTTCATCACCGTCTTCCCGCCTTTTTAAAGTTATGAAGTATCCCAAGAGAACCACTACGTGAACGGATCTTAATAATATGATTCGATTTGGTTTGTTTCCGGGCGGGCACAGACCGCAGTGCGCCGGAAATGCCGACTGGTCGGAGATCACAAAGTGCCGGAGATCATACACCGCAGCAATTGTCAGTTGCAGCGAATCACAATGAGATCCTCCGAAGACATAATAAGCTTCGAGCCACGACCAACGTTCCAACATTCTCCAGACAAAAAAGCGGGCGAAAGAAACACGAGATAATCCGCCATAAGGCAAGAAACTGTCGTCGACATTTTGCGCCGCGGTTGACTGACTGCGCGACTAATGGTTACACTGCACGAGCACCTTCAATATAACGCTTATTTCTGGCACCGGCTACAGTTACCCCCCCCCCCCAATCAAGAACGTCGTAACCCAAAAACGCTCACTTGCTGGCAGTGCCGTGCGCTACTTTCAGTGCATTGCACATCCTCTAGCTGCCGACCAGCTGAACATAAAGGTGACGCCTGAATAGCATCCACGATTGATTGGACGTCATACAACGGCCGGTATTTTACCAGACATCAATAATTACCTCTGCACTAAATATATCACCTCCGGGCAGTGCCCGAGAAACACCCGGGATTGGCTACGGACCCGTAAGAACGGCTTACAAGCGTTTCCTGTGTCCGCTGTCTTCTCTGGTCGTCTTCCGAGGGAGATGTCACACTAGAAGGAGTCCCAATCAACCAACCAACAGTGAGCCCTCCCACGGCTGGGGCGGCGCCAGATCCGCTCGGGGAAGTGATGTGGATGCAGCTCCCTCGATTAGCGAGTTTTGGGTAGTCTCGTTCGAGCGTAAAAACATTTAGACATTTTCGGATGGGAGAGCCGTGCTCGTTCCAGCACGTTCTTTGCCGCCATTCTTGTCGGAGGAAGCTTGCTGTTTTAACTTGAAACAAAGATCGAAAATAACCATGACGACAATCAGGGTTGTAGCCAGGATTCCGCCCGGGGGGCCAGATCAGATCAAAGGGGCCCTCGTAACCAATGGGGGTCCTCACCAAGGGCGGATCCAGGATTTCACCGAGGCGGGAGAGGGGTGGAGGCGAATAGTCAGCGCGGGGCCACCATTTCTTTTCATTCACCATTTCACCATTTCACCATTTCTTCAAACATGAAAAACGATGTAATTTTGCTTTTTACTGCAAAAATAACCGACAAATTCAAAGGCGTCGCCTTATTTGAGAAAATTTTGTGCTTTAGTTCCGAACAAAGTGGCCGAAGTATGACAAAAACGGAGAGATTTTAGGCGGTTCCGTCCCTCCCTTCATCTGAAATGTCGTGTCTATCTGGTCCAGGAGTCCGTCTATCCCCCCATCCCATAGCTTCTGGGGATTTTTTCGTCAGCTTAGTTTAGGTTCCCTCTTGCAGTTACAGGGGCACTTTTGGTGGTCTCGGGCCGTCTGCCGTGCCAGGACCCTCTAATGGTTTCAGGTCCATTTTACAGTTTCACGTGTCCTGCGGGACGTCTCAGGCGCTCCTTTGGCAGTTTCAGAGGGCACTTCGAACAGTCTCAGGGGCCCATCTGGCAGCTTCAGGGACGCTTAAGCCATCTCGGGCTCCCTCCTGTCGTCTCCTGGGACGTTTTTGCCTTCTAAGGAGCCCCTCAGGCACTAAAAAAGCCCTCTGTAAGTTTCTCTCTTTGCCGTGACAGAGGCGCTTCTGGCAATCCTCTAGGTCCTTCGGGCGTTTCAGTAGGTCTGGACATCTCAAGGTCTAGTAGTTTCAGGGGCCACTCTGGTCGCCTCATGGGGACCCCTTATTGCTAGAGACTTCTAGTTAGCAGTCTCAAAGGTTTCTCTCTAGAAGTCTCAGTGGACCTCCTGTGGTCCTGGCTACCCTTCTTATCGTCTCTGGGAAACATTTTTGCCATCTCAGTTATCCCTCTGGCAGTTACAAAAGACCTTTTGGTAAATTCAGGGTTCCTGTACAGTGCCATAGGCCCTATGAACGTCCCCGGTGGTCCCCATGGCTGTATCAGGGGTCTTCCTTTGTTATATGAGGTATATCTGGCAGTCTTTTAGGACCCCTCTAGCCGTAATAAGAGGCTTTTGCTGGCGCTCCAGACACCTCACAGGCAGTTTCAGTGGGTCCTTACCCGTACCAGGAGCCCGCTTATTACACTCGGAGACCCTCTGACCGTCCAGCGCTCCCATAAAACCGAAATACCGTCTCAGAAACCCTCTTATGGCCTCTGCCTCACAGGGGCCCTGTGACCTTTTTGGCGGTCTCAGGGGTCATCTGCGGTGTACGGGCCCATCTTGCCGTCTCAGAAACCACCTGACCTTCCCGGGGGCCCCTGACAGCATCAAGAACTTCTCAAGGTTTCAAAAAGTCCAGTGTAGCCCATTTGTGGCTCCTCTCGAGGTTGAGAAAGTCATCGGCGAATCCCCGTTCAGGGGCCCTGTTCAGGGGGCCCCTCTGGCTGGCCAGGGTCTCCTTATGCCGTGCTAGGCACCCTCTTAAGTTCTTTTCGTCTCAGGTGCCTCTCTGGCAGTTTTAGCGGTTTCATGAACCCTTTTGCCGTACTGGGGCCCCTTGCGTTCCCATGGGCCCTTGAAGAGTTTTAAGGGCCCTTCTTTCCATCTTAGGGGCCATCGTACCGTACCGTGTCAGGGTCTCATTAACCCCCTCCCCGATGCCCTCTGACTACATGATGAACCTTCAACTTTTCACTCACGGGGGCCCCCTAGGGACTCAGTCCTTCTCTTGGCCGTCTCAGGGGCCCTATGAGCCATCTGACGATCTCAGGGATACTCTGCCGTGTCGGGGCCCTGTTATGGTCTCAGGGAGTTTTTTGGGAGCTTCAGGGACCCTCTATGCGTCTCAGGAGTCATTTAACCTTCCAGGAGGTCTTCCTGACTGCATCCAAGAGCCCGTCAGGTTCTTATAGAGATCCCGTGAAGCTCATACGGAGCCCCTTCGGGGCTCCTTTTAAGTCCGAACAGGGGCCGTTTTTTAGGCCTCAGGGGGGGGGACGAAGGGGGCGATCGCTCCAATTGCTCCCGCTTTGAATCCGCGCCTGGCCCTCTTAGTCAGTGGGGTCTAGGTAATCAGTCAGTAATTTTAACCCCATGTGGTTAAAATTACGGTCGGTTTGTAAAGGGGCACCGCTGAAGTGTAAAGGTGGCCCATGCTCGCCTGTAAAGACGTTTCTGCCGATCTGGCGGGTGCCTCTTACAGGTCGGCAGGGATATCTTTACAGGAAATCAGGAGCCCTTGAATGACCATTTAGGGGCCCCTGTTGGCCAGGTGGGTCACTGCCTGTCTGTAGAGGGTACCCTATCCGTCTGTATCCCTGTAAAGGGCCCCTGTCGACCTCTAGGAGGCAGGGGTAGGGGTTTTCTTTCAGACCCAAAGGAGGTCACTTCAGAGGCTGACAGGGGCCCTTTATGCACCGACAGGGGGCCCTCCCCAGGCAAGCAGTGAACTCCCCTACAGGCTAGCAGGGACCCCTAAACACTCATTCAGACCACAGGCCTCTCGTTATACCACACAAAGCCTTCTTGTACATTCGGAGTACGTTTTCTTTAGGTTCGTAAGCCTTCTTTTATGCTTAAAATGTTCTTATTTTGCCTTCATTGTCTGCTATTCAAAGAACTGGGGCCTTCGGCCCTAGGGGGCCAGCTCGGCCGGCGGGGGTCCCGCTTGGCCTCCAAGGGGGCCACGGCCCCTTTGCCCTCCTTGGCTATGCCACTGCGACAATGGCCTGCCATCCAATCTAGACGTGCTCCCGAAGCAACACCGCCCGAGGCAACTCAACTCAACTCAACTCAACTCCGCAACTTAGCCCCGAGATCTCGTTGAGACAATTAACTTTGGGGAGGAGCTTACGCTCCAACAATTCAGAGGCAATTTCTTTCCACTCCTGGCCGGTCCCGGAAGCGACGTTCGCTGAGCGCATTGTTGTCCGACGAAAGACAGTGCGACGAAAATTCGGCCGCCGTCCTCCTTAACCCGTCCGCGCATTACCTGCGTCGCACGGCAGTCATCCTGAAAGTCGTTCGTTTGCGTGTCGGATTAGGCTATCGCAGTTTACCGCGCGGCTCAACGGTGCTGGCAAAATTACACGAGCTAGCACAAAGCCACTGCTCCCGCCCAAGTGAACAGTAAGGGACGCGCGACCGGTCATCATGAAAGGCACGTCGTGTCGCATTAATGTCTTTATTCTGCATTAATGTCCTTATTATTAATGATATAATTAATCGCATTAATGTCTTTATTCAAAAGTCCAGTTCAGCGACGCTGTCTCCGACGGGAATGGACGGGGTCCACCGTCCAGTGCTTAACGATCAGACCACGCCCACGATCTTGTTTGAAGCGCGCAGTGACCTGTTTCTTGGCTCTGAAAATGCGAGCCTCTGTTTCTAAGGGAGAGATCATCGGGAGGACAGAGAGCAGCGAGGACAGCGAGGACGGTGAGACGGCCACTTTTTGCGATATCCCTCCGCCGGCGGTTGTTTAAAGGCAGCAGGGGAGCCAGCGCCTGGTGTGTCGGTCCTTCTCGCCTCGCCCGCGTCCCGACCACAGGGGTCTCTGGCCTCCGGCCAAGGAACTGATGGCCACCGTACGTCGCGTCTCCGTCCGTATGCGCGGGCAATATCACGTGTGCGTGTTTAATAATCGTGGGGTGTTTCTGCTATAGCACGCCACAGAAAAACACGCCTCGTGTTCGGCTGGCAGAACAGCGGTTTGCCTCGGCCTGTGACGTCACATCCGACAGGAGCCAATTTTTCCCACTGTGCGCCAAATCCAGGTTCATGTTTCACAGGCCTCGCCCGCCAACACCGTGGATGCTTTCGAGTTCGATGCGGCAAGTTTGGACACAGCTGGGTTTAAGTAGCAGGCGATGAAGCGCCGAAAGCCTCGGCTAGGAGCGTGAATGAGACGCTGGAATGAGCTGCCGGCGGCAGGGACACGGGTTTGGTCAGGGCGGGCCCAGGAATGCGGTCAAGGCTCACAGTGTTCAGTGATCGCGCTTTTCCTCCCGACCTGTGTGTGTTTTAGCTTCTGTCTTTTATTTGCTCTGTCTACGACACGGAATAGCTACTGTTCCGTGGAGCCTCTGCACAGTATAAGCCATACCCTCACTACGGTATCCAAGCGAGGGAACGGATTGTTAAGGTAATACGGGGTCTTACAGACCACGATGTATCGGCAACTGTGAGGTCGCGCTTTAAGACCGCGACGTTCGCAGGAGCGTCGGGCCGATCCTCAGCGGGCGCGGCCGTCGCCTGCTGTCTGCTGCTGCCGCGATCCTGCTTGGCTTTCAGTCGTCCCGCACCCCTTCCGGACGCAGTTTTTCAGTCCGCTCGCTGCCGGCCGCCTCTCACCGGCAGGTCACCGCGGAGAAAACGACTCGACGCTGCAAAACGTCGCCACGGCAACGCCGCCAAACAGACGTCAGCAGCCCCGGCGACCTGTCGACGGCCGCCGGTGGCGCCGCCACGCGGCCGCGCGGCGCACTAAGTCGGCGAGGACCGAGCGCCGGCCGGAGAAAGTGGAGGCGGCCGCCGGTGATTGTCGCGTGTTGACACACGGCCGGCCGCGTCCACCGCTGTTTCGACAGCGGTCGTTACGGGCGCGGGCGGCCACGCGTCACGGCCGCACGCGCCTCGCCCGGCGGCGTAAGGAGAGGCCGCGGGCGCCGGCCGCCAGCTGGCGGCGGCCACACTGCCGCCCCCCCCCCTCCTGGACGTCTCAGACTGGCTGCTGCCTTACCGAGGCCGAAGTGGAGACTGGACACCGTGGAAACAGCACCGTAAACTCGGAATTGGCCATATTGCTGCGGCTCAGGTGGTGGCTACCGGGTCAACGCGATACTCCGACAGGTCAAACACGATACTCCGGCGACGGTCTGGAGTCCTGTCAGTGGGAAGACGAACCGTCCAGTGGCGTGCCCTTCAGCGGAACAATAAGGCACAGATCGGTAAAAAGTGGTGCAGTTGTCATTTCGACAGGGAGCGCAATTCTCCCGCGATAAGGTTACCTTCCAACCTGGGCCGGGTAGGTTACTCAGAAAACGCAATATTAGGCGACTAAGTGCTTGCGACGATTCAAGGTGGGCGAATGTGGTTCTGCTGATACCGCTATAGCGAAAACAAAGGCGCCACCCAGCTCTGGGGGGCCTTAATCGTATAGACTGCGTCACATCCTCACAGGTTCGGCGGCCGAGCCGTGACCAGGCGGTGTCGACTTTGTCTCCCCCCCTCCTGATCTGAAAGGTCAGAGGGACACCAGCTGATGATGAGCGGATCTGTTTTATCGCTAGCTGAGCAGGCTGTGGCTGAAGACCCAAGATTGAGGATGGACACTCAAGACAATTTTAGAGAAACGAATGGGAAGCATCAATGTTATAAGCCAGACCTGGACAGATGTTAAGATGATGAATATCTATATAAATAAATAAAAGATAAATATATATATATATATTTTTGTATTTTAATAACAGTTGTCTATATATATATATATATATATATATATATATATATATATTGTCGCCCAAAAACCCTGCTTCGTAAAGCCAGCCAGTTTTTTTTTAGATCGGCAAAAACATATTGCAGGTGTAACCCGCAGGTGTAGGATTTGAAAACCTCGACAACACGCAAGATGTGCAGATACCTGGCGACGTTCTCGTTATCAGTAGCGGTGTGGCCAACAGTTTCTGTGACCTGTTCCAGAAAGCTCCCGAAATTTCTAACAATACGTCCTCCGTGAGGAAATACCTTGGTGATGTGCATGCCTGTCGTTGCACGCACAGTGAATGTTCTTCGTTAGTCTCACATGTCGATAAACCAATACAGACAGTGCAAACGAACATAAACACAACCGTGGAACCGACCTACTCGGTCTGCAAATGTGTGGCTACAAGGAAAGACGTTGTCAATGTCATCGCAGGCCGATCCCCCCCCCCCCCAATGACTTAGATGCGATTGGGACGGAGGGAGGCAGATTTTCACGGCCCAATCACGGCTGCATCGCCGAACCACAGACAGTTCGCCCCATTCCACGGTGCGAGGCCTCGGCGCTGGCATACCACCTTATTTCGACGCCAACAGCACATAGCGATTCCAGCGCACGGCAAATAACGTCCTGTAACCACCACAGGCGCAGCGAAGGGGGATGGGTCGGGCCTAGCCACACCCTCCTCCTTAGGTCTCATTTTTTGTGAAAACTATTGTACATCATCTTCCCAGCAGACGGTTTCGTATGATTTCAATTCCCTCTCAGCTCCGGGCCTCGACTCAAGGAAATCCTGGCGGCGCCCCTGCCCATGACCACAGGTTTTACAGTGAACCCCGGAACCCAACGCGACAGTTTCCGAGACCAGGCGCCTGGCAATCGGCACCCGGGCCGTCCCGTCACGTCTGCCGACACCTGCCGGCCTGACACTGTCTCCGACCGTCCGACCGGCATTCGTCACCGCCCGACACGGCCGGCTGTGCTGGCCGGGGCGGGCCGCTGCCGGGCCTCCGACTGAGCAGAGGGCGAGTCGGACCTCCCGCCCGGGTACGGCCGCCACGCCCGGCGACCGGTCGGCCGGCTAATGACGGCAACAGCGGCTCCACCCAGCCGCAGCAGCCACCGCCCGCTCACAGGAGCCGTCACCTGTTCACAGGAGTCTCTAACCATTCACAGGAGCCACCATCCGCTGACAGCGGCCACCATCCGCCTACAAGAGCCACCAACCGCTCAAAGGAGCCACTGCCGGCTTACAGGAGTCAGATCCGACCATAGCAGTCACCACTGCTCACAGGACCCCGGTCCGAACACCGCCTCTCCAATCGTACGCAGGAGCCCGGTCCCACCAAAGCGGCTCCACCCGTTCACGGGAGCCACCGACCGTTGACGGGGACCAGGTCGGACGGCCGACGTTGGTCGCCGGCCTGTGGCAGCAGCAGTGTGCCGGACGGCACATGCAGTGACGAAAAACGCGGCGCGGCCTGCAGACGGCGTGGCAGCGCCGTGACAGAAAGGCATCGCCGCTATAGAGGAGCTGAGAAGAAGGGAGGAGCTGAGAAGAGAAGAGGAGCTGAGAACGCGGCAGCGCGGTGTGGTACATCACCAGAGCAAGCCGCGGCGCAAGGTGTCACTGTCAGAGTGGCGCGTGGTGACGTCACAGTACGCCATCTTCCTGTCACGACATTCGCTGACTGTGATAAGTGTGACGGTGCCGGACTTGACGCAGAAATACTGGGCCCAACTGTAGCAACAGACGACGCAGCAGTGCGAAACCTGAGCGCGACAACCAAAGACCCCAGAGCACGGGCTGCGTGTAGAGGGTAGCCAGAATTCGACCGAGACGAGATGGGACAAACCTAACCCCTCTCAAAACTGAAAATTCCCTGGATTTCGACCAATTTATTTCCGAGTTCTAAAACTGTTTTATCAATATGTACTTCGGTGCATGAAGAATCGCTGCACTTTCAGGTGCAGCGTTTCCCTAAATGGGTCACGGTCCCTTTGCTCCCCTCCCCGGCTACGTACATGGCCGCGTGTCACACCACTCCCCACTGGTGCTAAGCCGCTGCAAAGAGCAAATTATCAATCATAAACGATTCTGCCTAGCTGGAATGGTTGGGAAACGTTTGCGGTGTTGCAAAAGGTCATAACTCATCCCCTCATCCATGCAGTTTGAAGGCATTAAAGAGCCATTGAGTTTGACGCGAAACAGCACCCTCATTTCCAACGAACTAGCTCTGCTGTGCAACCGCTCTATTGCTCACACTCATAACGTATCATTATGGGGGCAATAGCGCTTGTGGCAAAGAAAAAAAACTGGGGCATGAACAACAAAGGCCATTTTACCCAGCCACGTGCCAACAAGCCAACACGGTTGTCATCAACACGGGCTGACATTATAGGCAAGGGAGCGCACCAAAAATTTGACAAAGGGTTCGGAGATTCAATATTGATAAAATGTTTAGCAGGCCGCGTCTTTTCTCCAGAAATTTCTCCCTGTTAGATGTTTTTCTTTTCCAGCGGACTTCCTTTTCCTTTTTTTCGTGAATTTGATCCGAGTGGTATGACAAGGTGATGTTACGGATCGGAACCCGAGCTAAACAGAGCTTGTTGCCTGGATTCCGACCCCTACATCCCATCGCACAATGCCAGGTAACGGCTGATGAAAGGGAAGTTAAACGTGCTGCCAAGGGTGCGACACGACCGCGTGGTAGTCAGTTTCACCTCATTTGCCAGCTGACCCGAGGGCCAAATATCGAGCGCCGACGCGACTCGGAGCCGTCTTGCCAGGGCAGGTAGACCAACGCTCCACCAACTGAGCTACTGACGACGGTTGCCAAGGTACTGCCAGCCGAGCTACTGAGCTACCGGCCACCTTGCCGAGGTACACTGTTTTTCCCCTACACTGCTTTTCCTCTTCCCTTGGAACAGCCTCTGAATAAGATCGCCTCTCAACAGCGTAGCCATTTCAGCACCACGACCGCTTTTCCCGTCCGGTTTCCCCCTGCCGCCAACCATTCTGCTCCCATTCTGCCAACGATCTCGACGCGCCTTCTGCCGCTACGGACCACCCGCACGCCACCGTTCCCCGCCTTCAATGGAGCCGCCCACGTGCGTCGAAACGCCGAGCCGTGGCCGCCGCCTCCGCCGGCCGGGGGCGGTCATGCGATCCGTGCACCCTCCCCCTATTCCGGGAGGGGCCCGGAAGCTGGAGATGTCCGGAGCCTCGCCTCCCCCGCTCCGGTTAGCGCTGCAGCTCCGCAGCGGATGCCCCAGCGCGCTGGACAACCGTGGAAATGCGGACACCATGCTGCATTCAATGTGCAGGCGACACCGGACAACACGGTAGTGCGCCTCACGCACTTGCAGACCGCTGCGTTCGCTGGAGGTCTTACCCCGGTGCGTTGGCACTGGAATTCCAGCGAGGAATCCCCGCACCAGAGTTTTAGGGTTCTGTGTCTGCCGTCTCCGATGTCGACGATCTCGATGGAAGCCCAGGCTCCGTGTTGCCCTGACCGGCGGTACACGTTAGGGAAGTGCACGCTCCCGGTGCCATGGTGTTGCATCATGGCATTCTTTTCGTATTCTCTCGAATAAAGAGCCCGCTGCCACCGCTGCCCACAGCAATGCGGCCGAGTACGGCAAATATCATCGAGCAATTGTGGAACGGACACATTGCATATTCATCGTCCACGTTTTCATTTAAGCATGGTGAAGAGGTGGCAGCTTCCGTACAACGTCATAAATCATGAGGCACGTCTCGGCTTAAGTGGCGGTTTGCGCTTTATTTCGCGGCAGCGCCGTTGTTTATTTCCGAGAACCAGGGCGTGATCTTCTCATCGGAAACGCTCCGCCGGAGCAGTTACCGCCCTGAGAGGTGCTCAACTCAGTTTAGCACCGGACGTTCCGCGCCGCTGCAGAAAATGGCCAGTGTTTTGACACAAGCTGGGCAAGGCGTGTTGGTCCGACCGTGAAGGAGAACGGAGCAGACAGATGAAATTAACGGGAGCAAAAGCAAAAAGTGAAATGCAGTGAAATTGTAGAATTGCGCTTGATGTTGATTCCGCTTGACCGGAATCGATCCCGATTCCATGCCGAGGCAGATGGCCCCGAATCCGAATCTGATTCCAACGAATACTATGAAAGCGATGTAATCATTGAGTTATACAATGAAAAATACAAAAATGCATCCATGTATTGCAACTACTGTATCCCCTACCCTTATGCATTAACTAGGTATATTAGATACTGATAACTATACGTTTTGCCACACATCATTGTTAAAATGTTGGTTAAAGTAAATGCGGAATGACGCAGTTCTCTGAGTTGCAATCATAATTTCATGGCATATTTCGCGGATCTTCACGTCCTTCTTGAATATGGCCTGTGTTTTAACTTATACTTTAGCTTATATTTACATTTTTATGGAAAGTTGCACTGAACTGTGTTCTGTCATGAATATTAACTCATCGGAATATCTTAAAAACTGCGTCAATTACACATCCGACGGGACCGAGACTGAGTCCATAACTTGCCCTGTCGAACAGTGACACCGATCAGTGAAGCCGAACACGTTTACTCCGGTGCCCGCTGCCGACTTTACCGGCATCTACCGGGCAGATGTGCACTATCGTGTCGGTAAAGGACCGCCAGGTTTCGCCGTGAAGCGGGAGCGTTCCGCGCGGTCGTCGATGACGCCGCCGTGAGTTTCCCGTCAGAGGCGCCAGTCCGGACAGTCTGCACAAATCAGACTGCATCAAGACTGCGCGGTCCTCTGACTCGAAGAGCTGATCAGCGCCTCGCGCAGGTGCGACTAGATAGCTTGGAACGTCGTCAGTTCAGACTGGGGAAACAACACACGGTGAACTGGCATTCGCCACCGTAGGGCCGAAGGACAACAGACCTCTCGTCCTCGATCTGCCTGAACCGCCTGACCGTGACACCCCTTTCCCCAGCAGAAACGTGGCATCGCACAAAACCTCTCTCATTTATTCCAAGCTCTGCAACGATGAGAACTGGATGAGAGAGGTCCCCGCCTACACCAATACGAAGACGAAAAGCTGCTGTCGCATTGGGTCATTTCACCCTGATTGTTTTCTTGATTATTCGGGCTTAGTGGTGTGCCTATGACGATAGTCGTGACATACCTCCCTTTGCTGAATTTATCGTTGTTGAATCGCTTGACCGAGTCCGAAAGAATGCTGAGGATCAGAAATACCTACTTGATTAGTTATCAACTTTTTAATGTGATGTAATGTAAAAAATGGCCAAGTTATCAATAACAAAAACAAAGCCAACATCGATTCTGAAAGCCAGATTTGTTGAGACACATCTGTCTCTGTTTCGTCGTCGTCGTCCAGTGATTTCTGTTTTGCTTTGAACCAACTGTGGCATCGTTTGTAGAACATACTAAATCAGCACGCCAAACGGACGTCATGCCAACCAATTTAGTTTCTTAACAAAGTAACTCAAAGATTACACTCAAAATTTAGTCTGGTAACGATGATCAGCTTTTTTGATCTGGCACCTTTTCATTCCCATTAAATACTTTTGAATTTATTTCCATATTTTTTTAGTACTTGTATTCCATAACCCTAGTCTTTTGGATGTAGAAATGCACGCACGACAGCTTTTTGTTCGGTGCATTCCTTCAGCCTCACTAAAATCTGCAGCTCATTTTTCTCACAGCTTCATAAAATGATCTGCACATTTCCTGGTCTACCGAGTGCATTAATACTAGCATACGTCTATGCGTGCTTCCTGATCTGCTGTTTTCTTTTAAAGCGTTTTCGTGGCCTCATGACAGCTCCTCTGACACGAACGACAAAATAATTCACTTCCTGTGCACCACTGCCTGGTACGCCTAAGTCGACGCCAGTCACAGTCACCTGACCGGGGAACTTTAACAGTCGAACATAAATATAACTTGGCTCTCTAAGCAGAGAAACAAGTACCAAAACCTGACGCTGCTTTGAATTGACTGCAGTCACATTTCGGGCATTTGTGAGAGCAAAACATATTGGGTAAATAAATGGAGGATTCGGTCGTCTAATAAAAGTAAAATTGTGCAGATTGACCACTGATTTTTCGTAAAAATGGCGTTTTTTGCAGTGTCATCTTAAAACTACGTTTTTGTATATCTGTCTCAGTCCCTGTTAAAGCCTACATTTGCATTGGCTTACAAGCCCCGATAATGGCATCATAGCTCGAGACAGGTGACATGCTTGTAATGAAATGTAGAGATGTAAGGTCGATTCCTATAATTTAGGACCTTGGTGCTTGCCTTTCGCTGTGCATATTAGAAAACCCACATGGGTGTTGGCAGGTATTCCTTGATTTACTGATATTGATAAACGTCTAAGAGATACGGACGTCGACTAAACTCTAACCTATCGATGAGGATTAACGCGTAAAGCGAGTGAAGTGTGTTCATCGACTAGCTCATCTGGAGCTGTTCTGGCGGGTTGTTTGCTTTTCCCTTTGCTGTGACTTCGTCTGTCTGCAGCGGCCGCTTCCTATCAAGTACTGCCGTCTGCCGCAGAGCAGTCCTTTTGAAGTTTCCTTGTCATCTCAGGAACTATGCATGTTGTTCATCGCAGGGCCCTCCCGGCGTATATTAAATGCGTGATGTTGGTTGGCTGCAAACGGAAACTAACGGAGACGACAACGACGTTGAACCAGGGGCGCGGGAACTCCTCCACAGTGGGGGGGGGGGGGCAAAGAAGCATTCCGGGTCAGCTGTTTGCAGTCAACGCCCATAGCGCCAACGTTAAATTATAGCGACGAGCACCAGCCGGTCAGCCACGGACGCTTTTCGGGTTCGCTCTTTGGCGCCGACTCGCCACGTGGACTTCATGAGGTCTGCACACCATTCCAGCGGCACGGCGTCATTCCACCGGAAACAAGGCACACGACGGGCCCACCGAGTGTCAGCGGTAGCTCAGCCGTCCCTGCAGCAGTGTTCCGTGACAGTCGGATCGGGTGCATGGTTATTAGTTTCCCTATCGACGCTATCGACTACCGGGGTCATTTCGCGCCACAAACTCCCGCCGGCTCGCGCGGGACACGGCGAAAAGCCGCCGACGCCTGGACTCGAACCGGGGCCTATCGTTCACAAGGCGAGTACGGTAACCATTACACCACCCTGCCCGCTCCCGCCTGACCGACCGTGGCTCGAGCAGACGGGTTGACGGGCGCCGTCCAGACGGCGAGGCACCCCGCCCGGCCGCGCCGGGGACGGTCATCGCGGCGGGCCGGCGGTCACCCCAGCAGCGGCCATCACGGCGGGCTGCCCGGCCACTCCGGCGGCGGCTGTAGAGCAGCGGGCCCGAACAGGACGGCCGACTCTGGCCCGGCAACAGTCCACCAGAGCGCCGACAGCGAGACCGGCTGGCGCTCCGAACAAAGTGGCTCCGAAGCGGGACTTCCCGGAACGTTGGCGATGACATGACGCGAACACGATTCCGGTGGTTCGGATACAGTCGTGAAGTTCCAGAACGGCGCGAATTTCCAGCATCAGCGGAAGGCGGCACGGAGGAATCAGACGGGCGCACATGCTGGGACGAAACCACCGGATTCTCTAGCCCCTAGCGTAGCACATTGGCACCTTTTGTCGAAGTCTGGGATAAAACGTCCCGAGTGCTGCCAATTTCCCGGATCCTTCCGCTGAAGTTCGAACACCAGCCCCAGCTCGGCGACGCTACAAAGCTGACGAGCTGCGATGGGGATAGCGTCTCATTGAACACTCACGCGGTGAGAAGGCGGGCCGACCGGGCGGCGGCGGGCGGACAATCGAGCCGAGGGCGCCGCCCCCAATTCAGACCTGCTGCTCCTGGCCCAGCTCGGTTTGGCTAAGATCAAAAGCGACAGCGGACGGCGCGTCGTCAGGTGAGCTGCGTTGTTCGCCAGGTCAGCAAACACGCCACCGTTCAGCAATGCCCCCAGTTAGGTTTCGCCATGCGTTGACTCTACATGGTGTTCGTTGGTATGACGACTAACGTCTGGTAGGCTTGTTGGTGTGGACTGCGAGATGACAATGCTAAAGCAATTACCGTAATAATGAAGCACTTGGAGATTGCCTTCCTGGAGCGCCAACTTTCGCAAACTTTCTGGGTCTTTGAAAGGCCAAATGGGAGCCATGTTATGACTGAAAAGCAGTCCCATTAAATATACAAATATAAACATTCAAAACTAACAACACAACAACCGCCAACATCACCATACACGTGATACCACATCACTAACGCATGACATGTATGCCCGTCAGTGCCAAGATTCTTGCGGAGGACAAATAACTTTCTGTTGCTCTCTCATGTTGTCAGAGATGACCAGCGGACATGCCACGGATGTTTGATGTGGCCTCGGCAGTTTACCCAAGATGGATTGGTTGATTCTTCATCATCGTGCCAGCGACCGTGGCGGTTTTTTCCCACCAGTGTCTTTTTACGGCCGTGAGGAACACGACTGACGACTGCGAGAGGGGAAAAACTGCTGTCCCTCTCTGGCTTACGCTTCGGAGGCAAAGAAGGCAACCCGGGACGCCTTCACGAAACACTGTGAACGAGTAGTGACCACCGGTCGCATTCTACCACGCTCAGCGTGAGCTTCGCTTCCCAACAGGAGCGTCACAACGACGAACACGACGAGGCGGCGCGACATCCGCGGCGGAGAGACGGACTCCGCTCTGTGGGTTCGCCGGGAGCCGCCCGGCCGGCGCTCTGTGTATTCTCACCGAGCCCCGCCGTGTTGGCCGGGCGACTCGTTATCGAGAGGGCGGCGGCGGTTTCGGCTGCGGTCCCCGCGCGGCCGGGCCCGGTATACAGCCGCCGGTGGTCGGGGCACGGTCTGGCCGGCTCGTGACGGCCCAGGGCCGGGTATCGTGGCGAGACGGCGGCCTTCTGGCGGGCCCGCCCTGGAGGCCGCCATGTCGCTCTCTTTCCAGCAGGGATACACTCTTTTACAGCGCGGATACACTGTTTTATAGCACGGATACAGTCGTTTACACAACGGATCAATCTGCATAAGTGTCATGATGCCAAAAATTCTGACAGAGAAAAACAGCCGGGAGTTTGCTCTCCGTCCGAGAAAATCTTCATATTCTGCAACTTTTAGTTATCCGATATTCCCTCTTCTGGCAGCATTCTTTGCGCCCTGTTCAGCGACTCTGCTCTGCGCCGACTTGGCACTGGTTACGGGCTGGTTAAGCCCGCAGTGAGCCGCTGCCAGCTAAGACCCGCCGTCGACCGAACGGCGCAGCTCTCTCGCTCCCGCTGCGACCAGCGCTCGGCCGCCGGGCGCCGGGGCAAGTCCGCCGGCAGACGACGATTGCCGAGCCGGCAAATGACCCGTCTACCGGACAGACGTCCGGCCAATATCCCGCACCGACCTCTGAGGCGAGCAGGGACACCGCGCTGTCCACCTCCAGACGAGCAGCGGACAACGCGCCGTCCGCCTCAGCTGAGCAGGGACACGGCACCGTCCGCCTCAGCCGAGCAGGGACACCGCGCCGTCCACCTCCAGACGAGCAAGGACAACGCACCGTCCGCCTCAGCCGAGCAGGGACAACGCACCGTCCGCCTCAGCCGAGCAGGGACAACGCACCGTCCGCCTCAGCCGAGCAGGGACAACGCGCCGTCCACCTCAGTCGAGCAGGGGTACCGCGCCGTCCGCCTCAGCCGAGCAGGGACACCGCGCCGTCCACCTCCAGACGAGCAGGGACAACGCACCGTCCACTCCCTCAGCCGGCCATGACAAGGTTCCGGCCGCCCCCTCAGGCGAACGCGACATCGCTCTGTCCATTTCGTCACACGCACATGACATCACTCTGTCCACCTCCTCGACGGGCAAGGACTCAGCACCGTCTACACCCTCAGGCGGGCAGGGACGCCCTCCCCGACAGCGGCTCAGCGAGTCTCCGGCTCCGCGCTGCTCTCGACTGCTGGCCTCTGCCGCGGCTCTGCCGTCAGAGTCTGATTTCCGCCGGCAGTCTGCCGGCAGCGTCTGATCTCGGGCGGCAGCAGGCAGCGAGGGCCCTCGCTCGCCACCGGTGCAGCCTCTCAGCGGCCGCATGCTTGGCCAGAGCTCGAGGAGGCAGCTATGGAGGCTCTGAATGAAAGCGGAATCCCGCGCGCCTGCGCCGTGACGCCGGTCTGCAGGAAATGCTGGGGCTCGGCTGCAGGGGAGTGGAGCTGGAGTGGAGCTGCCGTTTAAAGTCCGAGTGCGATCAAACACCAACGTAGAGGAAACACTAGAGGCCGAGGGTCTTTGACATTCCTTATGGGTGGAACTACGATCTGAAAGAGCACCTGTATGACAATCCCAGCGAAGAACTTAGCATTATGCCTAAGGAAATTACATCCGAAGAACAAACCTCAAAATGGCATTTACATGCATGCATTTAATTCTGCCGAAATTCAACCCTGGCACTTCTAGTTGGTACTCACCTGCCAGCGCCCACACAGCACACTCGAACGTCCCAAAGTCCCCAGAGCTCCCCCTCAGCACTTACGGTTGGCCAGCGAACCAGCACATCAACAATGGCATGCCATGGGCTTGGGTAACGCCCACACAGCCCACGTGCCTGATCCGCCTGCCCACGCACTGCCAATACCACTTCACAAGCCCAGGGACCGTACCCGTGCACTGCGCAGACCTGTGGGCGCTCCACGTGCGGGAGAGCACAAACTCAGCACCTCCGGACGCCTCACACGCCCGGTACGTACCCAGCCGGCAGCTGTGGACGTTCTCCTGCCTCCGACCGGACGCCGGCGCCGTCGGGCCCTCCCACGGTTCACCCCGGGCACGGCCGTATCTCGCTTCACCGGCGGACCGACTGGGGCGGCGGCCGCGGACAGGGCCGCTGACGGAGGACGCGCGCCGTCCGGGCGTGTCGGCCGAGAGGCGCCGGCTCGCCAGTTTTACCCCGCCCCCGAGAGTCGCCGGCTCGCCAGTTTTACCCCGCCCCGAGAGGCACCGGCTCCCCAGTTTTACCCGGCCCCCGAGAGGCGCCGGCTCGCAGTTACCCCCGGAGGGCCGGCTCCCAGTTTTACCCGGCCCCGACAGTTTTACCCGGCCCCCGAGAGTCGCCGGCTCGCCAGTTTTACCCGGTCCCCACAGGAGCTGGCTCCCCAGTTTTACCCGGCCCCCGAGAGGTGCCGGCTCGCCAGTTTTACCCGGTCCCCACAGGAGTCGGCTCCCCAGTTTTACACCGGTATCGGCCTCTGACCGCCGACAGGCGCGTAAATCTCCCCCCGGCAATATTATCGGCCGAAGTTCGGCCCGGCCCAGCCCGGTTTATAGATTAAATTCCGCAGTCAGGGGACGGGGAGGGCAGCGGCAACGCGACCTATGCATCGTGCTCAGAATAGTCCTGTGAAACTGCTACCTCGCTAGTTTGTTTGGCTGCGGTACTGCTGGGGTCGCAGTGGCGAACTCTGGGGTCCCGTAAAACTGCGGTCCCTTTCGTCAGCTTGTTGGTATTTATGTCGTGCTGTGATGGTCGCCAGATAAACTTACCGGAAAGTCCTGTCTGAACACTATGGTCCCTCTGGTCGGTAGCAGTAGCCTTGATCTCATGCAGATCACCTCGGATGAGTTCGTTACGGTTCTGACGCACCATTGTTGTCCGTACGTGAGCCTGAGGATAATGCCGCAAAGCCTGTAACTTACCGAGTCTGGGGATCCCTGGTGGTCGTATTTTGCACTTCATGTCTCTATTAAGTTCACGCACTATTCACGTTATCTGTTTCCGGCTCACTCAAAGGCGCGCGGCCCCACCTGCAGTATCTGCGAAGGTTCACGGCCAGCAGATTCCGTTCACAGACTTCACGTTCTCTCTCCCATGAGAATATCTGGGCGGCTGTTACGATGGTGGTTCGAACTCGACCAGCGACGCCAGCGTCCGATCAGGGACCGTCCTCCACTCCTCACACCCGGACCTCGCCCTCCAGGACAGCCTCCGAACTCTTTTCGTCCTCAGGCGACCCTCGTTGCCCGAGGTCGTCCTCTCGCGGATCCTCAGTCGTCCTCCAGCTCGTCCTCTGCCGTCCCCTGGCCGGCCCTGCAGGTCCTCCGAGTCTCCCGCGGTTCTTCCGCCGTCCTCAGGCTTCCTGCCGCCGGTCCTCAGCCGTCGGTCCTCGGCAACACGGCCGGGGTCAGGTCGGGCTCCGCCGATGCGGAGCGGCGACACGCGAGTGTCAGCCTCCTCAGGCCGCCGGGCGGCTCCCGCGAGAGAGCGCGGAGGCCGGTCAGCGGCGCCTCCGATCGGCCGGCCGCCGGTCGGGGCGCGGGACGCTCTCTGGTGGCCGAGCCGGGCCGGGCCGGGCCGGGCCGGCCGCCGGCGGATGGCTGGAAATGTGCAGGTCACGCCGCTGCTGCTGCAGCCGCCGGTCGGCCCACGGACTGCAGCCGCCAGCTTCTGAGGCGGCCGGGACACCTGGCTCCAATGCCGAGCAGGCGCACCTGGCTGTTGGGTCGTCTTCCTGGACACCTGGCTCGCCTCTTTCAGCGTCAGCTTGCTCCTCTCCCGCGTCGGTCTCCTCCTTCGACCCTGGTGACTGGTTGGTCAGCTTGCTCTGCGCCGTCTGCGCTCTTCCTTGCCCTGTGACGGCTGGTATTCACGATCGAGCCCGGAGAGCCGCTCGCGCACTGCGCACGGTCGGCGGTGCCCAGCGCCGGTCTGAAGCGGCCCCCTCACGGCGTCGCGTCGTCCCCCGTCCAGCCGTGCCGTCGGACAAACAGCGGGGCTCTTTCGCCACGTCCGCCCCGCCGGGCGACCTCCGTCCACGTGCCGCGCGACCTCTGCCGCCCGAGCGGCCGGAGGGCACCCGCCGACAGCTCCTGACCGCGACCCGCCGCTGCGAGCCGGGACGGTCCGCCGGCGCGCTCCTGTCGCCGGTCCTGACAGAGGCGCAATGACCCGCTCCTCCGGCATCGATTCCCCCAATTGTACCGTGGAACTGGGTCAGCCCCCCCCCCCCCCGCCGCCGCCGCCGCCGGCGGGCTGATTCACTCGCCAATTACCGCCGCCCGGTCGAAGTGGCCGCCGGGCGGCGGCGGCGGCGGGGGCGGCCACTTCCCATATTTACATAGGTAATCAGGGGCGGCGCGGCCGACGGTCGACCATCTCCGGTGCCGCCGCCTTCTACGGACCGGCGGCCACCGCACGCGAGCCGCCCGGCCCGGCCCGGCGGCGGCCGGGGTCGGAGGTCAGCGCCGGCCGACCCGTCCGCGCCCCGGCCGCCCCCGCCCCCGCCCCCGCCCCCGCCCAGCCGCCGCCGGCCCGGCCTGGCCTGCGCACGTGGGCCCGTCGATGACGGCGGCGGTTACCGGCAGGGCGGCATGACCGCCCGGCCGCCAAACTGCCGGCGGTAGCGCGGACGGCGCCGAATTTTACCCGGAACGGCCGCCGACGGGGTCGAGCCGTACCCGGAACGGCGGCCGTCGGGTGCCCGGCACGGCAGCCGTGCCGGGAACGGCCCGGCGTCCCCGCTCGGCCTGCGGCCTGGGGACGGACTGGGGGCGCACTGGGGCCTGACCAGAGTCCGCCTGGGGCGGACCGGTCCTGGGGTCAGACCTGGAACGGTTTGCGGCAAGGGACGGGTTCAGGCGGGAATGCCTGCGCGAGTTGAGGCCGCACTGGGGCCCCTATCTCAGTTCGTAGGATGCACCTGTGGGCTTGTGGGATGTATCTCGGGGCGGAATGAAGCTGGGACAGTCGGCAGATCGGGACGGTCTGACGGCCGGCCAGTGTCGGCTATAAACACCCTGGCTTCCAGACCATGGCTGTGAGGGCTCCGGCGCCCCCGCCCATAGACGCCAGCGAGGCCGTTCCCATGGCGACGCGCGCTTTATTGTCCCGGCCGAATGCACTCGGCGCTGGATTGGCCTGCTTGGCGGCGCCAATAATTGCACTGCTGTTACGCCGTTGTTCGATCGTCACCCAGACCGCTGCCGCCTCTCCGGTGCGCTGAGGCGCAGGCACGCGTGCCTGAGACGCCCTGCGTGCCTCCCAGGAAGCGTCTGAGGGCGGCTCGAGAGCCCCAGCACGGAGGCTCTCGAATGCTGTTCGTCACGTCGGCCTGCGACTGATGCTTGGCTGCCATCTGGCGGCTGCAGCAGGCACCAGCGTCAGCTATGAGAGGCGAAGCCTCCACCCGCGACAGCCCCCCCGCCAGCTGTGGCGGCCTCCCCGTTCGCCTCCGCCGGCGGCCCGCCGTGCCTCCGAGGCTCAGTGGGCGAATTTGTGGGTCAATTGGCACACCGATACGGCTGGCGGTACAAAAACGGCAGCCGGCTTTGCACGGCGGCGTGACCGATGACTGCCAGTCACGTGGGCGCCGGCAAAACAGGGGTGACCGTCACAGAGCGGGGGGGCGTGACGGGGCCGTGACGGCCGTCACGCGGCCGTCACGCGGCCTACATACCGCGGCCGGCCGCTCATGGTTATAGCTCAGCCAAGACTGAACCTGCATTGGAACGGCTGTGTGTTGGTCGCCGGCGGGCCAGCTGTTACCGCGAAGCCACGGATCTTGTAAAGGGAAGGTAGGCATGGCATTACAGGGGTAGCTTAACACAGCAGTTTTAGCTTCCGCAAATTGGCACTTCTTGGGTTGCACTTGTGACGGCATACCCAAACACTTTCATTGCCCTCATTTATTAATCAGCTCCGAAAAAGCTCTCCATCGGCCTATTGCTTGCTAAAACCACTTCCGGTCGCATCCTCAGTGGACGGGCCCGACGGAACATCGGGAATGAAACTTTCTTCGAAAAAGCGAAACTTCATCACAACGTGGGAACCAACAGCAACGGTGAACGGTCCGCCAGATACCGTCAATGCGTCTAATGTAGAGGTGCCCGGTAGTGTTTGCTGCAAGTCCGCCCATCATAGAACTCGATGGAATTCCGCATGGCATGCGATATGGGTCCAATCACTAATGCATTCGCCCATATAACCTAAGTATTTTTATTCTTCCGGCAGCACTAAAAGGGGGTTATGCAGTGTATACTCACACGAGGTTTCCGACACGAGCCTGCATGGGGATCATTGGCCACACAGTTCTCTTATTTCCCTTCCCTTGGAACCGCTCGTGCCAAAATGGTTCGTAGTGCACGAGTCATTTTCATAAATTATGATGCCCCGGTCTCCGAAATCCCCATAAACTTGTGCCATGTCAGAGGAAACACGTCTTCTTTCTAAATTTACTTGGGCCCATTCACTGGAGGAGGGACAGGAAGTATAACGGTGCTTCCCAATTTGCCCCTTTCCATTTCTTTTCTTAGCACCAACCCTGGAAAAATTATCATTAGAAAGGAAGGAACTACATTGAAAGTCATAATTTAATATCACTGGAAACATCAACATAATAGAAACGCAAGCTGTTAACAAAAATGAAAACAACCACCAAAAAACCTTCAGCTTCCATTTCCTGGGACTATCTCTGCCAAAACAGATGACAGTACTTCATTGATGTTAGCAGATTCGAATTCCTCGACCCCAAAAACACCTAGGTACTTTCATTGCAAAATGGGCAGAAAGTTTTATCCTCGATGTTTCATCAAACCCGTCCATTGAAGGTGCAACCAGAAGTGTTTCACAAGCACTTTCGAAAATATGCCGATGGAGAGGTTTTAGGAGCCGCTTAATAAATGGGAGTGATGGAAGTGCTTAGTTATGTCCCAAGTATAACCCCTGAAGTGCCAACTTGCCAAGGCCGAAACTTGCAATGTTAAGCTACCCCTTGATCAATTAGTTATACTGAATAATCCGCTTTGGCCATTTAAACGTACAATTCACCCGACGTAAAGATTAAAGTTTCTTTCTCGCCTCAATCCTACGCTCCTTACCCCTGGACGGCAATGTGACTTCCTTGGACCGAGCCGTCAGCCCTGACCCCTGTGCTGGCAGCTGGGTCCCCGTCCGGCTCCCCGGCCCTATTTAGCCAGCACAAACAGACGCCGGCCCGTGCTGACGAACTGAAGGCCGCGACACTGCTGCCAGAGCTGCCCCACATTGTCCCCAGTGTCACTGACATTGACAGTGTGATGCAGCACTGGCTAGAAGGCCCAGGGATGGTCCGAGTTCATTAAACTAAATGATTACGAGGAGCACGGCGCCGGTTTGTACGTTCGCTGTGTATTTATCTCCCCCGGCACGTGCCTCACTGCTTTCCAGTGACCGCTGCCACTTCATTACGCATGAGTCTTGGTGAAATTAAGCGAATAAATGACTGGAAACTCCCCAGCTAGAGGAATTCCATTTGTGAGTCAATGTGAGAATTTGCTAACGGTGAGTGCATTTCAGCAGCAGCGCACAGGGTACGTATGGCGATAGCCTGCGCAGCTTGGCGGCAGTCCCACCAACTTCAGGTAATTTTAGCACAAGCTCTATGACGTTGCATAGGAACAAACCGGCCGAAAATTGTCCTGGCCTCTTCATTGGCACCATCAGTGAAGTGGGAAAACACTACTTCATTGATAGGCGTCAACAGTTCTTCTAATGTCCGTGTACTTAGCCACTACCATGCACTACTGCTACTGCGCATGGTAGTGGCTAAGCACAGGGAACTACACGGACAAGGCTAGCTACATGTCCATATACTCATGTTGTCCTCGTACTAATGTCAAACACTGCTGTGTTTCCTGACGGTGTGCGGTAACTGACTTGTAAACATCTTGTCACCACGAGTCCCATCAGTCGCCACCAGTTGCTTCGGACCTTCGACTGCGCACATCAGTGTCGCGACGTGACAGCGCCTCTGTATGCGGACGTGACTTCCGACGGAGCACCTCGGTGTCCGGACGTCGCCTCTGACGTCCCGCCGTCACCGCGACTGGCGGGCGGCACGCAGCGCTCGCTCGGCGCCCCGGCCCGGCCGCCGCCAGGGCGGGTCACGTGACGCCCAGGGCGCGCTGTTCTGCTGCCGGTGGTGGCAAAGAGCCGGTGACGTCACCCTCCCTGATAAAGCCCCGCCGACAGGCAGGGCAGCAGACACCGGTCTGCCGGGGCAGCAGTGCGAACTGCGCCGCGGTGTGCCATCGGGCGGCTTTAAAACGGTCGAATGAAGTCGTTCCTCTGCGTGACGCCCGGCCGTCGGGTGTTCGGGCCCGCTGGCGTGATCCGGACGCGCGTCACGTCCCGCAGGCAGCAGCGTGACGCAGCCACCGACCGAGCTAATTCCCCCAGTCACCACCAGGACCGGCCACCCGTGACCGCCGCAGCCCGCTGCCGGTGTCCGCGCGACCCAGGCCAGGCGACTCCGCGCCGACTACAGCACGGGGTTCGTGACGTGTCACGGTGGCACTGACCTCCCGCGACAAGTTAAAACTTTTCGCCACCGTGCAGCGACCTGCCCCTCTGCGACGAAAGTGACGTCGAGCCAACAGAGTCACACCCAGAGTGAGCCCTCCGCAACCCCCTTCCCCCCCCCCACCGGCCTTGCCGCCCCCGCGCCGGCCGTCGTCGGCCACGGTCCGCCGCCGTCGCAAAACAGCGGGCGATATTGGTACTCTGCAATGACGTATGATCCCGGCCGCGACTGTCCCTGTAATCGGACAGGCCCGGCGCCGGCCGCCGAGCCGCCGCTGCCGGATTACCGGGTGACGATCGGCCGATGCGGCGGCAGGCGGTCTGGCGAAGGAGCGGTTGATTTACCGGGCACCAGATGGCTCTTTTAGCGGGCAATGCGGCGCAGTGGCCGCCGGAACGGCACCAGGGGTCGCCTGTTTCACCGCCGTCCGGTTGACCGCGCGGATTACGGCCGTATAACTCGTCCGTTTAATGTGTCTCGCCGACGTCAGGTGCACCGGCTGCATCTCCTGACAGCTCTATCTCTTGCCCCCCCCCCGTCGCGATGTTCCGATCCCATGGCGCCGCGTCACGACCGAGCGGCCACCCCTTCCCACTCCGCACCGGCTCAGCGCGTAACGTGTCAACATCGCCCGCACCGCGCTAACCAGCCCGTCCGTCGTCAGCGCCATGTGGCGCGCAGACACACCCTGTCTGGGCCATAGAAGAGTGGGGAGCAGGGGCGCAGCCAGGATTTTCTTAAGGGGGAGGGGGGCTCAGTGTGAATTGCAGTACGAAAACCGCCTGCCGGGAAGACGATGTGCCGTGGTTTTCACAAAAATTTGGGACTAAGCGGGGGGACAAGGGCCTTCCGGCCCCCCCTTCGTGGCGTCTATGGTGAGGAGTTGAACCGGCCGCAGGCATCAGGTCACGGAGGGCCGCGCGGTCAGCCGATGCCGTCGCACGGCCATCACCAGGGTGGATTGGAAACAGCATTTCTGTGAGCGGAAAAACATTATTTCATTATGCCCGAGTGTATAAATACATTGAGATGAAAATCGTTTTCAAAATAGGGTAACTTGATTGCACTAAATTTTCTTGTATTGTTCGATGCATTCAGCGAACGCTTCTTCCTGAAGAATATGCTGCTTGACGCTTACGTAGCCCGCAGCCTCCACTCATGTCATGAATTAATTCGTTTGCATTTAATGACATCGTCAACATCCAACGGACACTTCAACGCCCGCAGCCCATCCGTCCGCATGAAAAAATCGCCTAACCTGCAAATTCCTCTTTGCTGCATTTCGAAAGTTTTTCCCCAGCTGGCAAAGTATCCAGGTCCAAAATGTTTTGTCTGGGGATTAGGAAAAGGCTATTTTGGCACGACATCCCATCCATTACCCGCTGCCGTCGCGAGAAGATGGCAGCTTCCTCCTGCATGGAAGGGAGGCTCTTACATAACCCCAATCGACTGTGCCAAAACAGAACAGGTTTATGGGTCCTTCACGGAGTGAATATCGGGAACAAATCCCACCGGTACCTCGTCTATAATGTATCCATTCTCCGAGGATGAGCGGGAGACTAGTCGGAGTGACAACCGCGCCGTAAAGTGAGCGAAATGCGACTTGAACGCTCTCGTAAACCGAGCCAGCTCCGCCTCGGTCTCGTAGGCGGGTGACGTAGAGGACGTTTACAGCGGGGCCTTCAAGCCCGGTCAACGAAGCCGACGTAACGACAGCGACGGGCGGCCGAAATTGTGCGCTGATTCGAACGACCTCGAGATGAGCGCGGCTGTGGAGGTGGTGCGGAGCACTCAGTGATACGTGAAATCAGGCAGCTCTTGAGGCAGAGTCCAACGTTCGCCGCGCAAATCAACACCTTTGCATCGTAGTCAAACGCCATTTCTCCTCGCTCGTCGAACTGAACGAAACCCGACGGCTTAGAGGGCGCGGGGACAGACAACGGCAGCAGAAACGAGGCTCAGTGTCGCCAGCTGAGCTGCTTTAGAGCCACCAAGTCCCGCGGGATCGTGGCGTCCGCTGCAGAGCCCGTCCGGCCCCTCCCGGCCCCGATCTCCGAACCGATCTCTCCCGGCCGGCAGTCTGATCCGACGAACTCAATCAGACGCCGCTCTCGTCGGCGCCGGCCGGCGGCCCGTCGGTGCCGCTGCTCGTCGACGGCGACGGTCCGGAGACGACGCTCGGCCCGACGTCGAGCGGCCGACACCAACCGTCAGCATGGCCCGGCGGCCCGGACGGCGGCCTGATGCGACACGAACACGGCGGGCGACGGGCGGGCGACGGGCGGCGGCTCCGGAGCTGCCGGCAGCTCTCTGCGCCCGAATAACAGGATCGGCGGAATTAGCTTTACCAGCAACGGCGAGGCTAACGCGATGAAACGGCGCATCCCGACAGAGAACGGCCGTAATGTGCATTTTATGGACGCCGATATGGCAGAATACAAAGACTAACGTAGGGGTATTTCAATTTTGCTTTCGGGTGTCAAGAAATTATCCATGCATAATGATGTTTATTAAAAGCGGCAGCCCAACATCCGGGGCCGTTTTTCGTTAGTTTTATGCCAATGATCATAATCATTAGCATGATATATGCTGAAGCCGCCTGCATTGGACTATTGCCAACAGAACCCGGTAAGGCATACGTGATGAAGGCAGTATGCTAATATATTCTGATCCAGCCGGAGTCTTTTTGTTGAGAAACCTCCTTTCAGAAAGTTCAGATCTTGAACTTCGAGTGTCCATTTGTACGCTTCAAAGAAGGCGATCATCCAAGATGACTGAACGCAAAATAAAAGGCCCAGCGGAGACTGCTTTTGTCGCACACAAAAAGTAGGAACATCAGTATTTTGTCGTTCGTCGTGTCGGTAGCTCAGTTGGCGGAGTGTCTGTCACCGTTTCCCACCCTGGCAAGGTGGGTTCAACTCGCCTCACCGCTCTCTAGTTCTCTCACAGGTCACTTGGCAACCGGCCTATAGGGGAGACACTAGCTTACGCGCGACCATGTCGTCCATGTCGGCACATTCAACTTTCGCCCCAAAATTACTCCGTTAACTCCGTTAATTACTCCGTTAACCTGAAATTGCGCGATCGGGTGCAGGGATTAGAGTATGCGCAAAAAACACTGCTTAGCGCGCACTCTGATTCCAAAACATCCTAGCAAAGTATTCGGATCAAATTTATAAAGCAAAATAAATAACCATAGCGACAAAAAAACTTATGACGCTACCGCTAATGCTTCACCTGGATATGAACTACTATTATATTTAACCACCACTACAACTTCAAGCTGCTCGTGCTGAACGAAGAAAAAACCGAAATTAACTGCACCGACTTGGTCAACTGTTAAAAAATATCCCTGTGGTATCCTTGAGGAGATACTGGTTATTAACTTTTCCTAATAAATTATCAAAAAAGCAGTTGCATCAAGAACAGGGAAAAAATATAACTTGCCTGGTGGATTCTGATTAAACAGGGTTCATTAAATGACTTACTGGTGAAAATGTTCGGCTGATATTAGGCATTACATTAGAAACTGAGCATCAAGACTTACCAGGAATGCTTTTCTTTTGCGACTGGAAGATGGCGTACGATTCGGTTAGCTGGGAATATTTGCAATCGGTTACAGATGGGTTCGGCTTCGGGCCCGAATTGAAAAAAATGGATGTAAGTGTTCTGTAACAAAAACGATGCGGTTACCGCACGTGTCCAGCTGAATGGGAGCCTGTCTGAACACTACGCCATCAAACGAGACTTGAGGCAGGGTGCCCGTTAAGCTGTATGCTTTTTTCACTCTGTATTAAATCGTCCCGTCTGTTTTGGCACTGCGGAAAAGTGAAAGGTTTCTGGTGAGAAATAGGAAGCATGCCAATCCTACTCAGATCCTTGTCACTGACTGAAGTGTTACTCCATGCTAACCTGACAGGTCAAGGCGAGGGACTTACGTGTTAGATTGTTCTTTTAGCAAAGCGCTATGTATGGCGCAGCCGATGCATGAGGCGAGAGTTATCTGGGACAGAATTCAAACAATGTATAGCAGTGTATTACAATGTACATATAAACATAAACATATATAAATATGAACAATGTGTTGCAGAGTTCACATGTATTACAACACTGAACTGTACATCGCCCCTGCCACTGACAAAACGGAATAGCTTAATGACCAGTGGAAACCACTTTACAAAGGACGGGATCAGGAACGTGTCTCATTATGAGATTTTTTCTTTATCGCACCGCTGTACACCCCGGACTGTATTCAGATGCACCGATCTGTGCATGTCGCGATCGGTGACATGTCTCTTTGTACAAACATCGCCGAACGCGACCGGTTGGACAGCTGCGATTTGTTTCCCTGGTAATCTTTTGTCACCAAGTCATGTGTAAACTTGAGTGTGCAGTGTTCTTAGGACCGAAACGTTTTTTTTTTCACTTGTCAGTCGTTCCGAAAGTACGTGAGGCGGGTGTAAAAAGGAATGCATAATACATTAAAAAAAAACTTCACTAACGAGGGGAAAGGCGAAACCAAACAAACGAAAGAAAAGAATTGCCCGTTCAGCAAGATGTCAAAGATGGACCCGACCTGGCCAGAGGTGGTCCTGAAGGCCTCATAACCTTTTGTGACATTTCGAAGGTCAGATCATTTCAAAAACCTGGTCTAACCTTTTGGGAGTTATGAACATTTCTAACACGACCCAGACTATAAATCGTACAGACCGCTTGCTCTGTCTTCGAGATCGCCAAGATGAGGGTATACAAGGTCAGGCCACATCAGTTCGGCACTAAACATTACGTTTCTTTGACGATTTACTGCCAGTTTGCCAACCATTTGCAGACATATTCGAAACCTTACCTAATGTACGCATTTGAGCTGATCTAGGGTCATCACGGACTTAAGAATAAGTATCGGCATTCTTCAAGCATGACACAGCCATTGTCTAACTTTTGCATATCAAACGTAACTCATTCCACCGAGAAGAAAATAATGACCATTCTGGCCGTATTGACCCAGCTTAACCTGGGACACAGGATCAACCGTAACCTTTGGTGACGAAGAAAGAACAGGCTTTTACGCGGCATCCATCAGAACGTTCTATCGTTCTTGTATCAGTATCCGTCAGGGCAGCGGAGTCCCATCGGTTCCCTCACAGGCCACGTTAGTAAAAACGCCTAACCCTCCTACAGTAGGGCGAAAATTCAGGCCTTCACCTCTTCATACTGAAAAAAGCGTTGAAATGCTACCGGGGACAAATAAGAAACGGCAGCATTACTGACTTTTTTTCAGATCCATCTCATTAGTCGCTGACCTCCTTCCAGGAAAAGAAATGCTCAGCACTCGATGTGCCATCCGACCGGCGATAGCCGACACTGAGGGGGCGTCACCCATGGAGCGCGTCAGGCCGCTCGCCGGGCGCGCGCTCCGGACAAAAAGAGCGCGCGCCTGCCGGTTTCCGGCGGCAGCGGCCGGTCCCCGGCGGGCCCTCGTAATCTGGCGGCCGCGCCCGGCTGATTGCGCAATAACGCGGCCGGGGGGAGCCGCCGGCCGGGGAGCCGCCGGCAGGGGAGCCACCGGTCGATCCGGCTCATAAACAGCCGGCCGGCAGACGCTCCCTCCGGCCGAGCCGGCAGACACTCTGACCGGCCGGCCCGGCAGACAGACACTCCCACCGGCTGGGCCGGCACAGACACTCCTCACACCAGCCGGCCCGACACACAGGCGCTCCCACCGGCCGACCCGGCACGGAGACACCCTGACCGGCAGGCCCGGCAAACAAACACTCCCACCGGCCGGCACAGAGGCACTCCGACCGGCCAATCCGGCGCGCAGACACTCCCGCCGGCCGGCTTGGCATTCAGACACTCCGACCATTCGCTCTCGGCACGCAGGACTCCGACCGGCCGGCACGGCACTCCGATAGTCCGCCCGGCCGATCCCAGTCGCTTCGACACTCCGACCGGACGCAGAACCATGGCCCACTCCCAGCTGGAGCGTGGCTAGGTCCCACAAATCACTCCCTGTCGCGTGCACAGCTGGGGGGCTACTCCCTGCCGCTGCATGGTTAAGAGTGTTCGCCATGGACCAGGCCAGCCCTGTGGGCTTGGGGCCGGCCCTCGGTTCCGGATAGGGATAGGCCGGGTAGTCCCCAAAGCCGTAAGGTTCGGAACGGGTCTGGGCCCAATTTTTCTCCCAAAATTTGCATCAGACTCCGAGTTTCGGGAGATAACTAGCTAAGTTGTGCCTGAAAAAACTTAATTCCAAATTTGAGGGTGGAAGTCATGTCAAACAATGTCTCAAAGTTGTTCCTCAAGCGAAGATTAGTTGGAATTTGGGACATTGTTTAGCATGGACTTCCACCCGTCAGACATGTTGCATGCCTACTTTGACAATGAAAGACCCAGGGCTGGACTACGTTTTCAGATATGTCCACTGAATTGATACAGCCTGGGTAGGGCCTGTGCTTCACGTCAGTGGGGTAGGGCCCGGCTAGGGCCTGTCGTTTTGGGACCTTGACGAACTCTGATGGGTCGGACCCGCGGGTTTTCAGTTTTCTCGTTGTGGCCCGACCGAACAGCAGAAGATTCATCTGAGGTTTTGCGTCGTCGTTGTATTTGTTGCATTCATTCATTACGCCGCATTGCACCTGTGGTGTATTTGTATTGCCATTGTCAATCTCATTTTCCTTGAGAAGAGGAATGAGCAATGTGAGAGCAGTAAATATTCCTAAAAGAGGGTAAAATAGATAGATACTTTGGTAGCACTGTCGAAGAAATTTAAATAAAAGGAAACGAAATTAGAAGTGCTGGAGATCACACAGCTAGGGTTAGAGGATTAGAGAGCATACAGTTAAGGTTATAGGACTGGTTGATTCGATAGTGCCAAGGCTAACAAGATGATAAATAAAAAACGGTCGATAAAAAGGCAATAATGCAGAGGTAACGACAAACCACAAAAGGCACCGCCACCACGAGCACAGCACAACGACAGGCAAAGTAGAGCAGGCGAGTTCGGTTACCACCAGGTACCACCAGGACCACCAGGTAACCAGGTTATCACCAGGAACAGAGGCATGCATGAACAGTCGCCGCCAGAAGCAGGAGCGAGCAGGAACAGGAGGAGCAGGAGCAGGAGCAGATCATATCCGGCCAGGCACGCAACCAGGATTGTCCTGAGGGGACAGATGTCAAGGTTCTGTCATACGACGAAATTCATCGGAAAAGATGCGATTTTATGCAACTGACCTCGTATTTAACGTACAGGAAAATGTATAATGCGTTTAACGTATCAGGCATAACGTATGAAAACGCGTTACGTAACTTTTGCATGAAATATATGATCAGTGATCCGTATTCCAGCGAAATCGCTTAATATCTAGTCTTGGCCGCTTGGCTCAGGGGGCATGGTCCCCATGGCCCCCTTGGCTACGTGCCTGTACCCGGCCAGGAACGGCCAACAGCAGTTCAGCACCCGCCGGGCTGCGATTATTTTGCTGTTGCCTTCCTCGCTTCCAGCCTGTCCCAGCCTTTGCGGATGATCGAGACTTGTGGTTCCGGACCCCGGGGCAGAGACGGCTGCATGCCAAGGTGTCTATTATCCACTAGTCAGGACTGTTACTACCGGGCGCTTTTACGATAACTACATCCAGAAAATCATTATCAGCATGAAACCTTCGTCGTTCACGAATATCCCAGGCGACTATACGGGCCGTTAATTGTGATGTACCGCGTAAGGCGGGCAGCTGGCGCGTGTCGCCGTCACCCAGTCCTGACGCTCCCCGCCGGGAGCGTGATCTTTCCGCTCGCTGCTGCGCTGACCTTTGCCACCACCGGCAGGCCTGAGCCGGTCAGCCAGGGCGGATCGAGTCTCCAGCCCCCGGGGCCCCAGCTCCGACGGGACGCCGAAGCCGTCCGCGAGCGGCGCGGACATACCGCACGCTCGAGGCCAGTGGACGTCCGCTGCCCCGGCGAAACTCCGTCCGTGAAGAGGTCACGCTGCACCACACCGGCAGACCGGGACTTAATCCGCCGCCGCCCACGTTCACTTATACGTCTCGGGGCCTCGGCCGATCAGTGTGACGTCACCAATCGAAGCGATCGACGCCGGCTCGAGCCGAACAGTCGGAAGACCGTCCGCTTTAGCCAGTCGGAGTTAGCGGGTCGAGCCCACTTGCCAGGCGTCCGACCGGTGGTCTCGTCTTCCCTCACGATCCGGCCGCTCCAGCCGTCGTCCCCCGGCCCATCGGCGGTGCTCCTTCTCGACAGTTTACTTTCCTCCGTTAGCGACGTTTGGTTTTGGTTACTGGGTTACTTAACGACGCTTTCGACTGCCAGGGTCACTTTGCGTCGCAACCTCTCTCGCCGGTTGTCGCGAGAGGCGGCGAAATATCGCTACTGCCTGGACTCGAACCGGGGACCTTTCGGTCGCAAGGCGGGCACGGTAACCACCACAGTACGTCCGACTCCGGCCCCGTCCGGCGATGATTTGCACGGCGGCAGACAGCGGGCGGCCTAATAAGGTCGTGACGCGGCGAGTGTGACGCCGTGACGGCGGGCGTCACGTCACGCGACGCCCGCCGTCGGACGGTGTTGGCCCGCCGGCCGAGCGGGAGCGCGCTGTGCCGACGATTTCGATCAACGGCCTAAGCGTGCGCAGTGCTGCCGGTGCAGCCGGCTTCACTGCGTGCGAGGCACGTGACACAAACGGCCACAGCATTGGTGGCCCGGCGAGTGACAACTGGCCTGTCAGCCATTGCCGAATGACGTTTGGACTGCCAGACCACAACATCGAAGTGGCCGTGTCAGCGTGAAATGCGCCGTGTCATGCCCGGCCTTTGCCGCATTTCCGGCGTAGTCGTGTTTAGTCCCGCGTACACCCTAAGTCATAACCCAAAACTAGTCGTTTTCCAACCAAACATTTCCCGATCGCTTTCATGGCTGTAATAAGCATCAGCCCAGGAAGGCGCCACGAAACCTTTGCCAGCACGTCCTCCCTTGTTTCTATGTGCCGAGTAAGCCCGTTTTCTCTTGTGGACTTGCAACCCAACGACGAACGTGAATGTACTTCCAAATTTAGCTCAAAACCACCCCCGGACGAGCTTGTTTGCTCCACGAACGTACTGGACGTCAAACTTTCTTCGACCCGTGTCCACAGAGCACCTTAAAGGTCAAGCGTTATTTGTAATTGCAAATCGTGTTACGCGTACAAGTTACAAACTGCAGCTTCTCAAAGGTCAACATTCCAGGTACACATTCACTCTGCAACATATCG
This sequence comes from Capitulum mitella, assembly GCA_030062745.1. Classification (NCBI taxonomy): domain Eukaryota; kingdom Metazoa; phylum Arthropoda; class Thecostraca; order Pollicipedomorpha; family Pollicipedidae; genus Capitulum; species Capitulum mitella. Next base: position 18,824,243 of record CP099853.1, on the reverse strand, counting down.
TCGGTGCCCGCCGAAGCAAGAGCGACAGGATCCTTCGTGAACTCGGCTAATATTGAGCAAGCATTAGCATTGTTGATTTGTTCTGCTATATTGTGCTATATTTGCTGCTCTCTGCATAAAGCCCAGCGTAAGCTTGGAGGAATAAACAAGACGCGTACAGTATGAAACGCCTGCATAATAAAGGACCCTGTAAAGCACGGATGGCTTGATTTGGGCCCTGAGTGTCATTTTCATGTCGTGATGGTCCCACACCGGCCATTTTTAAAAAGAAGACTCAAATTATTTGGCACGTGTCTTTCGTGATTCCGAAGACAAACAGTGACCTAGAGAAATAATTATTTATGACAGCACCCATGCATTCATCATATGCGACATCAAACAAAGGCATTTTTCCGGATAACGTTGCTGATCCGTTGAGACTTGTTTCTTTCCCTCCACCTGCCGCCCCACGATGTCGGGTGGCTCTGACGTGGCCGGGTCACTCCGCTGAACACTGGCTGACGCTGCTGCGGGAGCCAGTGACGTAGCCGATTGGGAGGAATCTGATCGGGCCCACTTGGCGAGGCTGCGCAGCAGACCAGGGTCCTTCCCCGGGGGCAAGTGTCGTCTCGTTATGTGAATGCTGTACATTCGGCATACATTACATGAATGCCGCCGCGCTGGCGCACGCAGTGAATTCACGGAGAAAGACAGGACACAAACAATGAAGGGATTGATAAACGCCTATTTATCGCATGGAACTGCTTCGGATGACTGGAAACATGCACGTATTCGATGGTAAGCCAAATTTGGATGACTGTATACAAAGCCCAAAAAAGGATCGGAATTATATAGCCTTTTACGATTCCATTTTTCTCAAACCCATCTCTCTGGCCACGCTCCACATTCACCCCAGCCTGTGCCGCGTCCCTGTCTCCGTCTCAGATCTGGACATCATCTGCCGATCTTCGCCTGCCGAGACGGGCTGGCCGCGACGGAAGGGGGGGGGGGGCGGCGATGCTTCGTGGCGACGCCTCTGAAAAGCTGGCCCCGCCGGGCTGGCCAGCTCACGTTGGGAATTGATCACCTGACCGTCTGGTCCGTCTAAACTTTCTCTGTACCTCCATGAGTCGATCAATGGGCTGTCTGGCCCGTTCAGAATGGACTGGCTAGATGGGTCATTCCATGCCAACTCAACCAATGAGCGGCCAATTTTAATACCCGACCATCAAGGATTTCGTCGAACTTTGGTTTGTGGGGTTTTCTGTAGCTCTGAACACGATTCGGAGGAAGTTAGATGGGTTGAAATCAAAGTTTGGAAGTTAAAGGCAAGTCCTCATTTTTCAAGTTCCGAAAAAGGCAAATTTTAAAGGACTTTATCTTGGAAACCATTCATCACAGATATACGATTTGAATACAGGCAGATGGACTTAAAACTGGCCTATAATTCTGTGCCAAAGCTGCCAAAAATATAACTCTGCTTCCAATACGAAATGGCAGACGAAATTTTTAATTTTAATTTCTGAAAACATGACTAGTCAGGGAAGTGGTCAACATGAAATGGTCCTTTAGCGGACACAGCGCTTGCCTCCAAAGAAAATTCACCCGACAGGGTATCGCGAAACAAGTTCAGGGCCAAACAGTGCAGCCGTTTGGTCATGCGTACCAAGTATACTGGCAAAAAGATCGGGCGTTGGTGTGAGTGAGATATAAGCGATATGCTCACAGCACGAGAAAGAACTTTTGATCAAGTACAAGGAAGCTATCAGCGGGACTGCAACTGCGTAAAAGTGTCAAACCGTTAAACAGACGGCACCGAAGGACAGAAAAATTGCCGGAATGTGTACGCCGATTTCATCCAGAAAACACAATCTGCACGACCTTTAGAAAGAAGGGAAGCACTATGTACGTCGTGCAGAAAACAAGCTACCAACGGACTTCCTCAGTTCGGGCAGTGCGCAGAGAAGTCGCCGGATTATGACAAGCCGTCGACCAGCTCAGCGCATACTGCGTACTCTGAACCAAATGAGAGCAGCAGCAACGTCGCCGACGCCTTGCCGTGGGCCACCAGCAGAACCAGCACCTATTCGTCGTACATCGGGTCGTCCTTGCTCTCTGAGTGAAGCCCAGAAGAGAGGACGACACAGCAAAAAAAATGGCCGACATCATGGCGGACCCCGGAGAGGACGCTGGTGAATAAACGTAAGTCAACGGTGATGGGTAAATACCCGGAAGATAATGTTTTTAGAACGAGCTGTGTTGTGATTTGAAGCAATGCAAGACAACTGATTTCGGACCTGCCAAATGCACGTATATGCCATCCGTATATACATATTACGGGTTTTTCCAAAAAGACGACACGCTGAAACTGTTTGCAATGGGGCGGGGTAGAGGGTCTTTATAAAAAGCCTATGGCTTGCCAGAAATGGCCAGATCTATGCCGTGGTTCTATCGTATCAAATGAATATTCCGTATCACGCACAACGACGATATTGCGGTAATTTTTCCCGCATAACAAAATTTAAGTCCATACCAGATTTTCTGTTCTCCATATTATTTACGTAATGGCTGAGGAAGTGGACGAGACATCGGACTTGCTGAGCAACATCTCTGTGGAGTCGTGCACCACCAGATGAAGCAAGGGATGCCATCTGTTCAAGCCCATTGCAGAGACGGAGGTGGAAACGTACAATACTTCATGCAGCCCATCATTTAAAGTGTTCTGACCTTATAAATAAGCGTCGTGGTAGAAATGTTCTGATGTGACTGCCGTGGCTGAATGTGACTGTCGCGCATAACGAAGTCATCGATATGCAAATGTATTTCCTGATTGTTCAGTATAACTGGCGACTAATAGTGTTGTTAAACAGAGTACTTGCTTTTGTTCTGTTACCACAACCCTTACCAACGACTGTCCCCTTCCCTATTCCCCTCTGACACCGGATACGAATCGGGGGGGGGGGGATTGGGGAAGCGGCGACCGGCCGCAGCGCCTGGGAGGCACATTTCGAGGCGCGTTGACAGGGCTGATATGGAAAGGCCCGCCATGTTTCACATTGAATCTGATAATAAAATGTATGCGAAATCTCAATAGGATGTTCATTTTAAATTCCAGTCATGTTTTTCACAAATCAGAATCGAAAATTTTGTTTGCTGAATTGTATATATATATATATATATATATATATATATATAACATTTATATCCTGTAGCAAATTAGTGCATAATTATAGCTGAGTTTACCGGCTGTCCGACGGCATTTAAATCGTACGCCTATGGAAATAATTCATGAGATACAGTCGTTTCAAATTTACCCTTTCTCAAAACTTGAAAAACAAGAAGTTCCATTTAACTTTAAAACCGGAAGCACAATCGGCCCAATGTTCTCAGATTTGGGTTCAAGACTACAGAAAACCCCTTCGACAAAGTCCAGCAAAATCCCTGATGGTCGGGTGTTATTGGTTGGTTGAATTGGCACGGAATGACCCAGCTGCAAGCTGAACAGTGAACGGTGAGGTCTATCCAAAAAATCATGGCTAGCTACGAACCAAGCCGTGACTGGTCTGGGCCATTCACACCGGCCCCGTCTCACCACATTCGGGGAAAGGAAGGTCGTCGCTGCGTTCCCGCGTCTGTCCCCAGTTAAGCCGTCTCCGTCGACATTTTCCGTCGCGCCGCGACAGGCCGTGGTCCGGCCGTCGCCCACGTCCCCGCTGCCCGCTGACGGCTCCGGCCGACAGCCCCCGCTGCCGGCGCTGCGGCCGCCGCGGCCGTCGGTCTCCGTTCGGCGAGCCGTCCGGGACCGTCCAGCAGGCCCGGCTCATAAAGCGGCCCACGCCTTGCCCGCGCCGACGTGCGGTATTCATGACGGCGCCCCCCCCCCCCCGCTCCCTGTCAGAGGCGCGGTGGACCAGGGCCCTGACGCCCAGAGAAAGAGCGCGGACGTGTTTAGACTCGTGTCCTCGCTTCAGATCAACAGACTGGCGTGCAGACAGACTCCCGAGTCAGCGAGCTGCACGGCGCCACAAAACCCTTCGGCTAACTTTGGCTCATGGACCCGCCAAAGTTATCTACTTCGGTCGACTCCATTTAGAAGCCTTGTCGTGGTCTCTGAGACGAATTGTGTCGTTGGCCAGCTCGGAATGGTTGCTGTTGTCGGATCAAAAGGCGAGCCCCCCCCGGCCAGCGTCCCCGCCTCACGGCCCGGAAACAACCTGCAGCCAGTGGAGCGTCCAAGACGGCGCAGACGCCCAGCCCGCGGCCGTTTTACTTAAGAACTGAAGAAAATAGCATGTTTCTTGTACCCCGCCATTGCGGGTCTTAAAATTTCGGGAATGTATTTCGGAAGTGAAAATTGTTGAACCCTTTTTTCAAATACTCAAACGCAGTGGCACATTCGGAAATGCAAAAGCGTTCAGGCCGAGATAGGAAAGAGCAGACGGAGAGGGACGGAGAGACCCACTGTCCTCCTAACACATGTTCTAAATTCCCTAGGCTTGCAGCCACCACATTATTTGGAGGACCAGCGCAACCAGACCATTAACTGTTAACATGACCGTGCTAAAGTAACCAGCTGCTCATCTGCGCGAACCACCAGCTGCATACCCGTCCCGCCCAGGGCAAATAGGCCGTCAGCTGTACATCTAGCCGGACCAACATGACCGGATCTCCAGCTGTGGAGCTGCGGCCGGCGGCCGCCGGGTCGGCGCGGGTGGTCCGATGCAAATGGGCGGCTCCAAATGTGGCCGCGCCTGTCGCGACCGCGGCTAACCCGAGGCCGGGGCGCGGCCGGCCGGCGGCCGCGCAACTGGTGCATGTGCAGGCGCCGACCACGGCAACAGCCGGCCTGACGTCAGGAGAGGGTCGGGTGCAGCGGCGGGATCGGACTGACGTCAGGGGAGGGCCGGGGTGCAGCGGAGGGGTTGGACTGACGTCAGGGGAGGGTCGGGGTGCAGCGGAGGGGTTGGACTGACGTCAGGGGAGGGTCGGGGTGCAGCGGAGGGGTTGGACTGACGTCAGGGGAGGGCCGGGGTGCAGCGGAGGGGTTGGGCTAACGTCAGGGGAGGGCCGGGGTGCAGCGGAGGGGTTGGGCTGACGTCAGGGAGGGCCGGGGTGCAGGGGTTGGACTGACGTCAGGGGAGGGTCGGGGTGCAGCGGAGGGGTTGGACTGACGTCAGGGGAGGGTCGGGGTGCAGCGGAGGGGTTGGACTGACGTCAGGGGAGGGTCGGGGTGCAGCGGAGGGGTTGGACTGACGTCAGGGGAGGGTCGGGGTGCAGCGGAGGGGTTGGACTGACGTCAGGGGAGGGTCGGGGTGCAGCGGAGGGGTTGGACTGACGTCAGGGGAGGGTCGGGGTGCAGCGGAGGGGTTGGACTGACGTCAGGGGAGGGTCGGGGTGCAGCGGAGGGGTTGGGCTGACGTCAGGGGTCGGGGTGCAGCGGAGGGGTTGGACTGACGTCAGGGGAGGGTCGGGGTGCAGCGGAGGGGTTGGACTGACGTCAGGGGAGGGTCGGGGTGCAGCGGAGGGGTTGGACTGACGTCAGGGGAGGGCCGGGGTGCAGCGGAGGGGTTGGGCTGACGTCAGGGGAGGGCCGGGGTGCAGCGGAGGGGTTGGACTGACGTCAGAGGGAGGGTCGGGGTGCAGCGGCGTTCGAAGAAGGCAATCGCTCGGCGGCTTCAATACGTCTAATGTTAACCAGGCACCGCCTGAAGGGGATGTCAAATAAGGCACCTCCCTCGCTTTTTCTTGAACAGCTTTTGGACTGTTGGAGCCGGCCCAACCAAATTTTCAGGTCCTGTTTATCAGTCAATTTTACATACTTTGACATCAAGATCATTTCCATGCTAGGTAAGGTCATGGAGATATGACGTCATAAGTCAAGCCGTGCATGAATGTTTTCGCCTCTTGAGGTGGTGGCGCGAACATGCTTCGTTTTTTGATAATATTTGCGAATGCAGTGCATGAATTCTTTGGATTTACGAAGGACAGGGTCCCCAAGAAGATATACGACCGTGACACGTCAACATTAGAGGTCAAGGTAGGCCACGTGCATGATGATAATTGGACTGATTTGCATTGTAGGTGACAGAAGTTGTTGCCGTTGACCTTCCCGATCGTTCAAGCTGGACAAGCACATCTATATCCACCTCTTAGCAAGGTTCACCAAATGCAGCATGCGGTCATAAGGTAAGGTCACATCAAAGGAAGATGTCAAAACGAAATGAAATACAACATTGCCTAAGGAAAATGGTTTAGTAGCAGTAAAAGTGAATTATTGTTCCTAGTCAGAAAAAGAAAAATAACTATCTGTCCTGACCTGGTGTGACCTTGACCCGATAAAGATCAGACAGTACAGATTTAATTGTCATAACATATCATTTCAATTCCATATTGCACGCAGTTTAGAGTCCCAGCGAGTAATTAATGTTCTTTGTCAGCAAGAGTAACGCAGCCTTATCTGACCCTGATCATCAGAAGGTTTCACTTCCATCCTTTGTGTCACGTGGATGAAAACGGCTGAAAATGAGTATCGATCTTTGGCATGAGTAAGATTAACATTTTACCTGGCTTAGTCTGGCCTTAGCGCTCCGTTTTTTACATTTTGGTATGTTTCTGATGCCAAAAATCGCGACCTTTGGTCTAATACCAAGCTGAAGGTTCTAAGACCAGTATTGCCGATGATATGACGTACAAACCGATGCCAGTTTTTTGCAACGTCATGTTATGCATTTTATGTGACCTGTAACGGCATCAGTCACGTGACCAGGGCTAACTTAGTATTTCCTGAATTGTAAGACTCAAGGCTATCGATTCGTCTCTAAGATCGGCTCAGATCCGACGGTTAGATCCTGAGATAACAGGGGATGCCCTTTTTGACAACCCCCAGGCGGTCGCGGGTGCGAAAACACGCCAGGCGGTGCCGGGTAGAAGTGCGGGCAACGCTGATGCTGAGGTGGGTCATTTGACCGCCCTGTTCCCCTCCCTGACTGACTCCGCCCGGCACGGTCCTGCCTCGGTCGCGCACCTGCGGTAACGTTTGAGCCACCGGGTGCGTTACTGGCAGTGGTGCTCAGTGAGCCGTATCCGCTGGCAAGGCGACCAGCCGACGCGTGCAATCGGCAGCCCGTGTTCACGGCACGTCGAAATCCACACCTGCACGCCTGCACCGGGCCCGGCCAGTGCACGGACAGTTAGAGCCTGCTGGCGTGATTGCAACGGTGCGCCTGCCCGCGGCGCGTGTAACAGCCGTGACTGATTTAAAGTCTCACGTTGGCAAGCCGGCCCGCTGACGGCGGCTGTCGACATTGAACCGCTCGCCTTGTTTGTTCCCCTCCGCGCCCGGCCCGGGCGGCGCGTCGGCGGACTCAGTCGCGCAAACATGTCACCTAATACACGCGGCTTCTGATACGGAAATGTAGGCCGTGGTCATGACGTGGCGACCTGCCCTCCCCCCCCGCTACCCCCTCCCCCTGTTCATAGCGCAGACCAAACCAGAACGGTCGACAGAACACCTAAGCACTGCTTTTCTTCTGCCAGTGAGTACCTGGGAACGAATACTGAGAGGCTGTCGGACATATGCAGTGGTGAAGGCACTTGAGGGGACTGAGGTCACCGCAGTGGTTCCATAGCATTTTGAAATGTTGAAAATGTCCTTATTTCACGAAATTCTGCGCGTGAAATGAATGATTTTATTAAAGCGTTCTTCTTCAACGGTTTGGCGCCACCATTACTGAGACCGTCTGCTGATTTGACTCATTGCCGACGATGGCACGGAGGCCGCTTTCCTGCTTTCCCACCCGGTCGCGGCTCAAGAAACGTCCGCTGCGAAGGTCAGTCACGAACGATCGAAGCTTCGCCTTGGAGGCTGAAAATTGAACCAGCCCGCGAGTCAACATTCGCAGCCATTCTGGATTAGACTGCCGCAGATACGTGGTGGATGTAATCCACGCAGCCTTCGCGCCACATCGCTCAATGTTTATTCATGCAAACAAACGCAGTTTGTAGACGACGTTAAGAAACGACACACGCTAAATCCGGCTGATGGGGCAGCCCGCCCCCTGAAACAATCAACAGGCAGCTCATCTCAGTTTGGAACTGTTACACCCATTAACCCGACAGCAGCACCTTTCGGGCTTGGGAAAAACAGCGTCATTCCGACGTCGTCGTGTGGAAAGAAGAGACTTCTAAAACGGTTTCTCCGAGGTGAAAACGTTCCACTGTCACCTCATCAGCACCCAACTTCCCCGAGTTCGGTTTGGATGAGGCGACTTCAAAGTTAGGCGACCAAAGCCCAGGAGAACGCTTACTGCGGCCATTACTTTGGCAGATCTCAACTTCCAGCTTGATCTGAGCTTCCATTTCCCCCTCTCCCTGCCCGCTGGTCTCTCGCCAGAGGTGAATCCCGCGGCTCGGTCTGGAGGGACCAGAATCTGCTGGGTGTGGATGGTGGGCCAGCGTGCTAGCAACGAGGGGAGGGGATGGAAGACGCTGGCCGTACGTTGGGAGTGTCCAACGACTTCTGACTCTGGTCATGTAGTAATAGGTGCGTGTTTTGGGTTGGTGCCAATGCCCATTTGCGCCCCCCCCCCCCCCGCTTTAATCACGGCTGGGGGACCAAGGCCGACATGGCCCTCCCTCTGGATCCGCCATTACCTCTCGCCATCTCGGCGTCCGTCTCTGGTGACGTCACACGCCAGCGGTGACGTCACCGGTCGCGGCTGCAGCGGGGCAGTTTCCGGCGGCAGGGTTCGAAGAACCGACTGTCGCCGCCTCATGGCAACAGGCCGTGAACACGCCGGGATGTGTCAGAGCGTCGCGCAGGCGACGGAACCTTTGTAACGCTGAAGACGGACTCGCGTGTGATGTTGAGTGGTCAATGGCAGGGCTGCAGTGAAGCGGGTGGTCGTCGGCAGGCAAGGGAAGGGCAAGAGACGCCCTAAAAGATTGTGACTGCAGAGAAGACATCTTACTTTCTAGGGTTCGACCAAAGCGTTGCATTCTTCCCGGAAACAAAAGGAAAACGCAGTCAGAGCTCGATTAAAACATTTGCATCCAGTGAAAAATGCACAGATGTATTTAATTCAGCTTTCTTTGACATGCGCAAACAACATTGCAACGATTTTATCATTTCCCCACAAGCGATTTCGCCTTCCAAAATTGCCGACCGGACCACTCAAACCATATTTCATGCACGACAAACCGCAAAACGAGGTCACTGGTAAAGAAAGCAAATCAACCGAAGCAAAAACAGAATCACGCCATCCCGCCCAATGGGACGCAGCTGGCCTGCAAGGCGTTCCAGAGCATAGCCGAAAGCGTTCAAGCGCGCTGCCGCGTAAGATTACTCCGATCCCACCAGGGGCGAGAACCCTTCAGAGGCACTCACCACGGTTAAGGCCAACCAGCACCGGCAGTGGCAGCTGGTGGAAGTGGCAGACCAGTGCCGTTTACACCATGGTGCGTCTGGGCCCGCGGGCGCAAGGGTGCAGCGAAATCCACCGAGATCGGCAGCCGGCTAGGAGAGCGCAGTGGGTGGTGGCGTTGTTTGTCACGACAAGGCAAGTTTCGGGGCGGAACCGCCCTAGATGTGTGGAAATCTACCACGCGTCGATCGGAGTGACAGGTTGTAAAGGCACGTTACGTTTTAACCTTACTCCCGCACCCATGACGCAAGGTCGCATTCCCGTATGGGGACGGGCTCATTCCCTTCCCCTCGATACGATTTCGAGGACTGTTCGTCCGATTTGGTCTCAAGAAACCGCGACCGATTCGCTATGGTGTGAACTACATTTTTATGAAAAGGAGTTTTGAGAATCTTGTAAGGGGTCGATATAGGGGAGGGGGAAGTCAGAAAGAGGAGTATTTTTTCGTTGTAACTCCGAAGTTTATGGGACGATTTTCATGCAACTTCCATGAATCGAGAGCTAATTGATGGGTCTTTTACATTGGTCCATACGTGTAGAACTTTGAGAAAACTCCTGGACGTTCAAAGTGCTTGGAAAGCGCGATAAATATTTTGTTGTAATACCGAACTGATATAAAAGTTTATTTGTTTATTTTGCTACTCATTTTATACCTAAAAAGCAAAATAATAACACAGCGTTTGTATTATGTACGCGGCACCAAGGGCATTAAAAAGGGGGCACTGTTATAGTCGCATGTTCAACAAGTACACTTACGACGTTTTATCGCATGTTCAAGAAGTACACTTACGACGTTTTATCTCAAACGACCTCAGATGATTTCATTCACTTGGAACGGCCATGGGTTCATTTCATACCGTTTGGACACGTTTCCAGTAATTTCATTTGAATATGTATCTTAAAGCCCTGCTTGTGACCGTCGTGCTATAGAGCATGCGCGCAGACATTTCGGGCCGTCGCTCCGTGGCCCGTCCCGATGTTCTCCTGAAACTTGGAAGATAAGTAACGACCACTGTGCTGATTCATATATGCTCCGGCTTTTTCATCTTGAAAACTAGTGTGGAAATGCTCACACTCACCTACACAAACTAAATCTGAGCTTTGACTTTGACTACAGTGGCCTCAGTTCGACAGTTTTTCGTGTTGTTGTCCAGTGATATACCTACGTATTGATATAAATATTTAAGTCTTACCTTACAAATTTCATTTTTCGCCCCATTTTTCGTTTATTTTAAGCAGTGCTAAAAATGGCCTGAGGAAACACAAAAAAACTTGGCCTGCTTCCGCCCAGGGCGAAATGGAATCATTACAAGTTGACATAATAACTAAAAAGAATGAGTAGGAAGAAAAGTGATCAAGTCCCGTGAAGCTATTCCAAAAAGTCTGGAAATGGCAAGCAAAAAGAAAAACGGAAAGACTTCTGGAGCCCTCCCCCATACGGTAACCCAGCTTTATCGGCATCAGTTGTCGTGTGGCGTAGATCGTTCCAATCTCGCGAGAGCTTGCTCCGACACAATTTTCAGTTCAGGCCGCGAGCGATCATCGGAACACGCATCAAAACCCGCTTTCTTACAAGGCGTTTTCACGGTTGCGTCGGCCATCATCTCTAAACCCGCAGCGTCCGGCCAATCCGTGAACGACCGGTAGCTCTCCGGATAAATCACGAAACGCAGAACGCATCACCTCAACTGGAATGCAAACGGCGTTTCGCTTTCACTGTGAAGAGCCCCGCAACAATGCTGTGTGAAGTTGCCGGTTCCTTATTCATTCCTAGTGGGCGCCTCATTAGGCGGCGCCTGGTTCTTCCAAGAAACTGAAGATCACATCAGATGCAAAAAATATCACGACGGTACTGACGGGTGCAGGCTACGAACTATCGTTTTCAAGGTGGCGTTGGAGACGATCATCAGGCACATGCGCCTCATGTCCAAAACATAACTGCGTCTGCGATTGGTAATGAGGGCTCGTTATAACGCACACTGCTGGAGATACTGAAGGCTATCGATTGCCGACGAATTCCCGTGAGACGGGACGGCCAATCAGCGGGAAACTGATTCCCAGTGGCCCAGAAGCGACCAATCAAATGCCGGCGAGCCGATATCCTTAACTCTGTCGCTGTTAAGGTTCCAGATAGTTTCAAGAATCACCACGGGTCTCTTCTTCGCAGCGTTTGCACCACTGATTTTCTCACAAATGCTCGCATAATATTGATTGCTTTGTTAATCTCTCGCACCAGTAGACCAAAACAAAAGCCGACGTACGACTCGCATGGAGGACTGAATGGCTCATTTCTTAGCCTGTGATGTTCCTGCCGACAATCTCTGCAACCTACAACAAGCGCACAATATCGCCTTCCTTGGCGTCTTGACCTGACAACCTCCGCAGAAGCCGGGCCCAGCATTTGTGTAATGCGGCACAGTATCCGGCCGCCGGCCCGGCGCGGCTGCATGGCTGCGGACACAGGGGGCTGGCGGCGGGCCCTGGACCCGCAGCAGAGCAGCCGTCACGAACCAGAGCCACTGTGGAGCTGTCGCGGCCCTGCCCGTGCCACCGTGATGGTCTGAGCGGGCCGAAATGAACGACCGGCGATCGTCCGCGGTACCGGGGTGGAAACAGCACAACGCGAAAAGCTCGCTCAATGCATGACTTCAGTAAGACACCTCAAGCTGACTGTGCTGACTGAAAAAGGTTCAGAGCGCGGAAAAGGGCGTTCAGCCCAACCTTGCTTCAGATTTACTTCCTCCCCTGCTTTGCCTCACTTACGTTCTTGCACCGCACGGAGTTTACAGTTGATGACATCCCATGTTTGGCTATCATTTGAGATAGATTCAAACACATTTTCCTTGACTACTCCATTAACCTGCCAAAGGTGGTCGAGCCCTCACCGAAGAGCTTCAGAATTCGTAGGGATCGACTCTACTTGCCCTCTGGACAAGGTGTCCATTTGTATTCTTTTTTGATGGCTCCGGTCCCCAAGGTTGATTTAGGTTCCTCCAATATTGGCTTGCTCTCGCCCCGAATATTTTCTACCGGTCTTAACAAGGAAAGTAGACAACATTGACGGAATGAGCACCTGCAATAGATAAGATATAAATATAAAGTGGAAATATAAAGTGAAGCATAAAGCGATCTAAATCATTTGGAAAAATAGTGAGATTTTGTGTGAAAGAGGCACACTATTTTGGGATGTCAGCTTCTATAGGCCTGGTTGTGCTAGGGGCCTACCAATATTGATTTGAGCCCTACCAATGTTCCTCTTAGCCTAATCAACGTCTCTTTAAAAAGCAACTTTTAAGTCACAACTGTATGTAAAAAAGGCGGTTGAAAGAAAAGAAAACAGCAAAAATCATATCATGAGTTTCATGCAACAGAGTTGTAGTAAAGTTATGTGCATATCATATATAAATTTGTCTACATCTATCTATCTGTCTATCTGTATTTATATATATATATATATATCTAGTAACAAAAAAACTCGTCCATTTCCGTTGGCCAAAATAAAGTGGGCCAAATCCGTTGAGAAAGACATCTGGGAGAGATTAGCTTGTCGGTTCTGCTCCCCCAATGATTTGCATAAATCTAATAAATCATAAAGTTGCATAAATTTGCGTGAATAAATCCTTGCCACGGATGTATATAAGCATGGTAGTTTGTTATGGCACATAAATATAATAATAATAATAAGTCGAAGCTTCATACGGTTATAATGATAATACTAAATAAAATAATACGTGATACATAAAAAATTAATAAAATAAAGTATGATGAAATAAATATAATAATAATAAAAATAAGGCTATAATAATAAGCTGCGGTCCAAATACTGCATGTGTGGTGCTCGAGTTTTTTCCTTACCGCAATGGACCATTCGTTCTAAGTCAGCCAGAGATTTCACTCGGACAGCAGAATTCGGTGCAGAGCAGCTTTGGTCGTAGGTCTGGCCGCTCGGGCCACCTCTAGGGCTGAAGGGGCGACTCGGGCCACTTTTGGGGCCGACGCGACGACCCAGGTCGACGCCCCGCCAGCGTCGTCCACGGCAACCCACCAAGCGTCGCGCCGCACAAAGCCATGCCAGAGAACCAGCCTGCCAGCCAGACAAAGGACCGCCATTAACCTGACGTGCCCAGCACGTTCCGGCTGAACGCCGCAATGGAGCGAGCACCCACTTTGTCTTTCACCGGTCCTGCTCGCAGATACGTGATGCATATGCGGGCCCGCACCGCTAGCGTTCGAGGGTGAAATGCGGGAAACCAAAGCCCAGAATAGCTTCAGTCGGCAAAGATTTCCTGTCCTTCCTATCCTTCTTCCCTATTCCTGTCCTATCCTTCCTATCTTTCCTTAACGACGAAGAGAACGCTTGGACTTACAGCCGCGAGGCGACTTTGCTGTGTCTCCTATCGGCGTAAATTCCAAGCCAAGTACATCCTTGACTTGACAGACTGTACATCCCGAAGAGTTGTAAAAACCTTTTCACATTCCCTCCCGTTCTCATCTGTTTGGCCTACACAGTTAGTCTGTTAGTCGCTTACAACTGCCAAGCGATCGATGCAAAATATAAAAGAAAAAAACGTCAAAAACAGCGATTCTCTTTTGAATTCACCATTGTCCGGGCACCGCTCACTGACCGCACGTCCTCCGGAAAGGGGGCGGTCAGCCTGAGGCGTTGGTGGTCAGGCAGACGGACCTGACCAACGTGCACAAGACTCTAAACGACGGCAGGGTCCCGGCTTCCCTCCGCGCGCTGTTTCGGCGGCACTCTGACGTCTCGTGCAGGAGTGCTCGACTGTGGCCGCGGTATCTGTATCTGTATCTGTATCTGTATCTGTATCTGTATGTGCCGAGATGCCACAAGTCTGCATCTACCAGGTTACAGACTCGCGGCTCTTGGTGAAGTGGTAGCGAGGCCGTTGGATTTCGTTACGAATTTTGCACCATGCACCTGCACTTGCCCATATTTCACGTCAAAATTTCCTGGAGCAATCATTGAGTGTCTCCATACAGCGTACAAAATATCCATGTCTAAGGATCCTTTCCGCAACACCACTCCCGCATCTAAGAGAGTGTGGCGTGTTTGGAATCAGTTTACTGAGCCCCTATACAACTACTTTAAACCGAATTAAATTTTCACTTCAGAAGTCCTTCAGTCGATCGGCACTCATCTCAGTACAAACCACCGTAGCGCTTCGTTGGAACTGCTGATTTGTCGACCAGGAAGATTCGCGGAAACGTGTCCGTCAGGTCTCTCGAATCCATTGGGTCGGTGCGGCGTTTCTCCACCGTGAGGACGAGGCGAAAACGTGCCCGCGATCCCCACAAGTGGACGGGCTGCATCATCACCTACGATTGTCGGCGTCAGATGTCCATCTGCGTCAGATATCCACTACCACGTGACGCTCTGCGTCTGATGTCCAGCGGCAGGTGGACCTCTATGTCAGATGTCCACTACCAGACGGCTCTCTGCATCAGATGCTAAGTGGCGGGCGACCCTCTGCGTCAGATGCCACGCGGTAGATGACCATCTGCGCCGAATGCCCGGTGGCAGACGGCCCATTGCGTCATCACCGAGGACTTGTGAACGGTAACGTTATGTAAAAAGACGGATACATCCACGCCGCACGTACTAAGCCTGTATGTCAGTACCTCTTCGTTTAAAGCCGTGCCCATTGGGTCTCAAAGCAATCATAAAACGAGATTGGAAGACGCTTTTTCACAGGTAGGTATTAGGTTTTTGCACCCCAAAACAAAGTTCACCGATAATTGAAATGTCTTATTCATCAAGCAATGGCTCGTCAAGGAACGGACTACCGATGAGTGAACGCCCAAGAAGCGTGGTAGAGTCAGCAGCGAATCGGTAGGAAAATGGTCTTTCCCTTCACGATTTTTCCAATCCAGGCAATCGTTGAAAGCGAGGAATAGTCAGGAGAGTGGTTGACAAAACCAGACCTTATGTTTCTGGAATCACGTGTCAACGTTTGATTTCCACTTTGACTGCGCTCTTGATACCGGATGTCTAAAATCATACGATTGTGCCTACACAACTGCAAGGCTGTGTGAGGGGACCAATAATGGTTGTCATTTGTGCCATTATTTTCATCAGACTTGAAATACGTGTTTTTGACTGAAAAATTAACGTTTTTCATTATAGCTGGTACAAACTGAATAATGATGAAATATATGGAGTACATCGCAAGTGGATTTTTTAACATCTGCATTCTTTTCTACAAGACAATGTTCATTTTGGCATCAAGCGTGTACACTTGACCAGGCACAATATTTGAAACACATGCTTCTCCTGTCGTCTTCTCTCAAAAATAAAAAAAAACGCCTGCGATATCTCTCGGCTTCAGCTGTTCAAGCCGGCAAATCTCAGCCTCCTATGTTTGACTCTAAAGTGGTACTAGCCACCCCGTTCGGAGCATAGTGACGGATGCAATGTCCCTCTTTAACATACGGCTGGTAATTTAATGCACAAATCAGTGTCTTTTACCGTTCCAGGCAGACATACACGCTCGCGTTTGCATACTTATGACCACACGATCTCCACATCACAAGCCATGCTGCACGTCACAAGTCGCCTGTTTTCAGCTACCACAGGTCGCCGTCGCTAGACAAGCGCAAATCCTTGTTCTGCCATGCGCACGACCCGACCTTTCAAACCCACACCTCACCCTCCGCCCATCTCTGTCGCACCCAAATCAACCCCAAACCTAAATCCAATCGGAGTGCTCTTAACCGGAGCCGTTGGACCGTTTCCAAAAGCGACTCCGATTCTTCATCCCGACGCCTCGCACGCTTCCCAAGCGCCCGTTCTCTGACGTTCGACCGGCGCCAGCCGCCTGCCCCCGGCTTCCTCGCCCGAGGCAATCTGCTGCGCATTTCTGCCGCCGCGTCTGCCGCCGGCCGGGGCGCGACAAAGCTCTGCCCGTCATAAATCATCGCGTTTGATTGCGTCGTTTGTTTATCCGGCCATTTATTCGTGTTGACATCGTCTGATGGTCTGGCAGAGTAGGCCGTTTGTGCCAGCTGGCAGGGGTGGCGCCGCCAGGTGTTTGATGAGGACATGGCGACTGGCTCCGGCAGAATCAACAGGATCTCGTTGTGCCGAATCTGACAGCGGTCCCACTGACTCACGACTCTGGCAGCGTCATCAGGCCCAGTGGTCCAGGCTCGACGTGCCTTCAACACCCTGACTGTAGCAGTTTTCCCGGACCCAGCGGACCACGGACCTTACACTCCGACGACATCCAAACGTCATCAGAGCCAACGAGTTCCTGAAGATCAGGAGTTCTATAGCAGCTCTCTGTCTTTTGTATTTACCACTTCCTTTTCGCGCCACGTATCGTGCAATGTGATCAGCCCCGGCCTCCGTTTCCGCGGACGTCCATCGTGGCGTGTATAGGACGCGATTTCATTAAGGCCGAGTCCGCGTCTGTCGCCGCCGACGCCGCGACATATATCTGTCCGACGGCTCCCTGCCGACCGGCGACGGCTGCTCGCGGACCGTAACAGGGCCCGATTTGTCTCAGTCCGCCTCCGAACGGTCGGGGGACGGAGGCGAACGGGCGGGGCCACCGCCCGGAGACTCGGTGAGTCTGCTTACACGGAGGAGAGACCGCTTTGCGACGGAGAGAAGGCAAACCTTCGCCTTTTGAATACACAGACATGTTGGGAGACGGAAAAAAACACATCTCTACCCTTTGTCACTGGCTTAACATCGCCGCTGAGTGAAAGAGAGAATTCTCGCCGGCGTTTTGCTGACCTGGCTCGACACTGGCACGGCTGGTATCCGCCGCCACCAGGACACCACAACCCAGGCCAATCGCACTAACTGACATCCCGCCACCAGGACACCACAACCAAGGCCAATCGCACTAACTGACATCGTCAGAGTCTCACGATGCTTGGCGTGATGCAGACTCTACGATTAACCGAGATTCAAAGAACATGCCGAGTTTTAGAGCGGCATGGCTTAATTAATGCCATGCGTAACCTCATGGTTCTAAGGCGTTTTCAAAGCCGGCTTATCCACACTGTACGTAGTGAGAGATAGACCATGGGCATTGTCCTCTTTCAGTCCACCTCAAAGGCGGGACACATGGATAACACAGTTTTGCATAATTTCACAAAGCCACGAGACGAGCGGGCACGACAACGAAATCTCCCCAGACTCCATCGGTCATCATTTTTATTTCGAAGACACTGAATCTGGAAGTCGGCGAGACGACCACGCGAAAAACTGCCCCATATCCCAGCCACGCGGGAGCCCACTTGATTTCCGTAATAGCAGAAAGTCGAGCTTTTTCATGGAGCATAAAAACGCAGTAGAGGGAAGGGACTGCAGTTGCGAAAATGGGCCGCAAGCAGATGTGGTGTGCTCCGAATGGCATGATCGATTACTTCTGCACGAAATGAACAGCGCCTTGCCTCTCACGTTGCACCGTACCTGGAAGAACCTTTGCCGTGCCAGCTCCGAAGGTCAGATCCCGTCAAGCTCTCCTGAGAACAAGGAAAAAATCCGCTAGAGACATTTCCAGCAGGGAATTGCCACACGATACACAATGGATCATCATCACGCGGTTAAACGAACCACTTCAAAAACTGCAGTAAAGCCCAGGATGGTTTGATATCGGAGAATGCGTCGCACCATTGTGCTAAATGCGTACGAGAACTTTTCCATTCATAAGAGGTGATGATCATTGATTTTCGTATGAGCCACTTCAGACCTGCATATAGTATTCTTGCGTTACGGAATTTGATCCAGCCATAAGGCCCGGTATCAGTCCCTAGGATGATAAATGAATAAATAAGTAAGCCCGCACTGGTATGTAAACCAACCGGGAAGACATCATCGGACACCAGTGTTAGGTGTCAGCAGTCATTCGCAGAATACTTTCTGACAGCTTTGCGCCGACACAATTTTCACATTCCATTTCACCGTCATGCTTTTTTCGGTACGCCTGCAGCGACGAGATAAAGACGAGATAAAACAGGCGACCAGGGAGCACATTAACGATCGTCTACGTGGTGGTGCAGTTCCAGAATATTCTCGAGCTCGTTCACAGTTCTACAGTCGCCACAGTTCTAAGCGACGCGATGCCAGAACGTTTTCAAGCGACAGACGCGGCGGCCCACGGCTCTGACATCCTCCAGAGGTCAGAAGAAGGTCACGGTGTGCGTCAGGGGGTACAGTCTGCTCGGGGGCAGCATCGTGTGAAATTAGAGTCCGGGTCAGTCCAGGCCCTCCAGAGGGCAGTCACCACGGCGAACGCAGCAGCCTCCAGGGGTCGGTACCAGGTCCCCCCCCATTAGATGATGCAATCCCCAACAGTCAGCTCGACCTCAGCGGCAGCTTCCAGGGGCCTACACAAGTCAGTCACCACCATGGGCCTGACCAACAAGTCTGACGTCAGGAGACCTCAACGACAGCTTCTAGAGGTCAGCAACGGGTCAGACTGGCCACAAATTAGCGCCGCCAATGCGGAGTCAGCATCCCTACGTCCGCCAGCTAGTCCCAGATACGTCAAGCCGGCCTAAGGTCAGACGACGCTGCCTCAGGCCAAACGGACGCCGACCGGTCAGTGGCGGCCGGCCGGGTCTCTGCTGACATCCGAGGGCGTCAGCCGGCTGCCGCGGTCTGCTGACGCTCGCCACGGTCTGACGTCAGCCGCCACGTCCCCGCGGAGTCTGCTGAAGGCTGGGGCCACGTCTGACGTCACGGGCTAAACTGGGCTCAACTGGACTACGAATGTGAACGAGGCTCAGAATGACGCTGCGAATGAGACTGTAAATGGGACTAAGAATAACAGCAAATGGGAATGTGGAAGGTAACGTTAATGAGAATCTGCGAGAGAAGATACATAAGAATGTGAACGATGGTGAGTCATGGAAAGAATGATAATGTCTGGATGTGAGTGAGAACGTGGACGAGAGTGGGATCAAGGAAGTTAATTACAAGGTGAATGAAAATGTAAAAGATAAGGTGATTAAGAACGCAAACAAGAATGTCAGCGACAGAGTGAATGAGAGTGCGAATGAGAACGGGAATGAGTGTGTGAAGGTAAATGAGAATGCTGTGAATAATTTGGATGAGAATGTGTAAGGTGTGTCGACATAAATGAGGATGTGTACGACGCTTTCAGTGAGAGTGTGAATGGTCTATGCATAAGAATAGAAGAGACACGGCTGAGAGTTTGAATGACAGTGCGAATGAGCAAATAAACCTTGATGAGACTGTCAATGAGATCTTAGCTAGGAATAAGCGGGAGAATGCAAAAGTACATCCAAGTGCGTCCGCGTCCCCTCTGGTTCCCTCCCTTTGCAGGAGAAACAAAAGACAGCGAAGGAAAAGTCGCAGTAGGATTTTTCCCTCGCTGCCGGATCGAGCCAGGCAGACATGTCATATATATTTCACTTTATACCCCATTCCAAAAAAAACCGGACCCTGTGAGAACGTCATTCACAACGTAAATCAGCGTGAATAAGAAAAATATTGAGAATGTGAATGGCAGTGTTTATGGCAGCGAGTGTCTGACAGTTGAATATGACGACGATATTGCATCAGCTGCGAGTCGTGAACAACACAGGGCTGTAGCGACCCCAACTACGCAGCGCCTCAGAAACTGTGGCGCGCTCTGCTGGCCTGACCGGTCTGAACACGGCTGGCGAGGGCGCGGGAACGAGACCTCGGCTCCGGCCACCGCTGCCCCGGAGCAGTCTGCAGCGGCCGGCGCCAGCCGGGGAGATCTCGCTCCGTCGCCGGGCTCCAGCTGATCCCGCAGCCCGCGCCGTGGCCGGCTCCGCCGCCGCCGGCGCCGGACAGCTGCAGCCCGCCTGAGCGTGCAGCGCGCCGGGAGGGGTGCCTCCCACAGCCCGACTGCCGGCGGCCGGCGCAGCCTGTTTTGGCCGGCCGCTCCCGTCAACAAACGGCTGCCGGCGGCGCCGTGAGCTGCCGAGTGTTGTCGGGAGAACGGCTTCCGCGGAGGTGCGCAGGCAGGTCAGACGCGGCGGCGGATCACGCAGCGAGAGGCCGGGCCATGGTGAAGAACGGAGCGACAGTCCGAGATCCTCTACCGTGCAGTCGTGGACGGGATGGAGTGTAAAGCCTTGCTTACCAGACATCAGCACGGTCCCAAACCGCAGTGTTGCTGTGTCATCCATGGGGTACTCGAGAAGTTAGCAAGATTAAATTTTCTTCTCTGAAATGCGCGTCCGTGGAGAAACTGTTCACCGCACTTCGCATATTATAGTAATGTTCAAAGATTCACTACTCAGAAATAAAAGTCTTGATAAAGAAGATGAAAATACAACGGAAGCCTTTTGCAGACATCGGATAATTAACTCCATTCGTCACGGTCGGGGACACTAATAGTCCAACTAATAGTCAGCAGTGACATAAGCACCTTGCGCCAGAATAACAGAGTATGCTTCCACAATCGGCATATGTGCACGGACATTCGCTGACAAATGACAGCATTGGCGAAGGCAAAAAAGCGGTCAGCGCTGCACCTGGATATCATAACTACTGGAGCGTTATGACCTCTGTCTCTTCATATGCCGCATCGTTTCTGGAAAAACGGGCACTGAAATATCACACATGACTGTGTTCTGGCCGTGAAAGAACGCAGCAGCCGGCAGAAATGAGGCCATTTTGATTCGTCCAGCCGGAGCACAGTCCATGCCGCGTCTGGTGAGTGTCGATTAGTCAACAAAACGATCGCGTAAGTCAGGGCTGACGGCGCTGTGGGAGAAACAGCTCGCGGCCTATGGCTCAAAAACCGAAGATCTAAAAGAAGAACAGAAACCACGTCATCACGTGACGTCAGGTTCCCAGTCCTCGCGGGATTCCACGTGAGTCATATACCACCGCGACTTTCGCGTGAGCCGAGTTTTAGTGATGGCGTTTCCCGTGCAGCCCACCCGTTCAACACACCTCCGATAAGCGAACGACGAGCACCCGCAAATCATGTTCAAAAATACATCGCTGAGAACGCATCCTCAATTCAGAGCAAAACGGAAAATAGAGAATAGCGTCGCTGCGCTGAGAAATGTTTATCGGGCCCTCACACGTTGCGATCGGCTCACCGATGGCTGTCTCTTACGCAAGGACTGGCCGTGACCAGCTGCGAACCGATGTGCTGCAACAGAACCAGCTCTGCCAGCGCAGCGGCATCGGTGCCGAGCTGCAAGCTCGAGGGCCAAAAGACGTCGTTGAGGTGATTTAATATTATTTCCAGCAAGAGCCTCGTACGTACCAACAGCTT
Organism: Capitulum mitella; assembly: GCA_030062745.1. Taxonomy (NCBI): domain Eukaryota; kingdom Metazoa; phylum Arthropoda; class Thecostraca; order Pollicipedomorpha; family Pollicipedidae; genus Capitulum; species Capitulum mitella. The sequence continues at coordinate 18,802,582 of CP099853.1, read as the reverse complement.
CCGACCACCGTCGTACGGTCTGCCATACATTTCCCTCGAACAGCCGCGCGTTCAATACACTTCAGTGCCGCCGGTGCTGTGCGGTTTGCGCCCGGTAAACACGACGGACGAGGCCTCGTGGTCCTCGGCGCGGAGCTTGCAATGGTTTCCGGTTCACTTCAATCTGGAGCCGCTCCCGATTTTGCATCAGTTAATGCAGCACACCAGGGCGTTTGGAGCGGGTGGTGCCGTCGGAGTCAGGAACCCCACACGCTGAACTGGGCGCAAAATATCGGGCATTCTCAAGCAGGCATCCAGCCGGTTCGTGAAATGATAACAGAACTGAGGGCATGTTTGGGATAAGTAAGACAGGCGATTCTCGGACGAAAATTCACGGTAGCTTCGCCGTCGAACAGAGCATTACTGCGCAATTGCCCATGCTTTCCTAGTGGTCAGCTTGAACTACACACTTTTTTTACTACGAGCAGGGCCGTAGGCCGAGTGAGTCCCACTCAAGGATTAGCAAAAATCGGACCGAGAGGTCGGCCCCGCCAGGCATTTCATTTCGCAGTCATTGGGTACCAAATCTTTTCTACTCATACAACCATTCCGGGAGTGTTGCTATCGCTCTTGGACCTATTTTGTATGGATATTTTTTACTTGCTCATTACTGACAGCGAACAATATCATAGGTGCGGATGGTGTTACAATTTGCAACTTTTGTGTGCAAAACACCTACATGGATCGGCAGATATCCGTTTGTACTGCGAAACGCAGAAATGGAAGATGAATTTACCAGACAATAGGAGCAGACATACTCCAGATTTCAAGAAAAGCGCGGCACGTCTCGTTCTTCACGCGCCCAGAAGCGCGTCTCACCGGTGCATGTCTTTTCTTCAGAGCGCACATGTCCACTCAAACCGTCCACACCCTTCACACAGACGAAACACACAAGAACGGTACCGATGCAGCTTGTGTGCGTGGCAGCAGGAGGTGATGAAGTGGCCTGGTGCCAGGCTCTGCAGCGCTATAAGTCCGACTAGTCCTGGCTCATCCCGCCCCGGTGAGGCGCCGTAATGGCCTGAGGCCTGTGCCAGGAGTGCGACCAATGCCGTCTGACGACTACCAGAGTAGAGATGGAGATGCCTGGTGACCACCAGACATACAGATTCTCTCACAATATCACCCGCTCATAGGCACAGATTCTCTCACGGTACCGCTAGTCCGAACATGGAAATCATCTGTCGTCACATGGCAACCATCAGAGTAGACACGGCGATGCTCTGACAACCACCAGAGCAGAAACAGAGACCCTCTGACGCCGGGGAGCTGAGATGACGTCTCCTGCCGTCAGGCCGACCGGCGTCCTCCGGCCACATCAGGGACACGGGACGTCACCCGCCGGGACCAGGACCTGTCCAGCCCAGTCTCCGGCAGCACCGTGCCCTGCGCGGCCCGCCACGTGGCGCGGCACCGCCAGCAGGCCGTGACAGCTGTTTGATCCTCGCCGCGCGGCGCCCGGCCCGGATTGCCGCGGGCAGGCTCCGTGTGACGCGTGAAGGGAGACCTCTGATCCCCGGGACAGGTATTTCCGCGGCCAGGGGCCGCCGCTGAGGGATGGACCGGCGCCGGGGGTCGACCGCAGGTCAGCGGAGAGGGACTGACAGTCTCGGAGCCGAAACATAGCCGACTTTGCCGGGACAGATGGGCGGGGGGATGAGGCGGTCCACAGAACGAAGAAGCAGAGGCTGTCATAAACGACAGCAGCGACGAAGGAGGCGTATGCAGAGTCTGGCAGTAGTAAGAAACAGGGAAAGGAAGTAAAATGCCGGAGAAAACAGTTGTGATTGGGCAAAAAATAAACAGACGGACAGAAGTGGAGAGGCGGAAAGACAGAGGGAGAGAGAGGGGCCACCTAAGGATCGTCTCCAGGGAGAGAGGGGGAGGGGACGCCATATGATCATCTCCGGGTCGTCTCCGGGTCGGCTCGGAAGCGCCCTGGGGTCGCCCTCTGGTCACTTGTAGGTCGTCTCCGGGTGGTCTCCGGGTCGGCGGCCGCGGGCACGTGTCCACGCGGTCCCGATCGGCGGCATGGACAGCTTCCTGTCCGGTCGATGACGGGCGGCGGCCGACGGCTCCATCGATCGGCACACCTCTCATTCAGGCGAGCCGTCATCGGCGCCGACGGCGACGCCTCCGCCGCCGCGCGAAGGCCGTGGGAAGACGAACGACGACGACGTTTCCTGCGGTCGGGCACCTTGTTCACGCACTGCGACCGTCACGTGCCGCTGGCTCGTGCGTGATAGTCCATCGATGGGTGCTATCGCTGGCGTCGCCAGAGGGCTCGTAGCCAGCCCACTCCGCCGCGCACAGGCTCCCTCGCAGGCATCGATCATCCTCGTCGACAGCCCCTTTCGCGGCCTGATGTTCTGCATGAAAAGCGAGGACCGGTGGTTGAGCCTTGCGCTGTCGTCATCCATCTGCCGGTGCGGCGGACGCGCCGCGGCATTCGGCGTAATCTCCTGGTCTCCGTGAGCATCGGACATCGAGACCGGTGAGGCTCCGAATCCGGACTCCGACGATCGTCGCAACGAGGACGCACGGGTTTCGACAGACTTCGAAATCAACCTCCTTCGTCCGAGGTGTCCAGGCGTGTCATTTTTCCGCTCCGCACCCAGTGGCACGTGCCAAGAGCAACCGTAAGGCAAACCGGCTTATCCCCCCCCCCCCCGACAACTCCACCTCGCTCCGGTGACGCGCCTGCAAGCAGCGAGGCCGGCCCCGGAGGCTCGGCGGCCGAGCCCGTCGCCGACTCCGGTCGGTCTCGCTCGCCGTCGCGCTCCCCTGGGGCGGAGACCATCTGTATTCATCGCACGAGGACACGCGGGCCGGGACGCCCTCTTCCTGGGCCTGCTGCCGGCGGGCTGGCAGTCGCTCCGCCAGGTCCGGCCGCCAGGACGCCCGCGCGTTTGCGGAGGTCCGGAGCCAGGCGCGCGACACGTCCCGGAAGCGGACATTTGTGTCCGATATCCTTCCCATCCCGGAGCAATAAAAGTACAGCACGAAAAAATGGTTTACTCCTATTACGCCAGGTCGGTAAACAACGGATAATTTTTGTTAGAAAGCGTCAACTCTGCTGCGTTAGCCGAGCACACTCAGTCTGTGAAGCGTTCACCAGAGAGCGGTCCCGACGTGGACTGTGAGCTCAGGTCTGGCTGGGAGTGTCCAGCGGTTCGGAGCGCCGGGCGAGCTGGAGACCAGACGAGCTCGTCTTCCTCCCGACCCCCACCCCGCAACCGCCGTGTGTTTCCGGCGGCGCCGTCCAACAGCGCATCTAGAAAGCTCACCGGCACAGCCGTTCGGCGGGAAACGCGTGCTGGCCGCCGACGATCGCATCGTGCTGCTTACGACGGTCGACCGAAGGCTAACTTTGCCGGCGGCGTCTGCTATGCCGTACACAGGCTCGAATGGCACGGAATGTCTTATTAGTCTGCGGACTGCCGGCGGGCAGCCGTACGCTGATAGTGTCTCGGTCGCAGCGATGGATGGTTGCCTTGTCGTGCCGCCGCGGTGAGGCCGATCGGGTTCTCGCCGGCAAGGCCTCGTTTCTGATCTTTACGGGACTTATCCTGATCCCCCTGGGAAAGCCCGCTTTCGTCGTCAGACGACACACAGTTTCTCCACGGTGCCGCAATCGCCGTCCGTGTCCTATCCCAGGCCCAGGTCCGCGCTTCCGCTTGGTCTACTGTCCAGGTGAGCTCCAAAAAAAACATTATTAGTGTTCAAAGAAGCTACATGTTCTTAACACCTTTACTACATATTCTTAACACCTACATATACATATTCTTAACGCCTAAGAGGCAGCCAGAAATAGGCCTTGCCTCGGCGCCAAACGCCAAAGCAAGGCCTCGTATATAACGACTGCATTTGAAAGAACGATCTGAAGTGAATACGGAAGCCTTTCTAGCAGCTATATTTTGAGAAATGATCAATCCAAAGACGTCTGTGAAAAGAGCAGATGGGTTTCCCGACTACGACAACCCATTACACGGAAATCACAGAGTCGCTATCGCTTACGTTCATTCATTCTGCCACCTCTGAGATTCGTTTCTGTCCCAAACGCCCTGGAGACCATCACTCAGAGCTGACACTGAATGGTTCCGCTCCACCTCACCAACCATGCCCAGAGCGTCTCCATCACGGACCCCTCCTCCGCGCGCGCGTCTCGGCCGCTGCAAAACGGTATTGGCGTCTTCCAGGGATCTGCTCTGGGGCCATTGCTGTGCAGGGTTTTTGCCAATGACTTGAGATACTTGGCGCCAGAAGCCCACTTCGTCCAAGTTTTCGCCGATGACCGGCAGGAAAGACGACGCTGGTGCCTTAATTCACCGCATGGAGCGCTGCTTATCCTCTTTGTACGTATGGTTTAGGAAACATTCTTTGAAGGCTGACGTAGCAAAAACCCAGCTGATGATGTTCGGCAGCCGCCAGAATCTTCGCAACGCTCCAGCAATCAGGACTGACTTCCGAGGGCAGAGCATCGGTCCCGACCCTACGGCGCGGAGCCTAGGAGTCACTTTTGATCCGTGCCTGTCGTGGGATGCCCACATAGCTCACGTCACACGCAAATGTTTCGGGTTACTGATAGGACTCAGCCACATCGGTCATCACCTTCCCCAGAATATCCTTTTTACGACTGTACACGGTCTAGTTCTCTCACACGTGCGATATTGCATCGCTGTGTTTGGCAGCTGCTCGGTGGAAAACCTCATCAGCTTCAGAAGACCATAAATTCCAGTGCGAGGGTGGTGACTGGCGAGCGAAAATTTGACCACATATCGGAGGTCCTGAGGGGACCAGGCTGGCTCACCGCCAGACGGCTGGCTGAGTACCATTGTCTCACTCTTATACACAGCATCCGTGGGTGCGGAGAGCCATCGTCTCTCGCCTCGTTCTTCGATCAGAACTCGAACATCCGCTCCAGGCACATACGACAGGATGGACAGTGGCACCTCCCTCGCACCCTCACGGAGGCTGGCAGGCGGCAGTTTGCGTACCGAGCCTCAATATGTACAACGGACTGCCTATCGAGCTGACCAGGCGGAAACTTCATTTGTTTAAGAGAGGCTTAAAGATGCTCTTCAAGGATGACAGCGTTTCATAGACAGCTGATTCTGACGTCGTTTGTTTCGTACTTGTTTCGTTTGTTTTTTAAATATGTCCGATGTAGAAGTCCTCGGAGGTGACCAATCATGGTACTATTTCGTCTCCTATGTCCGATACTGAATGCATGGTTTACATCCCTCATCAGACTGTAACGTTTTATTCTGTATGACACAGGGCAGAGAACAACCGCAATGTATGCGGAATGTCCCAAGAAATAAACTGAACTGAACTGAACATTCACACAAACGTTCACATTCACATTAACACCCAACGTTTCTCTCGGCATCCGTGACTAAATTCGTCGTCGTCTGTCTGCTGTGAGGACGCCTGACAACTGGACAGAGCCCTAAAGGTAACCGACTGCTGCTACGCTGGGGTCCAGTGGAAACCATGCCTGGAGATCCCGGGAGTCTGCGAGACATCCCCAACAGCCAGAAATTTTAACATCAAGCCTATGACACTGACTGGAAAGAAACGGTCTGAAATGTTACGAAGACCCCCATTCCGGAAGTTTCCGGGCATGGTGGAGACCGCGTTATTGTCTTTCGAGGTCGCGGGACGTCGCAGTCCGAGTGCCTGCATAACTCCAGCGAGATCGCTTAACCCGTCACCGCGTGGCGTGTTTTCGCACCTGCGACCGCATGGTGTGTGTGTGTGTGTGTGTGTGTGTGTATGTGCGTTAAAAAGAGCACCCCCTGTTATTTCAGGATCTAGCCGGCAGATTTGAGCCGGTCTCCCACCAATCGATAGCCCTGAGTTTTGCAGTTCAGAGAATATTGCGTTAGTTGCGGTGACGTGACTGGTAATGTCACAGGTCACGTAAAACGCATAACAGAACATTGGAAAAACTGACTCCGGTCCGTACATCATATCATCGGCGATACTGGTCTTAGCGCCTTCAGCTGGTTATCAAACGAAAGGCAACGAGCTTGTGCACCAAAATCATGCCCTAATGTTAAAAAATGTCGAGTGAAGGTCAACCAGGCCCAGGTGAAATAATGGTTTTACTTTGCGTGCCAAAAATCGATACTTACACGAAGTCGTTTGATCCCCGTCACAGGAGGGACTGAAGTGAAACCTTTTGATGATCAGTTTTACATTACCTGATTTTATCCAGCCAAGGCCAGTCTAGGTTAGGTCAAATGAGGTTACATTACTCTTCCTGCCAAAGCGCAGTAACTGCTCGCTGGGATTCTTAGCTGCGTCAAGTACGGAATTAAAATGACATTTCTTGATAATCAGATATGCTCTCTCTGCTCTTTATCAGCTCAAGGTCAAGCCAGGTCAGGACAGAGAGTATTTTCTGACTAGGAACAGTAATTACTGTCAGCTGCTACCAAACAATCTTCCACAGACAATGTTGCATTTCACTTCGTTTTGACATCTACCTATAACGTGAGCTGACATATCTCCGCGAAGCATTTGGTGAACCTTGCTAGAGGCGTATATAGATTTGCTTGTCTAGTTTGAACGATGAGGAAGGTCCGCGGCAACCACTTCCATCACCCACAATGCAAATCACACCCACCTTTCGTCATGCATGTGACCTAGCATGACGTCTGATATTGACGTGACATGATTGTACATCCTTCTGGGGACCATGCCCTCTGCAAGTTCAAACGATCCATGTATTATATTCGGGATCATTATCAAAAAACGAAGAATGCTGACGCTATCGCCCGTAGGAGCGAAAACATGCATGACAAGGTTCATCTATGACGTCATATCTCCATGATCTGACCTAGCGTGGGAATCGTTTAGGTGTCAGAATATGTAGAATTGATCGATGGACAAGTGCTTACAGTTTGGTTAAGCCGGCTAACGGTTCAGCAGTTATTCACGAAAAGCCAAGAGGATGCCCTATTTGACACCCCCGGCGGTGACAGGTTAAACGTCTTTAGCGCCCAGGTGTGGCTGCCCGTCGCCGCAGGTGTGTCTTCCCAGGCGTGCCAGAGATACATTCTAGTCGTTGACCGAGGCACGAAGCAGCTGGGACGCCTGAAGGGGGAGACTGCCCAGCCACAGCTGATTTACCGACCGCCGTCGACTGAAAATGCATGCGCCGATAAGCTCTAGGGCTAGAGCATCTCGCCGATGCGCCAAAACTCTGACTGCCTTGATTGTCCTGCGTGCTTTTTAGCAATACCTGTATGAACATGTATGTGATCTGTTGCATCGCATGTGGCCTCGTCAACATGATCGGGGTTTATGATCAAGCAAACAAGCAAAACCGTCCTTCAGACGCGACACCATGTGCGGGACAAAAGCATGCGCGTGGACAAACCCAGCAAAGTCTGACGCCCACCGTGTTTTTCCTCGGTGCAATGAACGAAGTGTGCCGTGAAAATAACGATTCCAAAATGGCTTCGCATCCGGTAACGGCGCCTTTGATCACTGAGAAAAACAAAGAGCCTCCACACCAAACTGCGAAAGTCTAGTCTAGTCTTGTCTAGTCTAGTCTAGTCTTAGTCTTAGACTTAGTCTAGTCTTAGTCCTAGACTTAGTCTAGTCTTGCTCAATGCCGACGAGAGGTCCTTTGTTATATCTCTGGAACGTCAAAAAAGCCATAGAGGTAAAGAACAGAAAACGTCTCATACGACGCAACGGCACTGCGACCTCTGTGACGTGTCTTAACGATGTAAACATTCCATTTTGTGTCGGAAGCATTGGAAATCAGTTACCAGAGTCTTGTGTCAATCCCGAAGCCAAACGACGTCAGTCAAGTGGTATCAACAGCGTATTTCAGCAAAATGGAAGCGTTCGAGAGCGGTCTTCAGCGTCAAGCCCCAAAAATAATTAAACCAAATGGCGTGAGGCGGAGCATTGTCACATTTAGTTTTCTTGATTTTAGTGTCAGGAGTCTTCAGCGTGGATAAGCAGTAACGGCGAAACGCCTTTCAGCCACTTTCCAAGTAGAATGGGTTATCTTTTGGAGCTGACCAAATAATAACACCCAATTAACAGCAATGACTAGCCAAAGCGTTACGCGGTTGGTTTGACCCCAAAACCGAAGCTTTGTATGGTACGCAGACTCGTACACCCGCTTAGTGCCAGTATCGCCCCCGTTTTGCTGGGCTACAGTATCAATCTTAACAAAGTCTGATCGTTACCAAATATAGTTTATTCCTGTACCAAATTTCATAAAGAATACACTTTTCTGTTGCCTGTTACATCGCTAAGACTGCAGGAGTGGTGACGGAGGCATCGCACAAGATGCAGACTGGCCCCGTAACCCTGCTTATCACAGTCTTTGTAAGCAGACATGAAGAGGCTCGTTACGCCTACTAGACCTCTTCCTCGCCATGCAGGTGGAAATGACTCGTGCACCTTCTCGCAAACGGAAGATCCCAAATACAACAAGCTGCACGTCAAATGGGTGGCATCTTGCCAGTGATGCCCTAAACCTTGCTTGTCCTGGATGGTGCCTTGGACTTTGCAGCCCTCCACAAAATTTGACACTCCTAGCACCAGCAGTTCCCAAACCAAAGGCTTCATTGGCAAAGGAGTGCACCTCAGCACGTGCGTCTCGCACACACGAGGCTGAAGCCACTGGCATGCAAAACAGCCACATGCATCGACTGCCACATATCACGTGGTCCTGCCCGCCGATTTCCAGCATTCTGTCGGTCGTAGTTTTCCGGCATTGAAAGAGGGCTGTTAATTGCTCAGGCACCTCGCCCTTCACGCGGAAGCTGTACCCCCGTTTCAGCCTAATTCATCGAAATTGATCGTCCAGCTGCCCGCCCGCCTTTCCAAGCCATCATCACGCGAAACTGCGCCATTTGTGTCCCGAACATCGGCCTGCCAGAAACAGCGGGGTGTAAAAATGGTGCACAGAGAGTCTTGGCTCTGGTCTATCTACATATCAAGTTTCGCCCGCCTAGACCGCTGATGACGGCACTCGGAGGTCCCCGCGTCAAGATCGAGACAATTACCTGTCGTTCGCCAAGTGGATTACACGCGGATGCCGGCCACAGGCGCACCCAGCCGCAAGTGGAGTCCATGTTGTCACCAAATCCTGAGTCAACAGCACCCGTCGTTTGCCCTATACCCAAGATTAATTGAATTCGGCAGAGGTCCAGCTCGCGCCACGTGGCACGTGCCACACGCAGAGAATCGGTTCGAAACCTACACCGCAATTTGTCTGTCGAGTCGACGTACCCGATGGTGCCGCTTGTGTTGCGGTCAGCTGGCGCGTTCGGGCGCTAGAAGCTTCGAAACTTGGACACATTCACTCACGCACAAACACTTCGATCTGAATTTTTCCGAACGACCACATTCATGAAATTTCAGTTCGCTTAAGGCACAAAAAAATCGATTCTGAATCATCATTATCATCATTAGACATGGTTATTCTAGTTGCAAACCAACGCGTTACATGGTTGGTTTAGGTCAAAATCGAAGCTTTGCATCGCACGCAGACCTGTGCACTCGCTAAGTAGCAGCATTATCCCTATGAAACGACATCTGCCGTGCTCGTCATGCAGGTAGATATAAATTGCACACCTGTCCTCAAACGGAGGATATTAAGTCCAGCAAGCTGCACGTTCACATGGATGGTATCTTGCCAGTGATGTCCTAAATCTTTTTTGTTCTGGATGGCGTTTGCCTTTGGAAGCCCACCACAAAATTTGACGCCTCCAGCATCAACGGTTCCCAAACCAAAGCCTGGATGGCAAAAAGGCACACCTCGGCACGCGTGTCCCGCGCAGTGAAGCTGAAGGTATTGATTCGCACGTCATAGCCACAGGCATCGAATGCGATGAATCACGTGCTCCTGCTCGCCAAAGTTCAACATCCTAGCAACAGTTTTCCGGTGATGATGGATGGGTGTTAGTCGCATAGTCACCAGAGGTTTGATGTGCAGAATGGAACCCCGTTTCGGTCTGAATTCATCAAAAGAGGTTGTCTGGTTACCGGTCCGTCTTTCCAAGCCACATTCGCACGAAACTGCGCCGTCTGCGTCCGCCGATTGGCCGGTAAGAAACAGAGTGATGCAAAAGGGGCGCACGCGCGCTGCACGTGACCCCATGCACCCGTCCCATCAGGTATCGTTGGAGAGCTGGTGTTGGTTTGTTTTCCAGCAGATTTCCACTTTCCAATTTTTTTTCGACAAATTTCAGCCGCCTAAGTTACTGTTGACGGCACTCGGAGGTCCCACTATATATTGTTATAATATCATAAAATCGGCATGATTAAGGTTGCGAAATATTTGGCGGAAAGACTGGGAAAGAGAGCAAAGCGACTCGTTTCAGCAAACCAGCGTAATAAATTACTTCCTTTCCACTTCAATAAAGTGGTCGGTAATGCCTGACACATCAGTCCGACCTTGTGGGTCCTGGGCAGAGTTTCGAGTTCATCAGTCAGGCCAACGATGCAGCACAAATCGTTCATTCGCAACAGAAGATGGCAGCTGCTCTGATGGGCCCTTCCAGAGACCTCTTCACGCAGGCAGACGCTCAGAGCTCTGAACACCGCAGCCGGGCTCGAAAAAGACGCCGCCGCGCCGGCGCCGCCAGCCGACGCCGTTAGTTTGGCGCCTGTTGACATCTGCCGAGTCCCACAGGCTCGCCACGCGTTGGCATCGGTCGCTGCCGCCGGGACACCACGTGCTGACATGAGCCAAGCTCAGCGGACACATCAGGCGCCGACGGACGGTCCGGGGGGACCGTCGCCGGGGAGGGGGCTGCCGGCACCGACCTCGGCCAGGTGCCAACCGGAGCGGTCGTCGTGTGGGCCGCCCTAACACAGGCGGCAGGCAAGAAATGTCACGTGCCAGCGTTGCCAAACACCAGCGTCTTTAGCACTAGAAGTCTTGAGTTTTGGAGATCCGGGGTAGGTCATTGACAAACTATCGCGCCGTTGCGCTCTGATTTTCGTGGTGACGGACTCCGACTGTCGATACCACAGTCACACTCTCATGGTCATGGGCTGCGATCCTAGTGGCTATGGACTTCGACCCTCATGTTCATGCATTCTAACTGTCGTGGTCATGACGTCAAACCCTCGTGGTCATGAACTCCAGGTCTTGATTGCCATATAATTTAACTCGCGATTTTTTTACTCCCTCATCATAAATGCTGACTCGTCACCATAACCCCCGTCCCATGGTTGTCACAGGTTCCGACTCTCAGTAACCATAGACTCCGACTCTCAGTGGTCGCAGACTGACCCTCATTGATCACAGACTCTGACCCTCGGTGACCATAGTCTCTGGCTGGTTGCTACCGCAGCCAACTTGGCACGGCCGCAGGGGTCGCCGGATTGACCCCAAGTGTGCCGTCGACCTCACTGTGGCCAGATTGGGACACAGCATTCAAGTGACCAGACAGGCTCGTAACAAACGCTCAAGAGTTCTCACTCTCTTGACTCACAAATGATCGGTGCTATTTGGCCCGGAATATGGTCAACCTGAGCACAGGACGGTTGCGTCATGGTCTTCACGACACGCGGGGAACTCCTCAGCGCCATCTGGTCCGGGGTAAAACTGCTCCAGGTCCGCCGGTCCTCCCGGTCAGCGCGAGCCCAGCAAGCTCTGCCTTACGAGGACCACCATCCCGTCACCGCACATTGCGTAGAGTCGGACCTGATTCATTTCCGTTTGCAAATTAAAACGTCTGTCGGGGGGACATTGAAATAAAGCCGGCGTCAGCGGCGCAACGGGCCGAGGCGCGCGGCAAATGGCCAGTCGTTCTGAGCGTGCTCGGAGCCCGAGGAGGTCATCAGCGGCCGACGGCGATCAGATGCGTCCGTCGAGCGACTGCGGCGCGGAGGATGGTCCCCAGGCACGCCGCTCCTCAGGGCGTCGCATCAGCGCCCATTCAGTGGTCCGGTTGTTATGCCAGCCGTCGTGATGCGAAGCTTCAATGTCCGACCGCCAGTTCAAGTTTTGTCGGAGGTCAAGAAGGATGCACGTGAAGGTGGTGATGGAGGTGCGTCATGCGGTGACATCAGGCTTCGCTGGAATCTGGATGGTGCTGCTGGTTGAGTGGCGTTGTGTGTGACGTTAATTCAGCACCATGAATTTAATCAACGTAAAATCCCGACAAAAAATGCCTATGCCTATGGTGTCCTAACCAAAATGAAAATTGTTATCGATGACGTTATGAGAAACACTGAACAAACTACGAACTTCCCCGATTCATCTAGGTGAATGTCGTCGAATATCTCCAATTTCCGGATGTTTTCCGTTCCACAAAAAGGAGGAAAGGAAATAAGTGTACATAACTCCGCACACTTCTTTCCTTCTCACTCATGTTCTGTTTTGTCTTTCGTTTGCCACATCATTGACAGTGGTCGTTTTCTGCGAGGGAGTGGATCCTGAAGCCTAACGATGGTACGTCATAGGTCAACAGAGGTCCCCCCCCCCTTCCGCGCAAAAGCCAGAAACCCCTCTGAAGTCAAAGAACACTGTTCATTTATCTTAAGTTTGGTTATTTTTCACTCTAATTCGTCTACCATGACGCTGTTTTCGCACGCGTAGAGGGGCCCAGGCCTGAAGGAAGAGACAGCCCGGACCACTGCTCCCGATCCGCGGCCGTTGCTGCCGCTCTGCCTCTGCCCGACTGCGAGAGCGGCGGCGGGCCAACGCCCGCGGGCGCGCCCGAGGGCGGGCGTCGGGACAGCTCTGACGACGGACGCACGCCCGCCCGTCCCCCCCCCCCGCCTCCCAGGCACCGCAGCTGCCCCTGATCCAGGTCAGCCGGGTAACGCTGCCAGGCGGGACCAAACAGAATCTGACCCCGTCTGACGCGCCCTGACTGACTGAGACTGACTGAGACTATAGACTGAGAATAGACTGAGAAGGGCGAGCCCGGCATCTCAAGACCGCAGAGGGGCGGACGAGGTACTGATACAGCGACGGGGAGGGCAAGCTCATTGTTTCCAGCCAGAGTAGGGAGGACACAGCTAGGGCAAGAGGTTTCTGACGAGGCTGGGGAGCGCCTCAGAATAGCTGAGTTAGGATGTATTCCACGCTCCTGGGTAAGGTGGCACACCTTCAGAAATCCCATTTTCAATTCACTTAATACTGGACGGCACAAACGATTTCTTGGTGGCGCCGGCCCTCGTGAAAGCAGCGAAACTTCCCCTCCGGGCGTTGCCCTTAGGCCGGGAAAGAAAGAGACAAGGCACCTCACCCCAGAACAGATTCCCGGAAGCGACCCGTGGCCCGTCCACTGTCACCTTCCGCAGCCCATTTCCGCGGCTCGTGTTGGCTGGTGGGTTGGAACGCGCCCGCGGCACGTGTCCCTGCCCGTGGCATGTGCAGGATCAGGGTCTAACATTGATTCAATGTTCTCGAGCCAGCCGGAGCTGTCTCTGGAAGATTGCCAGGGTGACCTTGGATCGATGGCATCCCATTCAACCATCCGAAGCCATCAAGTCTGTAACAGAAGTGCCCACTGCTACGGAAGTTTGCGCTAGATGGTGTCATTAGGCAAACGGGGATACAACGGCTCGATGGAGCCACTCAAACGGGTACAGGTACGGCAACGGATGCCACTAACGGAGATGCTCCCCCCACAGACTGAGGCTAGCGTGTGTAGATTTGCCTCCGCATTTCCGGGGACGTGCTGTCAACAGTAATTTGACACTATGCATGAAGTACCTTTAATTTTCCGCGAAACCCATTTTTGGCATATCTTTCTTTTAAATAAGTCTGTACCACCGATAGGAAAACCATGACAGCACGTACGTTAAAACGTAATCTCCGAGATAGACGGCAAGAGAAAGTGCGTGCGTTTGAGGTTATAAAGGGAGAAAAAGGGAAGCGAGAGAGGGAAAAATAAAGAAGAGAAATAAACCGGGAAAGAGAGCAAACGGAAAACATCACAGGATACAGAAGTCGACAGAAATTAAACAGTGATCATCTCGCACGACTGCGCTCCAATTTCCGGGAGTGCCGACCCGTCTCTCATGTTGAGTTAAATATAAGTCTTTGAACATTTTCGTATCTCATAAGTGCGTCATTTGATACCAGATAGGGCGGGTTTGTAAAAACAAATACAACCTGATCATCACGGATATGTCAACAAATATGGTTGATAACATCCTGAAGGCACGCGCTGAGAACAGAACGATGAATTTCAGTCTCACTAACTTGACACACATTCTGAATGGTTGCCATAGAACTAACATCAGCGGAAAGTGGATAAGTAGTGCGTCTCTGCAAAAGTCAGGCCGAAACTAAGGCCGACTGGCTTGTGATCCGTTTTGTGCTGGTTTCTCGTGATTTAGTCGCAGTGCGAAACGACTACAATGAGCATCGATCACAATCGTACTCCGGTGTTTTTGCATTTAACGATCGACGTCAAATCCGCTTGAGGACAAGGACCGTGGACTGGCATAACAGAGACTCGGAAACAAGCGGAAAAACGCCGGGCGGCGCGTCTTGGCGGCGATTTATCGGTCGGAACGGGAAACCCGACACAGCCGGCCGTCGGCTTTTTACGCCGGCAGCCGGCGCGTGTTGACACGGCGCGCGCTGCCCACACCCGCCTGATGACACGAATGCACTGTTTGCACAGCCGCTGGCACACAAACAGGCGCCGAGGGAGAGAAGGCGGCAAAAACAGGCCGGCGTGATACAGCCGAGTTTGCCGAGCAGGCAAAGAAACAGTGGACGGCATGAGCAAGAAACGCAGGTTTTTGCAGCCGCGCTATAAATGCCGACAAAGCAGTCTCGGAGTTCCTCGAAGACAACTGCATGCGAACACCAATCGATAATGATCAACATTACAGACGATATACAACTGCAAAACGAAACATGCGATTTTAGTGTTCTGTTAGTATGAATGACAAATATTTATAATTTGCTGAATCCTTGAATTCCAATATGTTGAGCTTCGTATGCTGATCAGAACTTATTTTAGTGCCAACTTTATAGCAATATATTACACTACACTAGCAATATAATGCGCGTCCTGATTAGGTTTTTAGAAGACACTTCGGATCGTACTTATTTTTACTAATTATCGATTTGACAGTATGAAAAAAGCAAATCAGCAGATTTACGCAGGGAGTACGGAAACAACGTTAAATTTGCGTCAGCTAATAATTTGCTCTCCGTTGCGGAGATGCGCCTGCTCATTCCGTAAGCCGAAGCTTTCGCCTTACCGAAGTTTTCGGTAAACCTGAAATAATCAAAAGGGAAACTTCATAGATTGTTTCAGTCATCAGTTTACCACAATACATCTCTTTGTCCTTGACAAACATTATCGGTATGTTCATCTTTTAAGTCCGATTTTTGACCTTGAGCATCGGCTGCCAAAGTGCGTCCCTTTGTCCCAAGGGTAAGGTCGGGTCTCGGCGTTGCCTAGTGTTAAATATGCCTAAGATTTACGGTATCTATTGCTCACTGATTTACCACATCAGTTAACCGCAGTGGCGTACTAGCATCCTCCGGAAACCGGAAATGGTCAACGCATTCCAAATGGATGGGATCAGGTCGGCACCTCCAAAACGGCGAGCTGACGAGAATGACTTCAACCGACAATTCCAAAGTTAAATTAACAGCGTAATTTTCCCCCAATGGGCTAGCCGAACGCTTCACCCCACCGTGTACAATGAGCGCTCGTCGCGTCCCAGAATGTCAATAACGATTCGGACCCGCGCCATTTAAATCAACTGGACCGGTCGCTCCGAAGGCGCGATAGAATTGCACGGGCCGTATCGGCTGCGGCTCGCTGCCATTTCGGCGGCGGGTAGGCGGCCGGCGTCCTTTACAGCTCGGCGGAGCGATACGATCTAATCGCTCCCGCTGAGCGAGCGCGAACCGAGAGGCCCGGGCGCCGAGAAACAGCGTCCGACCGGCCTCTGAGGCCCGGCCGGCGGATCCAGGACCGAGATCCGGATCTCGGCGGCGGCCGAGACCAGCACCGAGACCGCCGGCCGGGGACGGAGAGCAACGGCGGCCTCTGAGACTGGCGCGGAGATGACTGAGACCGTGAGGATGACGCTGTGAAGACTGGAAGCCCCTGAGGCAAGGGCCTGAGGGGACTGAGCTTGCGAGTCTGAGACTGGGAACACCAAAAGCTTTTGCGACTGCGGCCAGTACCGAGACTGTGATGGTTTGAGCGGCCTCGGAGACTGATGTGGAGACTGAAACTGAAAAGGGTGGTAATACCGCGAGTGGGACTGCTATACAGACTGCTACGCCATACCGGGAGCATCCAAGGCTGCGGCCGGGGCCTGGGCCGAGACAGGGAAAGATAAAGAAAGTAGGACTCAGTTCCCGCAGAAACTCAGGCAAACAAAGGCAGAAAATCGACAGCCCGTCATACTGCGACTGGACCGCAGCGTATGACTGCGACTGAGGCCCCCACCCTGAGACTGAGACTAACGTTCCGTGGCAGATGTTGCGACCGCGGCTGGCCCTGATGTTGGTGATGTGGCCGTACCACTGTTGACAAATGACCGCTATCAAGAAAGGCTGAGAATAAGCCTGATATGAAACGTGTGCGCTTGACAGCCATGGTATTATAAAATACAATAAAAAGTGCTATGCACTGCACGCCATCTTCGCACATAAACTATGCAGGAAGCAGAAATGGCCCTCTGAAATGTCCTTCGGAAACAGCCACCTGCAACGCGCCCTCATGAGATCCCCAAATCATCCTCCAGGCGAGGACAACTGTCAGAAACTCGTCCAGCTCATCTTTCACCGCTGCACAGTGCCGACCGTTCTGCAGTTCACACTGGCGCAACACCAGCTCTCCAGTCAGACCTTCCATCAGCGCAGCACCGCCGGGTCACGAGCCTAAGCCGTCACCGCGACAGCTAGCTCAGTCCTCCCGGCCCCTCCCGGCGTCCGGCCCAGGTGTGGGGCCTTCATCCAGGGCCTGTGTCACGCAGCCGTGTCCGACCCCACTTCTCAGGTGACGGCGGCACGTGCTCGGCGGAGGGGGTTCCGTCCCCGGTCCTCAGGTGACTGCAGCACGTGCCCGGCGGAGGGGGACGGTCCCCATACCCCCAGTCCTCAGGTGACTGCAGCACGTGCCCGGCGGGGGACAGTCCCCACCTCCCAGTCCTCAGGTGACTGCAGCACGTGCCGGCGGAGGGGACGGTCCCCATACCCCCAGTCCTCAGGTGACTGCAGCACGCGCCCGGCAGGGGAGGACGGTCCACACCCCCCAGTCTTCAGGTGGCCGCAGCACGTGCCCGACGCAGGGGGACGGCCACAGTCGGTGGTTCTCAGGCGACCGGCGTACGTGACCGACAGAGGACGGCCGGCTCCACCGAGCGGGGTCGATACGGTCCGCAGCGGAGCGCCCGCTCCTCCGTTGGCGGCCGCAGGACCGTGCTGGACGGCGCCGGACAGCAGAAAAACCGAGGGGAAAATTGGATGATCGCGGCAGACGCCGGCGCGGCGGACAAAACCGACTGACAGTCCGCCGTTTAGATCAATCCAAAGTTCGAGCGGCATCGTTCCAGAGCTGGTGGAGCCGTCTTTCTATTCTCCAGTCACGTAGCGAAGTGCCCTTGGGCGTCTTCTCGTCACACTCCAGTCCAGTGCCGTGCGCCAGAATATCACACAGAGGGCGGGATTCCCGCCGTATGCCCGCTGGGCCCTGCACAGCACACGTGGGATAACAGCATCGCCTATCTGACATTGCTTAGTGCGTCCATCTCCTGTGCAGCACACCCGGACCCATGCATTTCATCCGGAACGTGCACGTTTTATCAGTTTCCCGTACAGTATAATGTGGTCCTGTTCATTTTATCCACCTCCTGCGCACTCCACCTGTCTCACCGTACATTATATCCGTTTCCTGTGCGTTTCATCCGTTTCCTGCACACAACATCCATGTCTGGCAGATCACGTCCGCGTCCTGCACCGTGCTTCCGGGCACTGTAAAGTGGGCTAGGACGCCGCGCCCGCCCGTCTCGACCCCTGGCCGTCGGCGCCGTGTTCTCCGAGTGTTTGAGCAGGCCCGAGCCAACAGCGGAGCCGCGCCGGCGGCGGCGACTGTCAACATCGGCACGGCACAGAGGCGCTGCCCGACGACGAGCCAGTCCCCGGCCGCCCCCTCCCCCCGGCCCTCCTGACCCCTGTTGTCCCTTGCTGTCCTTCCGGCCACCCTCTCCCCGTCCCCGGCCATCCCCGGGCTTTCCTGCTACCCCCTGCTGTCTTCCTGGTCGTCCCCTTCCTGTCCCCGGCCGTCCCCCAGCTGTCTTCCCGGCTGTCCCTCTGTTATCCCTGTCCCCTGCTGTCCCCTGCTGTTCCTCGCTGTCCCTCTGTTCTCTCCGGCTACGCGGTGAAAACCAAATGGCAATATCGAACGTGGATGATGGGCAGTGTTACATTGCGGTGAAACTACTCACCGTCCATCTTTTTTCTCAAGTAATCATTATCTTGCATCCATCTGATCGCTTTCCTGTGCACATACAAGGCTGTCTCGACGAGGAGCGCGTCCGCTGAAAGCTTGCCGCCACATGAATCACATGCTGGCTATTTATAAGCCCCTTTTAGCTTCCTGGTGTAACTGAAGACACAGGCTTATCTGGGAAGAGAAAAATGGAAAACCCTTGCCAGAAACTGATTGCGAGACTTGAGCTAAGACTCCGCAGCACTGATTAAAGGACTGATGCTCTTGCTCAACAGCAGAGGCTACCATGATTACGTCCGAATTCCCCGTAAAACAAAACTAGTAACTACTACAAAACTAGTAAAAGTTTTCTCTAGAAGAAGTCCGTCGACAAAAAACCATACGAAACTCGAAAGTCGCATTACTTGACCTGCGATGACGTCATCACGCAGAAAACACGAAAACGGCCGACGATCTCGGAAACCATGTTCAAATCGTTCCCAGAGTCAATTAAACCTCATAATTCTTGGCATTTCCAGTTTTTCTCATGACCCTATGGCAATGTTGGCCCACCCTCTACTTTTCAATTGCTCTCATGTACATTATGAAAACGCTAGCTCTTCTTATACCGAGATGTCGTGGCACTTAACTTAGAAGTGATGTGTATTGAGCACGAACAATAGTACGTGTAGATCAAAATTTGATTTCTATGTACAGCATTTTTTGCATTGTTTAGCATCAAAAAAAGCTTTTTGGCTGCGCTGTAGCATGCATATTCCTACATGGCGTGACGTAAAAACACACACAAGCACGTACGGAACGGGTCAGTTTTAACCCGTCCCCGACTGGGGGGGCAGTTGACTGCCCCCCCTGAGGTTTTTCTGGGATTGCGAGAGAACCAACAAACACAGAGCCACGAAACTTTGTGTACCTTTTGCTCCATCAATTTTACATCTTGTATCAAAATTTTGACCTCAGGTCACGTCAGGTGCCTAACCTAGGTCAGGTCAAATAGACCTATGTCAAAAAAAGTTTAGCGCCCTTTAACTTTTTCGCAAAACAAGATATCTCAATAATACTTTCAGGGATTAGTGATCGTGATAGATGCAACAAATCCGTTATCTCAGATTTTTCGGAATTTTTGGGTCATTGACCTAAGGTCAAGCCCATTTTTAAGACATATCGCCATTTTTTCCGGAAATTGACGGAACATTCCATAACATTTTTACTGTGGAATGAAGCAGACATCTGGTTACCGTCATTGGGCAAAGTATCAGTGACTTCCAGCCATTGACCTGAGGTCAGGTCACGAATAACTGTAGTGGGCCAAAATGTACCACTGTCAAAATCGACGATGAATTAGTCAGAATGGGTAGAAAATGGCAGAACTAGCGTGCGCAGACGTAAATAATACCAGGAACCTCAAAAAGTTTGAAAAAGTAGCATATTTTGGAAATAAACAGGCTCTCGCGAATAAAGCTCCGCCAACTTTGTACATTAGCAACTAATAAATTTTTCCAAAATTTAAGCACGAGAAACCATCACAAGAACCACAAAGATCAATAAAATTTACATAGATCGTCTTTTTTCGCGAAAATAAAGGAACGCTAAAATTAGTTCCCGTCAATTTGGTACCGCATACGGCCGCGGCGCACACTTGACCGCTGACGGGAGAATTACGGTGTCTTTAACTCAACGTTTCGGCGTATATATTGAACAAATCTGGGGGAATTAGACGTGTATCGGCATCCGCGGACATTTACTTGTGCGCTGGTGCCTTTACCTATGCGTTATTAGTCACAGCCCTTGAGATTCAGGCCATTTCTCGGTCTCATGCAGTCGGCTATGAGAAAACATATATAGGGCGTAAATTGGCTTAAATATTATCTAAAACTAAAAATGAGACCAGTTTCGAGCTCTACTCGTCACAGGCTTTCCAACGGTATGCTTATTTTTATCGTGCGACCAACCGTTCGCGAGTTAGCGGGGGGGTAGTCAACTGCCCCCCCAGTCGCGGGTGTTCGGGACGGACCGACGGTCGTGCGCGGGTTAAGGTCGATTCCATGCAGATGAATTTTATTTCAAAACTACGCGGAGACAAAATCTTAAGAGCATAAGAAATATAGCTTTAAAACAATCAAAAGGTGAAAATGAAAATAACAACTGCACCTCTAAAACAATGCCAAGATATGAAAAATCAGATGATATGGAAATAAGGATAATAAGGATAAGATATGGAAAGAAGAAAAATATAGCTTCGAAGCAATGGTAAATATAAACAAGGATAAATAAAACGTCATTAAAACAACAGGATAATATTAGCGAACATAAAACATACCAAATACGGACATTTGCGAATAATGATGTTTTGATGATGAATGATGTTTTCGCAATTTCACGTGCGTATGGAACGATTCTAAAAAACGAAATCCGCCGTAAACGACCCGACTCCCGTGGTAACGACTGACGATTTCCGAAAATCACTGGGGGATTTCAGACCGTTTCTTTCCAATCATCATCACAGGCCTAATCTTAACCTCCTTGACCTCCTCACTCGCTACCACCGGGCAGGTCTCCCCTCTAACATCCCCAATTACCAATACCGGCGCACCCCCTCCCCCTCCGGCAGCTGAGCTGACGGCGCGACTGCTGTCGGCCATTAGCAGCGCCCTGTTCGTCCGGCGGCTCCTGCAGGCGCGGATTTGGAGCCGGAAACGAGCGCGGGGCTCTCTCTGCCAAACCGCGGCTGTCAGCGGTGTCGGCGGATTACCGCAGTCAGGCCGGCAGAATTCCGTCACGAGTCGTTCCTGTTATTGTCAGATTTATACAGGCTATTCTATGTATAGAATATATGTGGAATGTAGGCTTAGATGAGCTCCGACTGCCCGGTTAAAAACAGCCTATTCAGCTCCAACCGCGAGGTTGTGAAAAAGTCACAGTTACACTGAGTCTAGCGGCTTTTCTCGATGACCAACGACATTCGTAATTGACCGGAAACGCTGGCATCTGCACGGGTCGCAGGTTCTTACCTAAAAAGGAATTGTTCTGACGTTGCCAGCCTGATCTGCCGCTCTGATTCTTATTTGGCTGTTTTGATTTAGCCGGCCTCATCCTGATTTGGCGGTGAGGATCGACAGCAGGCATCAGATCAAGGCCACACCAGCCGCAGTGTTCGCACTCAACGTACACGACACGCCCGCGCTGGTCCTGTGAGCTTAGAGCCGAAGCGCCTGGAACACACGACAACGCGGACGGCCTCTGTTTTGTCGTGCTGCGGCAAACAGAAGACCCGACCTTGCCGTCACTTCTACCCCTGAATGCCGCAAGACCTAATTATAGCGGTCCTGCTCAGGAGAATCCAATGCATCTTCGCCGGCGATGCCTTCGACTGTTGAGGGCCACAGACCACCCTGTGTTGGTCGGTGCAGCTTGAGTAGATCCACTCCTAGTGGTCATGCTGCGCTGCAGGGCTCGTCCAGCAGACCACTTCTAGTGCAGCACAACGCTCGCCCAAAGCGTCTGTTCTTGGTTGGCATTGCCAACTGTAGGCTTGCCGCTCTGCCCCAGGGCGCGGCTCGGTGTTGACGCCGCAGTTCGCTGCGTCGACCGCTGCGGCCGCCTGGCACGCCCAGTCCCACCGGCGTAACGGCAACTCGCGGATACGGCAGATAGGCGGTGGTGGGACCTGACCCCTGTGTACCGCCGGCAGTTAGGGCTCACCTCGCGGAGACCGCCGCTCATCGGCGTACAAACGGAATGTCCTGAAGACGGCGACGGGCACGTGAATGGTGGTCACCGCCACTTGCACTTTTATTATCGCTCAAGTTCTTGCCGTCTCTCAGCGTCTATGAAACCCACTTCGTTGACAGTTCTTATGGCTCTACATCTTCCCGCGTTCTGGAGGATATTTTGTTGCATTAAAGAATCCCGCCGAAGAATGTATCCAAACGTGCGATGAAAGATTTCTACTATAATAGAAATCTTTGGACTTTTACCGTCGTAAAAAATATTATCTCATCAAGGTATCCTCACAAACAAAACATCATGCATGAATGCAGTCACAATGGCATCACACTGTGATGAGCTACATCAAATTTCGGTTATGGTAAGGTCACGGTCAAAATCAAGATGCTGTCACCATCATGTCAAGATCACGGTCAGGTTCGCATTCAATGTCAGGCGGTGGCCAGAACGATGGCCAGGGTCGTTCATGTATTCGAGTCCGTTGCCTGTGTCTGCCGGTGCCTCAGTCAAGGCCACCATCTCTGACAACCGACTGCAACGTCATTCTCGTCTGTCGTCCTTTATCGCCACTGGTAAAGAGACTTTCTTTCCTTAACGCAATGTAGAGTGCTTTCGGCCCCAAAACATCGATAAAGAGACAAATGGGGCGCGGCCTACATTGTCTTGGCTGTGACTTATCGGCTCTGCGAAGGGACATTCGAATGATGTTTCCAAGTATCAGTGTTCTTTTTTAATTTCGGAGTTTCGAGGCGACTTCCGGCGGATTTCCCCTGTACCCTATTTATCCGTTTCTATTGTCAGCTGTTTCATGACGTCATGAGTGAGCGTAGGATAATGAACGTTAGCGAAACCCCGTACTGCGTCGTTCAGCTAATGGCCTCAGAACGTAGTGTTTGGTTAATTACTTTTTCGAGTTTGTAGTCGTTTTCTGCGAAAATCAATGCCGAAACGTGATCAGCAACATTTTTCGACCAAGAAATTACATTCCTGGAAAGTCGACCAACATAAAACATTCCACTTGCGAAGAAGTGTCTGATTTCAGATGGGCACGAAAGTATGAAACAAACGATCGAACAAAAGACGAGGAACAGAAAACAGCAAAAACTGTTGCACCGCTTGTTGAACGGATATCTTCAAGGCCCGTCGTCCAGCAACGCCGCTGGAGGCATTTTCAAGTGTAAGAAAGGCAAAAAAAAACTTTTAGCTTTTCTCCATATTGTCTTTATGTACGCCTGATGGATAATTCGCCCCCGAAATTATACCGCGCTGCATTGAGCTATCGGTGTCCCCACACCACGCCTCAGTTGTTTGCATGTGTATCCACCATGCTTATCGCCCCCGCCCACCCAGTAACAAGTAACTATTATGCCCCTTCGCCGAAGTTGCACCGCGTCCACGAATCGCATCACGCTAATCGTCTCTATGCATGAACGGGAATTCGATTAGGACGCACTTGGTTCGAATGCCGTAGCGCGGGCGCCTAAAATGAACGACGTAACAATCTACTCACTACACACAGAGAAAAATTCAGTACCCCTGGTGCTAATCTTTTTCATTAGTCCCAATAGGGCGCTGCTAGAAGTACCTTTGCCGTAAAAGTGGCAAAATTTCAACCTATTTAGAGCCAGTGATACTACTCAATCGCCTTTGAGTATGATACGGGTGTTAAAATTACTCCTCAAGTCGTCCAGTATTCTGTTAGCACCCCGCAAGCACCCCACGTCAGCCGTTCGAAATGCGCGCGCGCGGGAGGTGGAGGGAGGTTGCGCAAACTGCTCCACGATTGACTGCTAAATAAAGTTTAAATTAACCCCTGCAGGGTAACGTAAACCCCAATCGGGTACTTATCAGTGTGAAGTGCACGTTTTCTGCGCGCGCAGACGCGGTCAAGACGCCATTTTCGTGCAGTGCGTGGTCTGGAGCACTGAGGACGCATCCTGAGGATGATTTCTGATGAAGGTGAGGTGATTCAGCTGTATGTGTGTACCTGTTTGGTGAGTGTTGTCTTATAATGTATGAACTTATGCATTCTGGTAGATAAGAAACATAGCATATGCGCCTTAGGATTTTCCTAGCGTGCAAGTTGGCAAGAACGTAACTGGGTAGATATTTTTGGGCACTCACAGGCCGGCCCCAAACGTGAAGGCCGTTTCATTTAACGACAGCTTGTATGAACACGAACTACGCCTTAAGAAAATTGTTTTGCAAAGGTTTGATTGTTGTGATGCAGTCACGTGCAATGATTGCTTTTGGAGTAGCATCCCAGGTACCTGACCTCTTTTTCCCAATGCAAACGAGTGAGTTGTTGGGCAGGTAGGGAGGTGTGCCTAAAATGCAATATTCGTGATTAAAATAGGAACAAACTGTGGTACTGATGGAGGATATGCCTTATGCTATATGATGAGGTAGAAAGGTAGATCAGGATCCGATAAACTTTTTATCTCACACATATTTCTCTGTACCGGGCTTCGCATAGGTATACTTTTCACGGTATACCATGAACGTTGGTACACAAAAACAGCAAAAAGCATTTTTGCTTTGCGGGTCTTTTCAGCACGACCCCTGCAGCCTGCAGGCCTCTGGGCTCAAAACGATAACCTTTTTTTGACAACAGGAAGGGTAAAACGGGGTAAAACGCCTCTCCGGAAAGACGCCTGTTGGGCCTAGCAGTAACACACCACCTACCTTATCGCTGAATGCTTCTGAAGGCTGCACTATGCTGCACAGATATATGTTGTCATATTTCCAGCGTATGCTGATTCAATATCGTCATTTTTATTTGTGACATATCGGTCTGTTTAGAATAGCTAGGACTTTGCGTTTTATGGGCTTTGCGTTTTACTTGTTATGTGATGATCGTGCATCTGTTGACCTTTTGCTTTTATTTAACCTGCGTCAGGGTGGAATTTATTTCATTTTGGTTAGTTCGATTGGTAGCATCAGGGATAAAGGACCGATTTTATGTGGAATGTGAAGACCCGTTATAGCGCATAGCATTCGTTAATCAAAATTCATAACTTACGTACACGTGACATACGGTGGTTAGCGTTACTTCGGATCCTCAAGAATCATAACAAACGTCATTCTCAAGTAGACTGAAAGCCGCTTTCAGCGCCGGTACCATCCAAAAGTTTCCGGCTCCAAGCCGGTACATCATGTCTCTGGAGTGTTGCGGTGTGGGGCCGGTAGCCAGGGGCGTCGGTTTATGTAAATGATTAGAGGCTTAGCCGACGGCCTGACAACCTACCTTCCCCAAATGTTAGTTTTACAACGGATTTCGCCCACGTTATATTTGCCGCCTGCAATTTATAAGTTTCTTTGTTACTATTTATAAACCAAAAATTTCATATATCCCATGTATATAGTCATATATATAGATAGACGATAGAAAGGTAGATAGATAGATTCGTTTATGTTTTTTTTCTGTAATTCCTGCCTATCTTTTATCTATTGCGGCGTTCCTTTCGTTATTCATGCCAATTTCCTTTTAAAACCGGTATAAAATAATGGTGGCCTAAACCAACATGGGAGGCCGAAATCAACATTAGGTGCGGGCGGGGGGGGGGGGCAGGACCTTCGCAAAAATACAGATCGACGCCTCTGTCTGTAGCAGATATTTCGATATCTTATGCATCTCTAGAACGGATGTCCGAAATAGAAGTACGTTTTTTTTAAGTCCAGCCCTCCCGCCCCAGCCAAATTGGGATTCAGTCCAACATATTACCCTAGAGGGGCGTAACTTTGGTGTGGAGTTTTCCATACTGAGGGCCTTGTTGGTATGAAATTCCATACCAGTATTTTGACCCATTGATGTATTTTCATGTTTTATTAAAAAGAGTGATGTAAATCCGTTATCCATGTCGCGTGTTAGCGCCGATGACTATTTTTCCATACCAAACTTTGTCCCAGTTCTACATTCATGCTTCCCTATTGACCTTGCAACGCATTGTTTTAAAACGCAAGCCAACAAAAACCAGCATATTTGGTCAGCAATCCAGTAAAGGGAATACGAGCCAATCCGTGGTACGGGTAAACCGAGCTGAAAACTTGCATCTCTTGCCCAAACCCACAGCGATTGCCCAAATTTAACAATTTGACCAATGGCATACCAGAAATGTCTGGGACCCGAAAGGGCTTTGGAACCCTGCCCCCCACCCCAAAGTCTGGACACCTAGCCCGACCCAAACTTTGCCGTCATGCAGTGGAGACAGCTGCTTCCCCCCCCTGATTTATCATCGGTCGTTTGTGTAGACGTGACAGAATCGCCTCTTTTTATTCATCATTCTAACCCAACCAAAAAGTTTCTCTTAACTTGCCCCCGACTGGGGACGGGGCGGTTGACTCCCTAGTCGGGGGGTTCAACCGCCCCACCAGAGATTTTCGCAGTATTGCGAGAGGAAGAAAAAACACAGGGCCACGAAACGTCGTGTACCTGTTTCATGATCATTTTTACACCCTGTGTCAAAGTTCTGACGTCAGGTCAAGTCGGGTGTCCGACCTAGGTCAGGTCAGGCGGACCCATGTTCAAAAAAGTTTAGCGCCCTGGAACTTTTTTGGAAAACATGATGTGAAATTTTCATGGATTAGAGATATTGATGGATGCAACAAATATGCTATCTCGGATTCTTCGGAAATTTCCGGGTCATTGATCTGACTTCAAGCCCATTTTTAAGACATCTCGTTTTTTCTCAGATTGACGCAATTTTTCAGAACGTTTTTAGTGTAGGGTGATGCAGACATCCAGTTACCGTCAATGGGCAAACAATCAGTGACCTCTAGCCATTGGCCTGAGGTCAGGTCACGAATAACTGTTGTGAGCCAAAATGCACCACAGTCAAAATCAGCCATGATTTATCTAGAACGGGTAGAAAATGGCATAGTACGCGCAGTTGCAACTAATGCCGTGAAATTAAAAAAAAAGTTTTAAGAAATCGCATATTTTAAAAATAAGCAGGCTCGCTCGAATAAAGCCCCACTAACTGTGTACATTGGTAGCAACTAAATTTTTTCAAAATTGAAGCATGAGGAACCATCACAAGAACCATTAAGATTAACGAATATCACACGGAAAGGCGTATGTCACGAAAATAAAGAAACACCAAAATTAGTTCCCGTTAATTTCACACCGCGTTTGGCAACGGCGCTCGCCGAAAGTCAGCGGGAAAATTGCCGTGTCTTTAACCCAATATTTTTGGGTAAATATTGAACAAATCAGAGAAATTAGACGTGCATCGGCATGTGCGGACTTTTGCCTGTTCGTTGGCATCTACTTGGACTTTATTAATCACAGCCCTTGAGATCCAGGCCACTTCTCGGTTTCATGCAGTCGGCTGTGAGAAAACATATATGGGGCGTAAATGGTTTACATATTATTTATAACTACAGATGCAATCAGCTTCAAATTTCACTTGTCACGAACTTTCCTACGTTGTGCTTATTTTTATCGTACAGCAAACCATTCGCGAGCTAAAGCGGTCACCTCTCCCTCCCCCCTGTCGGGCTGATCAACTCCGAGTGCCAGTCGGGCGCTGGTTACGTACATTTTTTTCATGGCGTATACATTTCCGTTCCCATACTTTAGCAAGCAGCTGATTTCGAAATAGTGCACACCATGCCTTTCTCCTAGGTCTACGTATAGTATCTTTGTCATTTCGTATGTCGCCACTGATCGGACTTCAGGTCACTAATGGTATGTTTCTCTTGCACGCGATGGAAGGATCGCGATCATCCGCGCGCAGCCACGCCAGCGCAGCACGCAGACGACGATCAGATCGCGCTCGAACATGTGCGGCAATGAACGCATCTCATGATACAGGAAAAACAGATAAGGTCTTTGATATTTCATGAGATGCCAGAAAAACCAATTTCCTGTATGCACAATCGATCGTAATGCTAATGCGTTATCCCTATATGCTCTTTATTGTATTTATATATATGTTTATGTATCTTTTTTTTATCTGTATATCTTCATGTTTCCATGCATCCTCCCTTATGTATGTCAATAGCAATAGTTTCATCTGAGATGGTATCTCTTACAGAGGCAATCATCCACAGCATCTCACAATAAGATGAGACAGTTACCCAAACAACGTGATTTCAAGGATCATGAAGAAACAGGTCTGGACATCCCAAATGCGTGACGGGATCTGAGGAGATTTTTCAGATGCATTAGGTGCAAAAGATCGCGTCATCAGTCGTGCTTTTATTTATCGATGACAATAAAAATCTTTATGATCGCGTGACGGTAATGCGGATATCTTCAGACAGTCGCAAAGTGCTGAATAAGTGTCGATATAAAGATTACATGAAAAAGGAAGATTTCCATGCGAACGTCCTGAATGCTAGTGAACACCAATGAATACCAAAAAGCGCCATGCTGAAACGAGCAACGATGACGTCACCGTTTCTTGCCTTCTTTATGAGCCGCCCGCATGTGATCCGCGTCTGTAAGCCTGCAGCCTGCAGGATCAACAGCGTCAGTCGCGGTCGCTCGCTCGCCAGCCACGCCGACAACGGGCATGAGCAATGCTCCGTCCTGCATCGTCCCGGAATAGCATCTCGTATAGCAGCAACACCGCATCTCGTGACTCTTATGCAATAAACAATCAATCAGCCTGGACTCTTTATACCCTCATCAATCTGTCTGATCATCTCATTTGATGAATTCGATCTGCTGTCAGATCGCTGTCGGGGCTGCAAATGCTCGCTAAGCCTATATCTGCAAACAATGACATCACACTCCGCCATGCAGAATGGTTGCGCAAATGAGTGGTGTGTCAGCCAACGATGAGCGCCGGCAGTGTCGGTCACGACCTGCGTAATGACCTTCGATGAGCAGGTGATGAGCCTCCCTGATATGCCAAACATTGGCGTGGTCCGTGGTCCGGATTCGCGGCTGTGGTTTCCCTTGCATGAATGTTAACGCTGCCAGCTGAGTAAATTCGAATGTGTATGATTTCAGTAAGTGGCGGCTAGAGTCCTAACAATACGTTATCGCACCTCAGTGCTGGCAGCAGATCATAAAGACGCATCAACTTCGAACTTTCAAAGATATGTGATCGTGGCTTGGATACTCAGTCATGGCATCCAATTATTTTTCGCAGATCGATGTTATCTATTTGAATTTCTCATATCATTTACCCAGCATGATCTCATCGTATACAAAAAATGGAAAGCCTCTTTGATATTCGTAGCGCTGAATGAACAGAGTGCGATCGAGCACTGAAATGCAAAGTTTTTTTGCTGGTCAATGCATCGGTTCAAGCGGATCATGCATGATAAATCGCAGCCGTGATGGTCTTGGTCTGGCTGAACGTTATGGTCACCAGCAGAGCAGCTCAAATGGTCTGTATGATAATGGCTGTCAGTCCTTTCTGATGTGTAAGGAGAAACTGAATTTAAATGATGTGGAAGCCAACAACATCATGACAACACTTCAGCCAGTAGAAGAAGAGAGGGAGAAGAATGAACATCAGTCTGGATGCAGATCCCAGGCAGTATGTTGGTGAGATATTTGTATGTTATGTGCTCATGCTGTGACTTTCACATATAGTGTATGGCAAATATGTGTAAATGCCTTGGTCTGTGTGTAAGTCCCATTTTCCATATTCTGTCCTTCGGATAGCCGCAGATCTGACTGTCTCTTCGCCCCTGATTGAACGTCGTTGACTGTCCCCAACCGACAAACCTTATTGAGTTTAGCCATAAGGTCATGAAAAAGACCTCATTAAGACAAA